>JARFXV010000224.1:2500-365000 GCA_031761425.1 Cosmopolites sordidus | reverse complement strand
TAGGTTTTCTTTGAATCTGATTCTCAACATTCATAAATAAAACAATAGGATTATTAAAATTGTTTTATTTTTTTTCTATAAAAAATAATCCATATACACGTGTAAAAATCCGAAACAATCGACAAGTATCTAACATTTAATTTTATAATGCACTTTAAATCACAAACGATGTGATGAAAACCTATTTATCACAGGCAAAAATATATATTTTCTTATAAAATTCACGAAAGTTATAAGCTAAGTGTTGTTAAATTGAACACAACATAGAGATCTAAAATATAAAATTTCATAAACAAAAATGTACTTATATACAGTACATTAACCTAATAACTATTGAAAACAAGCATTTATATATATATATATATATATATATATATATATATATATATATATATATATATATATATATATATATATATATTAAAGATAAAGATAATGCAATAGGAACTAAATTGTTTAAAATTAAAAAACTAGTCAGTTTATGCAAATAACATGGAGATTGCTTGAATATTGAGTATTTTAAATTTACAATAACACGATTTTGTCTGATTATATCAGATATATAATAATCTAAAACTATTCATTCCTATGGAAAACAAGTTTGTCGAGAGAAATAGCACCATTTTTGTTCTTACTGTATCAAAGTACTAGCAAATCAATAATCAATTAAAGTAGAGTAACTTGTCCTAAATTGGCAGATATGACCATTTCCATCACAGATTGAAAGACAACTTGTACATTGGCAGTGTCGGTGGCAGTACAAAAATGTGGATATAAAATTTTTCTTGAGTCACCATTTCTTAAGATAAATTTGTGTTGAATAAATAAAGCTCCTCTGTCAACATCTCTATCAGGACCTGTAACATTTCATTATCCAAAAAAGTTATCTAATTAAAGAATATTTTCAGTTAGAATCCCTCACAATTAGTTTAAGCTTGATTGAAAATACCTGTCTCTCACTTACACATGTGGTCTAAAAAAAAAATAGTCTCAAGCTCTAGGTTTGCACCGAGTGGGGCATCTAGTTGAAATAAACTAAATTCGATATTTTGACAAACAAAACTTTCTCCTTAGACAACTAGTATAGTGAATACATTCGCTATAAAAAGTAGCCAGAATTGTCAAAACACAAAAAGCAATTTATTCATCAAAATTTCTTTTTGTCAGGGGCAACTCTACTATACCATACATTGTTCATAGGCTGATTGAGGTTGGGCTTTCGGAGAATTTTCTTTCAAAGTCTCAATTGAAATGTCTTCTTCGAAGGTATAATTTTAGCTTCGGGGACAGGAAAATGTCACACGGGAGCATATCAGGTAAGCACGGTACTTGGTCGATGATATTCGTCGAGTTTTTGGGTAAAAATTTACACAACAATGATTGTATGAAGGTGCAATATTATGGTCCATGAATTGTCCTTCCACAAATCTGGACATTTTCGGAAGATATTCTGACACAAACGCCTCATGACGTCTAATTAGTATTCCTTATTGGCCTTTTTGTTCCTATTAGGAAGAAATTTGGATTGATTTTCGAGCGACTGTGACGCGATTTTTTGGGGTTCGGTTCATTTTCGAGGCACGATTCGGAAGACTGTTGGCTTATATGTATGTGGTACACGTAAACTCACTCGATTTTGATGCTCTTTCGTGCGGCGTCGCGTTTTTTCTGTCCAAACTATCAATCATAATGTTATGAACGGACTTAAAAGTTCACCTCTTGAGTCAACCCTCTCAGATTCAGGTTTTTAATTTTGTCGATGTTTTCGTTGTTCTCGGCCCTATTTGAATGCTTTATACCGTTCATATGCCTGTGTTTTTTGATATACACGATTCACCGTAGGTCTTAACATTTTCTCTGTAACATTTTCAATTCTTAGCTCAATATTTTTATTAACTATTAAATCGCAAAGCACAATTGACGTCGACTAACAAAACTAGCTAATGTAACCAAACTAGTTGATCTATCGTAGTTGACTTATATAGACACAGTGCTGAGACAGTGCGGCCTTTGTAAATGAGAATTTCCGGGTACTTTTATATACATGAATGTAGATCAGCAAAGTAAATCACAGTATTAATAATATTTTACCTTTGTAATCTGGAAAATACAATCTTAAATGTCTATTAGAATAGAGAATTTTTTCTCTAAAGAGATCGAATTTATTCATAAAGAGCACAAAAGATGCTTCTCTAAAGAAAGGGTTATTTACAATCTGTCCGAAGAGATTCAAACTTTCCTCCAGTCTATTCACGTTTGGATCTTCCTACAAGTTAATTCGCTTTATATTCCCCTAAATATTTTAAAAGATTCACTTACAATAAGAGTCATGTCATAACCACTTAAGGAAATAACAAACAAAACTGCTTTTACGTCGTCGAAGCAGTAAATCCATTTTCTTCTTTGAGATCTTTGACCTCCCACATCGTACATGCTCACAATCATATCTTGGATGCGAAACTGGGTTTCAATTATACCTTGAGTTCTAACTCTGGCTCTTAGAACATCAGTTGGGTTTGGCACATATTTTGGATCACAGATTCGTTCCATATTTTCAAATAAACTAATAAGCAATCAATAAGTATTGAAAATATTTTAATTAAACTTAATAAAACTTACTATAAGGCAGAGTCATTTAACTCATATTCATATCCTCTAGCTACAGCTAATCTAACACCTCTGTCTGACCATAAAGCCTGAAGAGAAGCTGCTACCTCAGGTAATACTGCAAATGTCATATCAAAACAGCTTTCAGCAGCTAGAACATTCTTGGCATGGACCTAATAATGGCAAAGTTACAATACTTAACATAAACTTGAACTGTAAAAGTACCTTATTTTTAATATGCTCCAAGTTGATTCGTAACAATCCCATTCCAGCCAAAACATACTTCATGGATGATAAAAGGTTATCTAGTACTGTCGGCCGAAAGCTACTCAACTCTGAATGAGTAAATCCATCAGCATGGATAATTTTCATTTGTTTAACTAGGGTACTTTTCCCACTTTCACCTGCACCTAACATTAGTTAATTGCATTAAGAAATATACCATTTGAGATAACAGGGCATGTAAATTAGCGGAACAACTTACCAAGAAGTAAAATCTTGATAACATTGTTTTGTTGTTTAGCAAATTCTCCAAGCTGTTTGTCAATTTCTTTGCTGCGTCTCTTAGCTTTGCCTTCTTCACGTTCGACTGTTAAGCATGCCCCCATATCGAAAACATCACGAAAATATCGTAATAAAAATAAATGAATCTAAATATTATAATAGCAGGGCCGCCCAAAAAATGTTTAAATGGATTTAAATGGTCTTCAAGGTCATTATTTTTTAATACTGAAAAAGTCGAATTTTATGAATAGAAAACTAAGGGAATCACCTTACAGTAACTCATTCCTTTTTAGAAGAATAATCATAAGAAATTCTACGAAAATCTGACATCAAAATATAAAAATAAACAGAAAAACTTTCACGATAAATATACTGTAAACAATTTTCTTAGGTTAAATTATCTAGTGCCATCTAGGGAAAATAAACTCTACTAAAAATAAATATGCCAATCATATAATTTTTATATATGACAGGTTTTATGACATCTCATAGTTTTGGTTTTTTTTTAATTTTACAAAACTGAAATACTTTTAAGATCAGTGATAATGAATTGAACATTCATGAATTAATAATAACATTTTAATTTTCTGGAATATTCAAACACTTTTGTTTATTATAATATTATTATTTAAAATATCAGAATCTTCAAACACTTTTATTATTTATATTGTTTATTATAATTCTTATTGTTATATTTATATTGTTTATTATATTATTATTTAAAATATCAGTAAAACTTAAGAATTAATTTGTTTACAATCACAATTTTTGTAAACCTATAAATAGGCCTTTTTCGGGGCGCATATTAATTGAGAACTTTTTATTCACTTTAACAGGAATTTGAGTATGTTCTGTTGGTACCAGTCGAAAGTTTTTCAGAATGTGAACAAAAATCGTTTTTATTTCCATTAAAGCAAATCTTGAACCTAAACAAGCTCTCGGACCTTGACCAAAAGGTAAAAACGTTAGTTGATGTTTTTGCTCGGAACTAAATCTCTCTGGAATAAATTTTTCTGGATCAGGATAATACTTGGGGTCATGATGGATAGCATATATTGGTATCTGTATTGCCATTCCTTTCGGAACTACCAGTTCCCTTTCATTTTGATTAATGGGTGCAATAACGTAAGTTTTGGTACATTCTCTTCCAAGAATGACAAAAGGGGGCCACTTTCTTAGTACCTCTGGAAAAGGAAATATATTTTATTAGTCTAGTATCAGGTCAGCACTGAATTTTTACTCACCACAAATTACCATATGTAAGTATTTCATTTGCATGATTCCTTCATAAGTGATATGCCCATCAGATTCCTCCAAAGCTTGAACGATCTCTTCCCTAAGCTTATCTTGAACATTTTGATTTATTGCCAGCTCGTAACTAGTGAAAGTCATCACTGATGAAACAGAATCAAAGCCAGCAAAAAAGAATATTGCGGCTTGGGCAGTGATATCATCAATTGTGAAACTGTTCTTTTCTAAAAAAAGTTATCAGTTTGTGAATATAGAAATTTGGAAATATGTTCATTGTTAGACTGATATTTTTTCCAGATGTTGCCCTTACCTTCATTTTTTTTTCTAGCTTCAATTAAATTTTGTAACATATCTGGACGATATATGTTTTCTCTTTCTCTAGTTGTCACTGTATCACTAATCAAAGAATTAAAAAACTCATTCACTTCTTTTCTAAACATGGTTAGTTTCAACATCTACAAGAGTGTGAAAAGAATTAGTTGAAATGTTTAAGATATCAATCTTACCCTGTACAATTTTGGAGCACATTGTAAAACAAGAATTTTAAGAAATGACGTAAATCTCAGGTCTGCTATTTCCTTTCCCATTCGAAAGAATTCATTGTCTCTGTCACTTAACGAGTCTACTTTAACACCAAATGATGTGGTAGCTATAACATCAATTGTATATCTATAGAAATAACATGTCCATTGTTAAAATAGAAACACGAGTAGCAAAATACACAGACCACAAATAACGGTTTCCCAATAGGGGCGCTCGAACTTTGACAGTGTATAGCGGCCATATTGGTGAAGCTAGTTGTCAAATTTGAAGGTTATAGTAATTAATGTTGGTTAGATCATCATGGAAAGTTACAGTCTTGAGCAACGGTTTAAATTATTAAGCTTTAAGATTGCTCAGCTCAAGCTACCTTCCGCGCGCTACGTGATTTCTACGATGTTCATAATCTTCCTGTTAAATCAACTATTCAACTTATTTTATTTACTTTAAAAGTTCGAGTACCCTTAATGGAATACCCTATAAGCGCTTTCAAAGCCCCACTATCAAATACTTAAGAGTTTTCCAAAGATTTACCACCAAAGCTTGGAAATATTACACTGGGGAACAATTTGAAAAATAATTTCTGTTGATTTCGATATTTAAGCTGTTTTATACGTAAATTGACATGCTAATTCCAAAACTTTATTTAGTATTTTTCTATCACGTCAAGTTTTTTCTCTACAGTTGTTGCGCATCCGACTTAGCTTGGCGAATAACAGAAGTCACTACTGCTCTCCTACCGGCGAACCTTCTTCGACCTAGGACTTGGGGCGTGAGTGACGTTGCGTCATCCAAAACTAGTTCGGTCAGTTACGCATGAGATGCTAAAGTACGCGGGTCTGTGTCGCTCTGATATAGTGAAGTCAAAATATACATACACAACTACAGATTTTCGTTATGTTTGCCTCTAGTAGTTCTCGTCGTAAGTGCTTAAACAGCCCTGATTCATTTTGTTATATATGTGGCAGTTTTACCATCCCCATTCAACGGACTAATATTAGTACATTTGTCAGGCAAGCCTATTTTGCTTATTTTAAAGTGAAAATACGTGACCAAGATAAATCATGGGCCCCTCATAAAGTGTGCAAGCAGTGTGTAGAGACTTTACGAATGTGGACGAAGAGAACACGTAATAAATTTTCGTTTGGTATACCAATAATTTGGCGAGAGCCCAAAGATCACTTAAGTGATTGCTACTTTTGCATAGTGAAAACATCAGGATTCAACAAGAAAAACAAACATAAAATTGAGTACCCTAGTTTACCGTCAGCTATACGCCCTGTGCCTCATTCAACTGAAATTCCAGGGGAAGTTTTTCAAGAATTACCTTCTTTAGAAATACAAGAATGTGAATCAAGTGAAGATCGAAGTGACTTCACCGACGAAGAATTTAAAGTTTCCAATGATTCTGTTCGTAAAGGATTTAATCAACATGAATTAAACGATTTAGCACGAGATTTGGGACTTTCCAAAAAAGCATCGGAATTATTAACATCAAGACTGCACGAAAAAAATTTGCTTGACAAAGGAGCTAAAGTCACTTACTATCGATCCAGAGAAAGTAAATTTAGGCAGTACTTCAGAAATAATGACGGATTTGTATATTACCAGAACGTAGAAGGTTTAATGAAAGAATTGGCCATTTCTAACTATAACGCAACTGAATGGCGATTGTTTATAGATAGCTCAAAGCGTAGCTTGAAGTGTGTTCTACATTTATACGGTTAAGTCCCAATAGGTCATTCAGTTTCTTTGCGTGAAGAATATGGCGACATAAAGAAAGTCATTGACTTGTTGCAATATAACATGCACCAATGGATCATCTGTTTTTTCCTTCTTGGCCAGCAACGCGGGTATACCAAGTATCCCTGTTTTTTGTGCATGTAGGACAGCAGAACTCGTGAGAAGCATTGGATGCAATCGAACTGGCCGCCAAGATCTGACCTAAGACCTGGTGATCCAAACATTTTAAATCAGCCACTTGTCGGCAGAAAGCAATTTGTTAAGGCTTTGTCAATTGAAGGAGACTGCTTTAAGTATATCATTTCGGCATTCCCTAGCCTGTCATATGAAAAGATAAAGGCTGGTGTGTTTGATCGTCCACAGATTCGACAACTCGTTAAAGATGAAAATTTCACTGAAACAATGATCGAACTTGAAAGGAATGCTTGGTTGGCTTTTAAAAATATTGTTAAAGACTTTCTTGGAAATACACGAGCCCCGAATTACATCGAAATTGTTCAACAACTCTTGGAGAGCTTTAAAAAGCTTGGTTGCAACATGAGCATCACACTGCATTTCTTACATAGTCATCTTGCTAACTTCCCAGAAAATCTTGGTGCTGTTAGTGATGAACAAGGTGAGCGATTCCACCAAGATCTAAAGGTTATGGAAGCGCGGTATCAAGGTAGATGGGATGTCAGTATGATGACTGACTACTGTTGGAGCATAAGCGCCAATGTCCACAAACTGAATACTCCAGGAAAAGCTATAAGAAGAAATTTTTACCATAATATCTTTTATTTATTTTTTGTATAATCACAATTTAACTTTTAATAATGTGTTAACCTCTGTATGAATAAAATATTCTAATCTATTTGGTCAGATCTCACCTTATTTCCTTTCGTATGTAAACTTTTAAGGTAAAATGAGGGGTATGCTGTAGCTTAAGAACTTGACGTGATAGAGAAAAACTGTGAATATTTTTGAATTCAGAGATGAAAAATTAGTCAAAAACAAGTCACAGATCCAAGTCAACAAAATTGCTGTTCCCCAGTGTTATACAAGTAAGTTAGTGGTTCTTGAAAAATCCAAACTGTCAAAAAAAAATAACTGTACAATTATTACCTGGTAAAAGTTTCCTTAGCTTCAGTCTCTATAATATCCCCTTTCTGATTTTGAAAATATTTCACGAAATTCTCATCAGCTTCTGAGATTAGTTGATAAATAGTTTTCATTCTATTACTCGTGAATGATGATGTCAAAGTAGACCTCATCACTTTCCATTCGTCGCCTAAAAATGTTTGAAATTCTCACGTTTCACTTCATTGTATAAATATTGAATCGCCACCTCTTAACATTAACAAATTTTTTCCAAATAAAGGATCAGCTTTTCGGTCCACCATGGCAACATGGTCAGTGAAATGATCGAAATCTTTAACAGTAACCATTTTTATTAGTTCTGGATCTCGGATTATCAGTTTTGGTTTACGAAATTGATAGATACCATAATATCTACAAAATAACATTGTGGACATGCGATTTCCATACACAGTGAGTCGGAAAAATAACGAAAAATTTCAATTTAAAGAAAACTACTAGCCCAATCTATTGAAACAATATTTAATCTGAAAACTGTATATCTCCTCTATAAAACGAGACCGCTATCATTAAAATCAATCAATGGATTGTCAAGTTATAGCGCTTAAGGTACCTTCTATCACCTCGTCTCAAAAACGCGTTGGAACAAAGACCTCATATTAAATTTCGTTTCAAGCTCGGAAAAACTTTAACAGAAACATTCCAATTGATGAAAAATGTTTAAGGCGATGATTGCTTATCCCGTACACGTGTTCGAGTGGTATAAGCGATTCCATCGTGATATTTTGGAAGATGACCCAAAGCCAGACCGGCCAAAAAAATAAAAATCGCGATGAGTTGGTGGACAAAGTGGAAGTGGAAATGTTCGTTGCCTACGATGCGAATTCGACTGTGAGATGGATATCAGGCAAATTAAATACGACCATAGACATGATTCACGAAATTTTGACATTTGTTCCTCACGTCTTAAATGACGACCAAGCAATTGCTAGCGTTGAACATTGCAAGGACCTTATTAAAACAGCCAGATGGAACCGCACTTCCCGGTATCGATTGTAACTGGTGATGAAACTGGATCCCAGATAGCAATATGACGTCTTGATTAATTCTGAATAAGTTCTCATTTATGATTTGGACGTCAGCTTAGAGCAACATCTAGAAGTCTTTAAGAACTCCTGAACACTTCGAATGCGCCCCTTATCGAAGTGATCAAGACTTTTTAAAAAAGAATTCTCAAAGACTGTTTTAAAAGCTCTTCTTTCTAACTTCACAAGTAAGACTTCTTTAAGAGCTTCCTTTTCTGATTTACAAGAAAGACTCCTTAAGGGATGCCTTTTTTTAATTCTTAAAAAAGAAGTTAAAAAAAACTCGTACTTAAGAGGTCTTAAATATGACTTCTTTAGAATTCCTTGTTTTGGATTTTTAATACAAGAGTAGAAGCATTGATTTTGGCTTTTTATGAAATTTGGTGACTGATCAATTTTTAAATATATTAAAAAAGCATTACAAACAATATAATATTGATTTAGAATATTGAATCTGATAATTGAATAAAAAGAGCGTTTTCGAAAATTATCATCAGTACGTAATTGTGCATCCATTTCCAAAAATCTCATTTTATAGTTATTGTAATTATCTTCTTGCATGCATTTACCACAACCAGTAGCCAGTATGACCTCTGTGTGTGACACAAAAGACCTAGCGGGAGAGTCGCAGATCACGGCTCTAATCCTCACGTAAAATTGATTATAATTATATTCAACACCTTTTGCTGGTAAAATTTTGTGTTTATTGATAAATTCTTCAAGATATTCATCAGATTTATCTGGCTCGCTGAGTTCGTGATCTACTCCAATAACAAAAGGTGAAGCAATTTTTGGAAAAACTTCAGCTAATATCGGATATATGGCGAATCTGATTTACAAGAAAGACTCCTTAAGAAATGCCTTTTTTGAATTCTTTTCAGGAGTACTTAATAAAGAACGAGGATCTTTTAGAATTTTTTTTTTAATTCCTCTATTGACTCGGCATTAATAAGCGTTTTTAAAAGAGCCCCACATGCAGCTCGACTGATGTTATATGGACATTGCTATCTTAGGAATTTTATTTTGTGCAAAATTAAAATGATGTCATTATCACAATCAGGAAGCCCAAGATCATTTGTTATAATAGCAGGATTATTTAAATTTGTATCGCACAATGACAACTTTGATATTATTACTTGGTTAAACTGAAAAGTAAACTTGAGGTATAAATAATTTATCGTAAACTCGTCTTAATCGCCTATTTATTTGGCTTTTTGATAATTCTCCAAAAGTTTTTCTTGGAAGTATTGTTTTCTATCATTGTAAATATTATATTTATTAGTGAGTAATAAATCAATTATAAAATATATAGCTTTATAATTTTCAAAGCACTGTACTTACAATTACATCTAACAGTGGCGGCTCGTGGGTTTTTAAAGTGGGAGGGCGTAGAAGAAAATAGTGCTGCTGATGATTTTTTTTTGCTTTCCTCTTCCTCCTTTTTACTTTTCGTGCTATTCAAACCCTATACAGGAGGTGAACCAGGAAAAAGTTAAAATTTTATATTGTTACTACTTACAAGGGCATTGGAGGATGGGTTATTGCTTTTTGCGCAGATAAACGAATGAATAAGTAGGTATTACCGTTTCCCGAAGAGTAAACCATTCAGACAGTTTATTGTAACTGCAAATCAATAGAGAAAATTCGAAAAAGTTCATGAGAAGTTCGAAAAGTTCAAAAAAATATGAAAGTTTTTTAACAAAAAAGGGTTATTGTAGAAACTCCATTCGCCTGTTTTTGTCCAAAATAAATGTTTCATTAAGCTCCGGAATTAGTTCGAGCACTTTCTATGCACTTTTTATAGCACTTTCAATATTTAACATACCTAAAGCAGTTGGTCTATCTTCCCAACTGAATTTCTTAAATATGTTTTAATCAAGTTCAAAGTCGAAAAGCATCTTTCGGCTTCGACTGAGGTCATGGCTATAGTCACTAGTATTCTCAATGCCTCAGTGATTTCTTTAAAAGCTGTATCCAGTCCCATATTCAAATAAAATTTAATGTCTTTAAACAGCCTTTAATGTCTTTATTTTGACAAATCTCGAGCCTTGAATAAAAAATTTCCAATTCGATCTTCAAATCTTCTTTTCGGAAAACTTTCACATACACTTTACTGTCAAATTTTCGGGTAAAACTTGCCCTATTTTCATATTATTTTTGAACTTTACTCAAATACAACACGGGCGTGGGACAACCGTTAGTTTGTAATTCAACTTTCTCCTCCAAACTTAAATTAGTCATTATTAACTGTTTTAAATCAGATACCTTCGTGTTTGCAATTCAAAGTTGATTATTTTTATTTAAAAAGTACTACTCAGTGTGTACACACGTAGCAAATGCCAAATCAAAACAAGTATTCGCGAGGCGAACGAAATCCGTACGGCTGGAGGTAAACGTCCGACCAACGATGTAAAAATTGGGGCGAGAGGATGGAATTTTTATCCGCATTATTTGGTGTGATGGGTCGACAGACATTCTTCCAAATTTGGATATTTTAATTTTTAATAATATCTTAAAATGAGTTAAAGGAAAGAAACTGAACGAAAATAAAATATGGTGTTTCGCTCTGAAAAATTGTTTACTGTGAGAAATGTTGGAGGGGCGGCGCCCATCCAACTATATGGAACATCTAACTATATGAAATAAAAATTATAATAATTTCATTTCATCATTGAAAGTACAAAATATTATGTTTTTTTATTGTGTAATATTGTGTTTTTTTGTAATATCAGAATTTTTAACTTTCGCTTTTTGAATAAATATTAAAGTAGTTTATCTAATAAATATTAATTTTTATAAATACTCGGTTAGAGTATTCAAATAATAGTATTCAAATATGCAAAGAATACGTGTTGCGCTGCGTAAAATAATGATATACGAAGTAAAGAAAAACAATAAGAATTCTTTATTCTAACGTTTTTGAGAAGACAGCTGGAATAACACCTCAAAATGTCATAAATATGACGTCTTAAAGAGCCATTAATATTATTTCAGTAAGTAAAAAAAAAAAAGAATATTATAAGATGTCACAGAATTGATGCCTTATTTATGACATCGTCAGAAGATTGTAATTTTGATTCCAATAAGAAGTCAGAAAAAAGAATTCTTTTAGATGTTAAAAAATGTTCTTCTCGCTCAAGAGTTCTTCAAGAGCTCTAAATTTTGAGCTCTCAGAAATGTGATTTCTGCAAGACTTCTTATGGAAACCTTTCGAATTTATATCTGTCTGGAGTGCTTCAAGCACTACGTGTAAATCCCCAGGCTCTCCGAAATCGAAACAATTTCGTTTCCAGGACACGAGAGAAGACAATGTTGATTTGTTTTTACGACTCTACAGGTATTATATTGCAAGAATTCGTTCTGGGTGAATATTATCTGGGTGTTATGGAGCATTTGTGGAAGAGAATTGTTCGAATGAGGACCGAGTATCGAGCGCCGGGAAGCTGGTTTTTGTCGCGCGATAATGCACCCTCTCCCAGGGCCGTCGTTGTTCGTAAATTTGCAGAAAAAAACAAGTACGTGTGCCTCAACATCCTTCATATTCGTCTGATTTATATCTGTGTTACTATTTCCTGTTCCCGAAACTCAAGCTGGCCATGAAAGGGACGTTTTTTGATAGTGTTACACAAGTCTAAAAGGCCGTGACAAGGGTCATTGAAACAATTCCAATAAACGACTTAAAAAATCTATATTAGCATTGGTTGCACGTGCCCTGCGATGTATTGATGCGAAAGGGATATATTTTGAATAAAATTAATTATTTTGACAAAATAACTAATTGTTTTTTTTTCATTTAAAAAATTCCGATATGTTTCCAACATACTGTGTATATACTGTTATAATCCAACCTTTTGCTAGTAATAATTAGTATTAGCTATTATTTAAGTTGACGAGATTTGCCACTAAATCACTTTTTTTTAACTTCTCGACGCACGTTTCGATAAATCACCGAATTAGCGAAACGTACGTCGAGAAGTTAAAAGTGATTTGGTGTTTAGTGGTAAATATCTTCAATAGTGTCTCACACCAAAAGTTCCAATAGAAGAATTTAGCTATTATTGTGTATAATTATTATTATTCATAGTTTAAATAATTGTATAAGCCTTTATTTATATTATAAAATCATATAGTGCATGCACTGTCCCAGAATGTAGGTATTAAAAAGGATTCTATAATATACATTGTTAGTATAGGATGATAAGTAAGACAAATAAGGATGTAACTCCACTAACCTAAGGAGGAGATGGCAAATATTAGAAAATGAAGGACATCAGAAGGTGAGGTGAGGTCCTTATCAGAAAACTAAATCAACTAGCACACAACAATAAGTTACAAGTTACCTAACATCTCTCATTTCTTGATAATAATTTGAAGCATATTCCGCCATATCCTTTAATCTAAAAATCAGAGGCCAAGTATCACCGAAAAATATCCATGGTCTTCCCTGCTTTACACCTTTCTTTTTCCAATATGTATAAGGGCTTACAAGGAAGTAATATAATAGGATTATTACTACTAACACTAACAAGAACATAATAACACGTTATACACTACTTTTACTGAATCTGCGATCGTGTATTCCTACACGTTTTAAGAAAAATCAGAATATTTACTCAAACGGGTTATATTATTGATGTTTTATATTTTGCTCATTTATATCAGATTAATTATCCTAATCTAATAACTTAAAAATTCTATATGATATAAATTTAATACAGATATAAAAAATTGGTAAATATACGTGACTTGATAAATAAAACATATTATTCTCTTGTTATGTCAAAAGATAAAGTTTTATTGATTTTTATTGATTAATAGTCATATATAAATTGTTTTTTAATGTCAAAATATTTTGCCAAATTATCATATATAAATTACTATGTTGCCTTATGTAAACTTTTATATTAGGTTTGTTCTAGCAACGGTTCCAAACCGTGCGGAGTTTGTGCAGATGACCGAAACATTCGCATACATTCACCTGCGCAAACTCCGGACGATTTGAAATCGTCGCTAGAACAGACCTATTGTCATTATGGTATTTGACATATATGACTCAACCTCTAACCTCAATATCGTATAAGTTATATGTATATTAAGTGCTAGATTTTTAATATAAAAATTATTTTATTAATCGAATCAGATTGTAAAATAAAACATAAAATGGATTGGAACGGTATTTATGATATACATAGCGATAATGAATGCGATCCTAATGAGGGCGGTCCTATACCAAGAAATTTACTGGAAATGAATAGCGAAAATTTAATATTCCAACAATATGATTTATTCCCTTCGGCATTTCCTTTAATGGCTGATATTCGAAGGCAAGGGAAACTCTGTGATGTTGTCTTAAAGGTGCCTCAATTGCTTAAAATATAATTTAGTTATAACTCTAATACATGCTAAAAATGTTTTATGCTTTTGTGTCATTATTTATATTTTACTCTATGTTATTAATAACTTTTACTCTGTTGGGGCTATATAATTTATTATTAAGGTGGATGGACAACACTTCAGCGCCCATAAAATTGTGCTGGCTTCAACAATTCCCTATTTTCATGCTATGTTTATGAATGACATGGTTGAATCAAGAAATAAAGAAATAGAAATTAAATGTATTGATGCTACGTAAGTTAAATTTTATAAGTAGTTTTTGTTTACATTTTCTTTCTATTTATATCATGCATTGCATAATACAATTATTAGTACCATGATATGAAATCCAAAATGAACATGTTGCTTTGCCAAGTAAATTCATTCATATGTAATTTAAATATAAACATTTTTCAGTGCTCTAGAAGCTTTAGTAAATTTTGCCTACACTGGAAAAGTTGTATTAGATAAAAATAATGTACAAAGTATTATGATAGGTGCATCATATCTTCAATTGAATAAAGTCCGAGATGCTTGTGCAAATTACCTGTTACAAAGGTACAGGATTGTATTAAATTAGGGATATTCTTTATTTTTTTTAAATATTACAGGATTCATCCACAAAATGCTTTAGGCTTCCGTCATTTTGCTGAATCTTTGGGATCTTCAACTCTAGCAGATTCAGCTGAGAAATATATTGAATGGTACTTTCATGAAGTCTCGCAACATGAAGAATACTTATCTTTATCTCTAGCAGAAATCAAAAATTTATTAAGTAAAAATGATCTTAGAGTTGATAAGTACGCCTGATTATTATTAGATTGGTTTATTACTATTATTTCCCATTCATCTTTTCAGTGAGGAGCAAGTATTTGAAGCATGTATGAGGTGGGTGAAGCATGATATTGAGAAGAGGAAAGAGTTTTTACCTGAACTATTATCTTTAGTTCGCCTACCTCTTTTGTCCCCTTTGTATATTACTGATAGAGTTAGAAATGAGGAACAAATAAGATATTCTATTCAGTGCAGGTATTTATCGGGTTTGTGTTGGTTTTGTATCTGTTTGATTATATTTGTTTAGAGATTTAGTGGATGAAGCTTTAACATTCCATCTAATACCAGAAAGAAGGCCTTTGATGCAAAGTTTCCGAACTGAACCTAGAGTATGTGATATTAAAGGATATATATTTGTAGTTGGTGGTTTGAATAGACATGGTGAATATTTTCAATGATAAAATTCAGCTTTTTTAATTAAAATATATTGTAGGGGAATCACTATCAACTGTTGAATATTTTGATCCTAAATTGGAAAAATGGAATTTGGCACGTCCAATGTCAATGATGCGTTCTCGATTAGGAGTGGCAGTTATTAAACACAAACTCTATGCTTTTGGAGGCTATAATGGAAGAGATAGATTGTCAAGTGTTGAAGTTTATGATGCTGTACAGAAAAAATGGGGTCTAGTGGCCCCTATGATATGTAAAAGAAGGTTTGGTGCTTCATAGTCTTAACTGATACAATTTCAAAGAGATCTTTATTTTTTTATAGTGCCTTAGGAGCAACAGCTTTTGGAGACATAATTTATGTGTGTGGGGGTTATGATGGGGTAACATCTTTAAATTCTGTAGAAAGGTATCATCCTAGTACAAATTCCTGGTGTTCTTTGGCACCAATGAATAAATCCAGAAGTGCAGGTGCAGTTATAGCCTGTCAAGGTAAAAAATTAAGCTGGTATTATTTTATATATTTAAGATGCTGCTTTTTTTCAGGACATATTTATGCTTTGGGTGGTCATGATGGTCTGTCTATTTTCGATTCGGTTGAAAGGTATAATCCTACAACTAATACATGGACTGAAGCACCTCCCATGCTTACTAAGAGGTATCTTTCCCTATTTATTTATTTTTTTAAGTTAAATTAACTTTAATTATTTTCATTAATTATGTTATGTTGGGATGTTTTAATGCGCTCCTTAATAGGTGGAAAATTGCTTTTCTTTGATAGGACTGACCAATTATCGTATTCTATTATTTTTGTAGGTGTAGACTAGGAGTTGCCATGCTTAGCGGAAAGTTGTATGCTTGTGGTGGTTATGATGGAAGTTCTTTCTTACAAACTGTGGAGATGTTTGACCCCAGAACCAATAAGTAAGTATCAATTAATATCTATTAAGAGGTGTTTCAGTTAATAATGTCGATTTTGCTAAGAGATGGCGCTACTGATGCATTTGTTGATATAGACTAATATCGTTAATGGCGTTTTGGAGGGTAAACATACGCCAGCAAAAGCTAGTTCATTATTGGTTGTAATTGTGCAAAAAACATAGCTTTGAATATGTCGAGTTATGTACCAGAAAAGGACGTTTTGCGGGGAAATTTAATAACCTTTCATTTGAAGAAAATAGCTGCTAAAAGTTATCGATTGTTGGTTGAAGCTTATGGTGAACATGCTCTAACTCAAAAAACTTGTGAACGATGGTTTAAACGCTTTGAAAGTGGTGTTTTTGAAATAAAAGACAAGGAGCGTCCATCAGCCGAAAAAGTTTGAAGATGCAGATTTGCAAGCATTATTGGATGAAGACTCAACCCATACATTGAAACAACTGGCAGAATCATTGAATGTTGTCCAATCCACCATTTCCGAACATCTACACGCATTGGGAAAGATCCAGAAGGAAGAAAAATGGATTCCATAGAAAATTGAAGGAAAGAGACATTGAAAGGCGAAAAACCACTTTTGATATTTTGCTTGCCAGGAAGAAAAAAGAAGGCTTTGCTGTATATTTGGTGGGATAGTAGGGGAACTGTTGTATTACAAATTGCTGAAACCTGGTAAAACGATTACTGGCGCGATCGATTGACCAGTATGGATATACTGTCAACAATTGATAAAATTGAACTGAGCATTGAAGGAAAAACGACCAGAATATGCATAAACGCGATAAAGTCATATTACAAGGTGTATTAAAATATTTGGAAAACGATAAATGGGACGTCCTACCCCACCGGCCTTTGACTACCACTTATTTCAATCGATGCAGCACGGACTTTCAGAATAACACTTACATTCTTATAAAGAACTGAAAATTTGGCTTGATGAATGGCTGACCTCAAGAAACTTCCCAAAGTTCTTATGGCGCGGAATCCATTGACAGAAAGATGGGAAAAAGTAACAACTAACGAAGACCAGTACTTTGATTATTAAGGTAATTTATTTTATGGTGGAAATAAAAGCTCAAATTTTGCGAAAGAACCGACACCATTAACCGGCCTATTATATAAATCTTATGAAGTGAAATTGAATAATTTAACTTCAATTAGAATAAATAATGAGTTAAAATCTAGACATTATTGGGACATTTTCCAGAATTTTTTCGCATTAAGAACGTGAAACTTGAAATAATTCTTCAGGAATATTTAGATTATTTCAAATCAATGAGTTAAGTTCTGACTCAATCTATATTTTAGTTATTTAAGTGGATAAATCCTAGGAGTTCCACTAACTTCCAATATAAAATGGTGACTTTCTTAGGAGGGAAATAATTTATTCCACTATTTATGTTATTTCCTTAAACATATTAACATGACTGAAAAGATTATTAAGGAGTCTTATGATGAAATAAAGTTGAATAGCAAAAGAGCTGGTCCAAAAAAAATATAGACAAAACAAAGATGATGGAAAAAGAAACTCATCCAAAAAAGGAACTGGATAATCGTGATGACAGCGTTAAAGTTGTGAAGGTATTTCCTTATCTGGAGCGTAAACTTGACAAAAACAACTTCACAGGAGATATCAGAAATTATGAAGGTTAACAGAGCTACTTATTTTCCAGTCTGTTCTAAGATCTAAAGTTATACAAAGGAATACGAAAGTTAAGATTTATTAAAAACTCATTCAGCCAGTAGTAGTCAATTATGGTCGCGAGACGTGGACCCTCACAAAGAAAACAGCGGAGATGCTTGCAGTATTTGAAAGAATAGTACTCAGAAGATGTTTTTGTACTGTGTATGGAAATTGAAATTGGGGGATCAGCTATAACTTCAAACTCAAACAATTATACAAAGATCTGGATATTGTAGACTATGTAAAGGTTCAGCGACACTTGGTTCAGCCAGAAAACCGATTACCAACGTGAATCATAGAGTCTAAGTCTAAAGACATTGCTACAGGACAAAAGAACTACTGTACATTAAAATCTGTCAGTCGGAGATCGAAGTTGTTGGAGGCAAAGGTTAAAAGTCGAGGCTCACTGACAGATGACTGTAGCACCACAGTTTTCCTTCAAATTATAATGAAACAGCTATATCTTTCTAGCCTTTATTTTCCTAAATACCTCCGTTCTGAATATTTCCCACTGCTTGTATAAGAAGTATTGAAATAATCTTTTTTTTTTGTAAATTATATTTCTATATCAAAATTAAAGTGAGGCAACTCTACTTCTTGATGAATCTATCATTTTAATATATTTTCATTTTAGATGGACATATGTAGCATCAATGAATGCACAAAGAAGTCGTGTGGCATTAACCGCAAATATGGGCAAGTTATGGGCTGTTGGTGGTTATGATGGTATATCAAATCTGGTAACAGTGGAGGTATATAATCCAAAATTGAATGAATGGAAGTACGCCGCCGATATGATCGCTCATGAAGGCGGCGTTGGTTTGGGCGTTATATCTGTACCATAATTCTATTTTATTTAACTCTCTAAACATTTAAGCTTATAAGAACACAACAGTGATCTTTTTTCTCGAAAGTTTAATATTTGGCTGTTACATATTATAGTGATTTTATTTTCGAAAAGTATAAATTATAAATGCTGAATTCCAAAAGAAACGCACGAGAATTTAGTCAATGTTTTGAAATAAAACGGGAATTGAAAGGGGATTCCCACGTAAGCATCGGCATTTTAATCAAAATACAAAAAGACTGGATTTTTGCCATTTTGTTTTTATTTTCTAAATAATAAACAGAATATATTTATATGTAAAAAATTAGTGATATACAAAGAGGTCTCATTAGTTCTAGTTATAAGGTCGAATTTAACATGTACAAAAAATGATCTTTATAGCACCTTTAATTTTGTGACATAATTTAAGGTTTGACTTGAGATAATAAAACTGCACCTATTTTAACTTGATAACTTTGTGAAAAAGTTACATTTTAAGAATAAAAGATATGGTTTTGATTACAGCATGAGTTTTATTATATTTAAATAGTAGGAAATATGAAATCTAATGTTTACCTGTGGATTTTCTCCACACAAATGCTAGAAGCCACACGGAGTCAAATCAGGTGATTACGAGGGATGGTTAAGCACACTGACATTTTATTAACTTTAAAATTGCTACTAAACTCCACGATGAACTTCACAAACAGAAGGATCAGATTGAACATTTTCAGCTAATTTTGGACGTTTTAGTTGAAACTGGTACTGACGGACCTGATTGTAAATTCAGTTAAATTCTTCCATTGGAAACTTCGGCGTGAAATATTGTACTTTTATAATATTATATTGTACCTTTGTAAGAAATTTAGCATTAAACACAACATCAATTTTTTATATTTTTTTCCTTTATTTGGGTTTTTCGCCACTGTCTAAAACCCAAAAAATATCAAAAATACCTGTTCTTATTTAAAGAAAGATTCACTGGGTAAAAACAAAAAACCAAACGAAGACAAATTTCTCAGTGATTCTTTTTTGTAATACATTTGCCTAACGAACAAAATTTTAAAGATATAAAAATGTTATACAAAATTTACAAACTTTTAACGTATTATATTGTATATAATACTGTATTGCTATGCCTTCGGTAGATTTAAATTCAATGTGGTTCCCGATTCTAAAGAATACAATTAAAAACATTTAAATATTTGAATACACAATCAGTACAATAAACAATCACACAGTAAACATTACCTATATATATTTTTTGGTAGTATGTCACTGTCATGAAAATCCATTGTTGTCAATGTAAGTATCGTTGACATACAAAAAAATATATTTACTTTCACTCGTTACTTTATATATTACAAATTAATATAATTTATTTTTTAGTTCAGTTTTGAAAACGGGGGGAGATTACCCTCCGAAACGTTAACGTTAAAAGTTTGTCAATTTTTTTATAACATTTTTATATCTTTAAAATTTTGTTCGTTTGGCAAATTTATTACAAAAAAGAATCACTGAGAAATTTGTCTCCGTTTGGTTTTTTGTTTTTACCCAGTGTTTCTTTCTTTAAATAAGAACAGGTATTTTTGATATTTTTTGAGTTTTAGACAGTGGCGAAAAACCCAAATAAAGGAGAAAAAATATATGAACACGCCACAATCATTCAGACATTATCAATTTTTTAAACTTCTCGACTCGCATTTCGCTAACCATGTTAGCATCATCAAGAGATGAGTTCATCTTGCAATTAAATAGTCACGCCTTAAGATATAACGTACGTATTTACCCAGCAACATGGTCGGTTTGCTATCATGGTTAGCAAAACGCCTGCCAAGAAGTTTAAAAAAGTAATTTCGTGTTTAATGGTAAATCACTTGGAGTTTAGTGAATTCACTACTTTCTTTGCCATCATAAAATTTTTCAAACCACAAAAATTGTTCTCTTTATTTGACTACCATAAAAATTTCTATTATATTTCTACTAACACAAAAACAAAACTAAAATTTGGTTTTTATTTTGTTCAGTAAAACTTTAACAGAAATATTTAAATTGATAAAGAAAGTTTATGGTGATGATTGCTTATGCTGAGGATGATTGCGGCATTTTCTTCATGAAATTCTTACTAAATTGTATGAATTTTTCGTTACGCTATAGCTTTTTTTTTCTCCTTTATTTGGGTTTTTCGCCACTGTCTAAAACTCAAAGAGTTACTCAAAATCTCGATTGCCACGGAGCAACATGAGGCCCCAAGTAGCGATTTATTTCCAGAATGGTCACGGGATGTGATAAATAATGTTTCTATGGCAATATGAAGCAAAGGAAGGAACGGGTTGCCGCAGGAGACACGCCAAAGCTGAGAATTAAGCAAGATCTCCATCTGCGTTTGGTGGTACTGGAAGGTTTTCAGGGAAATGCTGGAAAAACACAAGGCGATCAACATCTAACAGTACATTGCCCAGTTGCACCGTGTATATGAGATTATTCGATTACGACCCGATCGATCAGGCTAAGTCATCTTGCTCTACGACAATGCACGACTTCACACAGCAAACATCGTCAAGGAGGCCCTGAATGATCTTGAATAGGAGGTTCCGCCGTACTCTCCAGATCTTGCACTAATCTATTATCACCTCTTCCACTCGCTGTACAACGAAATGAGCGTAACCCCCAACGAGGACCTGAAAAATTGGCTTAACAACTTCCTCAAATCCAGATCGGGCGAAACGGTATCAATAATGCCATTATTGCTGCGCAAAGACACGAACTATTACTATCTCAATCAGACAGATGGTGTATATACGAAGTATATTTGAAAAATCATCGATCTGATAAAGAAAACAAATTTTTTGAGTTCTTTAAATTTTAATGCAACAAGAAATAGCATGGGATAACAATTTATTTAAAAATATCAATCAAATAAATAATATTGTTAATAACAAAGTTTGAAACCAGACCAAATTATTGAAAGAAAACAGTGCAAAAAAGATATTTTTTAAGCAAAAAAAAAATATTTGCACACCGTAACTTTTATAAAGATCAATTTTCATTGGCACTTAATTTATAATTTATGTTTTTTTTTTGGTTCGTCACATTAAAATGAATGACAGCTTCCAAACGTCTAGGCATTGATTCCAGTATTTTTTGTAATATCTGTCGGTAAACTATTCCATGCATCAAAAATTACTTCTTCTAGACGCTCCTTGCGCTTAATTGCGACTTCACAATATGTCTAGTATGTGCCATACATTTTTCTATGCGATTAAGGTCCGGTGACTGGGGTGGTGTGAACAACCTTCTAGGTGCACTATAGAGGAGCCACTCCTTGGCACTGTCTCGCAGGTTACCTTGCAATACTTTCACATAGAATATGGTTGTTATGTTATAGTTTATAACGTACAAGATTTCCGACTTCATTGTAAGACATTGTGACCTATTATTTTCTCTTTTGAAACAAAATAAAAAATATATAGATCACAGCGACGGCAGCTGTTCGCTGGGAGCACCGAGAAGAAGGTCCAGGACAGAATGAAGCCACGACAAAAGTTGAGCGCCACCCAGTTACTTCATATATCAGAAAAGACCCTGGAACCGGGAAGGGGTCTATCTTAAATAAAACGGTTTACTAGAATTTTATACATATATATTATAAAAGCACACTCAAAAAAGAACGACACAAAGCACACAAAAAAAAGGAATAACTAAAACTATCAAACAAAAGACACGGGAAGGTTTAGGGAAGGTGGTTCTCCAAACCTTACCGTGAAAGAAATCAAAAATCAAATACACAGCTTTGAATTACAACAGCTGGTCTCTATGTCCCTATACTTACAAATTAGAGGTTATTTCCTCTATTCTGACAATAGTAAAAAGATAGATATATAACGCTAGGGTAACCAAGAATGGTCAGACGGCAAATAGATACAAAATATAAGATGATAACGTGACCATTATCAGTATAAGAAATTATGGTAATAATGTATTTGTGAAAAATAACTGGTAATTGCAATCCTTAACGGTACTTGAAAATATAATAAAAAACGTGTTTATCTGGCCTTATTTCCTGATGTTGTCTATCCTTGCCTGTCAAGGTACTGGGTGTCCAAAAACACTGAGTACGACTGCGGGCAGTCCGGTATCCCTATGCGGGGGTCCCGAAATAATCTCGATCTGACTAACCGGTTACTCTGCCATATGGTCCCAAAAAGGTGTAAGGTTTCCACGACGGTCGGGCTCTGTAATAGGTGGTCGTTCAGTGGCCTGGTGTCTGTTGATCGGATTATCTGCTGCCGGGTCGTAAAACTCTCTATAAGAATATCAGAAAAATCAACCCAAGCGTGACTTGGCCAGCAAACCTACGTACCTCGGTCGAAAGGGTAAGGCGCGAAAACATCCGCTCACCTGGAGATTTGGAGTTAGACTGTCTTGCCTTGTCCAAAACGATACCGGAGCTCTTTCAGTTAAGAATTTGTCCGAAATAAACCTACCAGTGGTGATCAACAATTTACGAATGCTACCTGTAGCGATCAAGAATTTGTGAACGCTACAACATGCACTTCCAAACCGTAATATTACCACTGAGTTATTTCGTTATTTATCTCTGTTAAGCTTAATACTCTTTCTCCGGCATAATGTTAAAATTTTGGCTGGCTTAATACATTCAAATTTACTCTAGTTGGAAAAACATAATTTTGTTCGAAAAATCTAGAGCTTTGTCTTTATATTTTTGAGCGAAGTCTAGTTTTTTTCGTCTATTAATTGAGGTAGGGTTTCTTTACAGGTCGCCTATCTTGAACACATTTGTTGTGGATGCTTTGTGCAGGTTTTTTAAGGCCTCTTTGGCAATTTTCCGTTGCTCACTTACTGTAAGGACTCTAGGACAACTTGATCGGTGTTTCTTTTCAATTGTTTACAATGTTATTATTGTAATTGTTACAATATTGCTGCTATTTCTCCCCACCCCTACAATTATACATTTTCGCCTCGTAGCCATCTCCGACCCACAAATTACAAAGATTCATAGAATTAGTAGGTATAATAGGCCACACTAATCCTCACAGTGTACGTGTTTATATTGAACCAGTTTTTATGCCAGGGGTGCAGATACTTTATATATTACATAGGTCCACAAAATAAAAAAAAATTAAACTTAAACGCAGTTTTAAAGTATAGTGTCTAGCAACACTCTCAGTAACATTAAATTATCAAAAATAAGTACAATTTTTAATCTACTCCCATTGACAATATTTTCTTCTCAGCAGCCATTTAATTTGTTTATTTTTGTTGTTTGTTCGATTACAAAATGTAGTAAATAAAACCTGGAAGATGTTATCCTTAAAACAATCGTATTTAAACGACCCGAACACTTTTTGTTGCGTTTGTGGCGAGTATACGGTGAAAAATTTTCGAAAACCTATATCTGAATTTGTGTAGACTGCGTATTTCGCTTACTTTAATTTGAAAATTAAAGACATTGATGAACAATGGATTCCAAACAATGTTTGCAAAACGTGTAGTGAATATTTAAGGCAATGGACGAATGCTAAAAGAAGTCAATTGAAGTTAACTCATAGGCACACCATATGATTTGGATGGAACCAAAGAATCACTAGGATGACTGTTATTTTTGCTTAGTAACGTGCATGGTATTAATCTTCTTCTTCTTGTCCTGGAGGTTAAGTTGACCCGAAGGCCCTGACTTGTATTCACTGAATTTTTTTTTCGGACGTCACGACAATGTCGCTTGTTCGAAGGGTTTTAGCTGCCGTCCTTTAGGCATGGAGGTGATGACCGAAGAGGATGGTCATACTGGGGCAACGGCCGGCAATGAAGCTGCCGTGGCTCTGATTAGCGGATTGTCCGAAAGGGACGCCGTCGCTAGGAATTTGTCCAGCAGTCTGGACAGGAATGTCTGAATCTCTGGTGTGTCAGTTTCCCGATGGATTTGCGCATTCCTTACAAACCATGGGGCACCTACTAATGTGCGAAGAGCACGTGACTGGAACGATTGCAGAATAGCAATCGACGTTGGGGGGAGGTACGGGAACCAGGCCTGAGATCCGTAGGTGAGGACGGATCGGACCATGATTTTATACAGGGTTATTCGGATGTTCAGCGAGAGCTTACTTTTGCCGTTCATTAGGGGGTAAAGCAGACGAGCCATGGCTCTTGCTTTCCCGGTTACCTTCTTTAGGTGCGGCACCCACGTGAGGGCCTTGTCGAACTCAAGGCCCAGGTAGTGTGCCGATCTGGCCCATTTGATGGGGACTCCGTAGATGCGGATGTTCTGTCTGATTATCGGCTGTCTTCTTGTGAAGAGGACAGCCTGGGTTTTGCTGCGATTTATTGCTAACCTCCAATAGGCTAGCCATTTTAGGGCTTTTAACGTCTGCCTTTGGAGCCTGGATGTGATCAGCCAGGTCCCGGGGGCTGACGTATAAAAAGCGGTATCGTCAGCATAGAATGCAGTCTTTACATGCGGAATTTTAGGAAAGTCCGCCATGTAGACGTTGAAGATTACTGGGGCAAGAGGGGATCCTTGCGGTACTCCCGCTTCGATTCGCTGGACTGAAGACAAAGTACCATCGACGAGCACTTGGAAAGTGCGTCCAGTCAGGAACGATGCCAATAGCTTGACTAGGTCTGTTGGTATGCCCAGTCTGAGCATCTTGACTATGAGTCCGAGATGCCAGACTCTGTCGAAGGCTTGCGAGAGGTCTAAGAAGACGGCTCCCGTTGGCGCCTGCCACCGAAACCCTGCCTGATTTCCGTCGCGAGCCGTGCCGCCTGGTGGACGGCCGCATGCCCCCTTCGGAAACCGAGCTGTTCGTCCGGCAGTATGTTCTTGTCGGCAAGAACGAAGTTGAGAGCCTGTAAAATCGCCCTCTCGACGATCTTGCCGAGTGCGCTAAGCAAGCTAATGGGTCTATAGCTACTTGGCTCTCTTGGGCTTTTTCCTTTTTTCAGGATTACTATGATTTGGGCCTGTTTCCATATAGCTGGAAAGTGCTGAAGTCTGAAAGAAGCGTTGACAATATTTGCCAACTGAGCTATTTGCTTGTTTGGTAGCCGTTTCAGCTGCATCGGAGAGATACGGTCGCGACCAGGAACTTTTCTAGATTTCAAACCTCGGATAATATTGTGTATTATCTTCGGCGAGACTATTGGGCTGATCAAGTAGCCAGGATTAGGAGTTCCTTGGTAAGATAGAATTTCTTTCCTAAACTGTTCAACTTTAGTCCTCTTTTCGGCTGAAGGCCGAAGAGAGGTCATCTGCTTTTGGTAGGTCACGGCGAAGAGCTCCGCTTTTTCCGCCCCCGTGACGGCGTGAGTATCACCCGTCCTCAGGGGAGGAATCGGCGCTCTCGCCTTTCCCACCAAGTGATTGGCCGTTTTCCAAATCGATCGATCGGCCCTGTCGATTGACGCTAGAAAATCGTCCCATCTGTCAATCCTGAACTCTCTGAGAGCCTGTAGAGACTCCCTTTTGGCTTCGTTTGCACGTGGCCCGAGCTCAGGGTCGCCAGTCAGTCGATAGCGTCTGTATAATCTGTTTTTCAGACGGATCTTCTCTTTTACCTCGGACGGAATGTCTAAGGTGGTCCGAGAAGGGTCCGTCTTGAAGCTAGTAGCCACTTTCGTGGCTTCTATTATGGTATTAATCCAACAAAAATGACATAACCCGATCTGGTATCTGATAAAAGACCTGTTTCTCATTCAGATTCCCCCATTCCAACTTTTCGTGGCCTGTCTGACCTTTTAGATGCAATGTAGTAAGTACATCCGAAATAAGGCATGCTTGTTCCAGTGAAAAAAATGATAATTACGCTTTAAGTGACCTTATCAGAGACCTCGACCTTTCAAAAGATAGATCAGAACTGTTGACAGCCAGACTCAAAGAGAGGAATTTACTTTTTCCATGTACTAAAATTACGTTATCGTACTCGAGAAAAAGAACTGCTCCCGTTTTTTGGCTCAGAAAATGATGTTTTTTGTAATGATGTCGGTGGTCTTTTATCATGAAATGGGTTTCTTGAACTACCAGTCAAATGGATGGAGACTATTTATAGACAGTTCCAAGCGGTGTTTGAAATGCGTTTTGCTAAATTTACGGCGTAAGAAACCATATATCTTGTATTGGCAAAACTCAGTAAAAGGAGTAAAAATGGTAAACTTTTTATTGGGTCAACAAAGCGGCTACACGAAATTTCCATGTTTTTTCCGGGAAAGCGAGCATTAGATTAAAACAAAATGGCCTGAAAGAAAAAACTGGACAGTTGGGAAACGAACTATCATAAATACAGCGTCAGTTAATAAAGAGGAAATAATTTTGCCTCCATTGCCATAAAATTGGAACTAATTAAATAGTATGTCAAAGCACTGGATAAAAATGGTTCCTGTTTTAATTATATATCTAGGAAATTTCCTGGTTTGAGCATGGATAAACTTAACGCTGGTATTTTCGATGGACCGCAAATTAGGCTTTTGATGAAAGATAACAATTTCGGGTATTCAATTAATTATATAAAATCATCAGCCTGGCTTTCTTTCGCCGATGTTGTAAAAAATTTCGTAGGGAATTATAAGTCTGGAAATTATCGCAAATCGGTGCAAAACTCAGAAAATTTCAGAAAGCTTATATATAAGGTAAAAACTGGATAAAACGTAAAAAATATGAAATAATCCTATTTTTTGACACCTATCACATTTCGAAAACTACACGTACAAACTAAAGAATATAATTAAAAACGTTTAATTATTTCAATACACAATAATCGCACAGCAAACCTCACCTATATAATTTTTGGTAGTATGTCACTATCAGTAAAAACTATTATTGTCAATGTAAGTATCATTGGCATATACAAAACATATTTACTTACTATCTTTTAGAGTATTATATAGAAATTAATATAAATTATTTTTTGATTCGTTTTGAAAACGGGATGAGAAGAAATTTCAAAAGTTTATATTTTTAAAATATTTGTTCGTTGGCAAATTTATTACAGAAAAAGAATCACTGAGAAATTAGTCTGCGTTTTGTTTTTTATTTACATAAGAACAAATATTCTTGATTGTTTATTTTAAGTCGTGACGAAAAACCTAAAAAACGAAAAACTATATATATGAACACGCCACAACCATTTAGACAATATTTTCTTTTCATGTCATGTACCTTCCTGTTATATTTACAAATGAAAAAAAAAATCGCCACGATTTGTGATAAATAATCCCTCAAAATCAATGTGTGCAAATACGTACCCACTGCAGATCTAAAAATTATATCTTTGACAATAAAAGGCATGGCTTTTTATAACAAAACGAATTTTATTTAGTCTAAATAATTGTAAAAAATTTAAAGGTATATCGGAAAAACTTTAAATCAAATAAATAACATATTTTCTGCTATGACGGCAACATTCCTCTGCTTCTTTTCCACTGAGCTCCACTTTTCCTGTTATGATTGGCGTGACTTGATTTGTTAACGTTCTTCTTTTGCCTGTTGATGAGGACAGATTTCTCTTGGCCTTGACCTTTTGCTTTACCTTTTAACATTGTAAAAACATTATATAAGCATACAAGAGATAACTGTATAATGCTGTAAACTGGGAGAATAGGAGCTAGACTAATTTTCATGGGAAAAAGACAGAAAATAGAAAGCCAAGAAACGATAAAGGTTAAACAAACATGCACGAGAAAAAGCAAAGCAATTTGTGAAGTTGCAAAACTTCAGGCTAGAAAATATACCCTAAGTGGTTATCTGGAGGAAGCTGGATGAAATTAAATTAACTGGGATCAAACACTAGTAGGTTTGATTTTGATCACAACATACCGAGTATAATACCGCACAAATTATAATGAATATCTTTACCAACAACATCCACTTTGGCTTTATTTGCTGTAGTACCACCACCATGAGGTCCCTGCCTGCTCCTAAATCTTGCTTCTCGCCTTTCTCTAATAACGGCAGGATCTTCGCAAAAGTTTAATTTGCCCTTAGCGTTGTCTCTCTTATCATTTTCTTCCTCCTGTAAAAATAAATTGAATTGAATTAATAAAAATATTTATTACAAAAAATTAGGATATAATACCTCTGAAGGAGAATCATTATCGCTTTCCAAGTCTTCCTTATGTTGTCTATTAGGATTATTAACTGGTAACTCTTCTGTAAGAGGATTGTCGGGAACTTTTAGCGGCATATCATCATCAAAACGATCATCATATTCATCGTCATACATATAGTCATAACCATATTGTCTGAAATGAAGGTAGAGGTAAACTGTAAAGGTCTATTGTATAATACATATTGATATAAATGAATAAACACTGATTAAAACATCAGTTACTGAAGAAGTCTTGAATCACAGCAGATTTAAAATGAATAATTAACACAATTCATACAAAAACATCGCCGTTTTGGTCCTTCGAGCCGGATATGTGTGTAAGGATTTAGATTCATTTAAAGGATGCCTTATCTTGATGCAAAAATAGTTAGATTCATCTTAAAGGATGCCTTCGTTTCATCATCGACTGTAAAAATGTGGCAGCTGAAATTTTAACGTGGTCGTACGTCCACTGAACATGATGAACGCTCGAGACACCCAGAAACTGCTACGACTGACAAAATTGTGTCCACTGCATTGTATTAAATGATCGACGACTGAAGGTACACGTTGGGAACATTTCGATAGCCTGCATCCATATTCTACACTATATTTGGTTATGAAAAAACAGTATATCAAAGATGTATTCAAGAACGCCGGACTTATTTAAACCCGATTCTTCTGAGTATCTCTGAAGTTTTATAACACTAGATGAAACATGGATGCACCACTATATGCCAGAGATGAAGCAGCAGTTCAAACAATGGATGAGGGTAAATGAAAGTATGCCTAAGAAAGCAAAAACGTTCCCATCTCAAGAAAAAAAATCACCAGCGAATTTTAAGTTTCACTAGTGAGGGACGTTATTCGGGGCTGAACGTCTATATCAAGCCAAAAAGAAAGTGCTCTCCGCTTTCATTTTCACATTCGAATTCCATGACATGCTGAAAAGTGTTTTCAGAGTGTAACCACAAATGGTTTGCAGAAAGAAGATTCAATTCAAATGATAAGGACAAAGCTGAGAATCACTTATATGTAGAATTGGCCACATACTAAGGACAATAATCATTTGGAACGACCTTGGTCTAAATGTATTGAATTGTAAAGTGACAAAAAAAATACAGAACCTTAAAAATGTTATGGTTTCTTGGCCAAATCAAGAACTTCATATGAACGACTTCATGTAACCATTAACCAAATAAAAAATAAACTAATTTCTTAACTTACACTCCTTCTAAAACCAAGTTCTTGATTTCCTTAAGGTCCTTCTTATCATTCAACAGTTTTAAGGCATCGTCATAATCTGGTCTCTTTCCTAATCAAAGAAAACAAATTTATTTTCCATAATAATATAGCACAGTGCCAGTTTTGTACCTTTGTAGGCCAATATTGGTTTTTCTGGTTCCGATTCAGGAGGTATTCGAATTTGATCAAACGGTATTTCAGATAAATGCGGAGGCAAATTATTTTCCAGTATAGCATTTATGACGTCTGCGGTATTAAAATTATATGACTCCAGACACTGAAGAGCAAAACCATCACCCAGATGTGGAAACATATCTATGATACTCCTAATTTTCCCTTCTATTTCACTTTCATTAGCAATATTTTGCATCCCAGAAGGTCCAGGCTGATCCTCTAAAACAACAGGGTGTTCTACTTTCTTTGGTGTAGATTCTCTAAAAGTATTTTCAATCCCCTGTTTCTTCAACCTTAAGAACTCTTCTAGTTTTTTATTGCGAGGCAACTTATTAATACAAGAAACTACAAAATCAGTACGAGTTGAATCTCTAAAGCATTGTTAAGGATACTTAATAGGTAATTGCAGAAAGTAGTGTAATTAGTAAAAACATAGTTTGGATAGCACTTAAGTTTAATGAACTTATGTAAACAAAATGGATTTATTTTCCTTATTATAGATAATATTAAATCGCCGTTGCAAATATTTTTGCGGAAAAATATCTATTTTAAATATCATATTTTCTGCGCAACTTTGGAGATGGAACTGTTTGTATTCCTTCTAGATAAATTCAGTATGTTGTATAAACAATCTGTATATGCAAAAAAAAAGGAAAACAAGAAATTCACAAGAGAAGTCAAAAATCAAATTATGAAGGGTGACAAAACTACTTAATTCCTATAGATTCTAAGATCTAAACTTATACAAAGAAACGCGAAAGTTAAAATCTATAAGACATTAATTCGGCCAGAAGTTAATTCTTGCTGTGAGAGGTGAACACTCACAAAGAATATAGAAGAGATGCTCGCAATATTTGAAAGAAAAGTATTCATGAGAATTTTTTGTCCTGTGAAGAATAATGGAAATTGAATAATCAGATATAACTTTGAACTATTTATACAAAGATTTGGATATTGTAGACTATGTGAAGGTTCAGCAACTCAGATGAGTGTAGCATGTGATGAGAATGCCGGAAAATTGTGTACCAAGGTCCAAAGACACTGTGACAGGACAAAAGAACTACTGGTCATAGCAGAAAGCTGAATACCATGGACAATCATGAACAGACAAATAGGAGAAAACATAAATACAGGTAAACCAAAGACATGAAAGTGGGATAATGTAAGAATGTACATCAAAACTGGCAAAGGGCTAGTATAATTACTGCTGGATTAATCTGAGTGGAGGCAAAGGTTGCGAGGGGGACATAACTCCCTGACATGCTGTATCACCACAGAAAGAAGAAATATATTAAGAAAAAAAGGATACATATCACAACAACTTTGAAACATTTCATTCTGATTTGCAACATTATAAGCTGCATTATAATCACAAATAAAGTAGTCTTCTTCTAATGCAGTAGTCATCAACCTTAGATACTCTTCCACAATTGCTTCTTGTTTTGCATTGTCTCCTCTTAAATATACAAATATCATATAATTTTCTTTTGGTATCAAAAAATACTAACATGTTTTCAAGAATTTGATCTAAACACTTAGTTACAAACACATGATACAGGTCCATAAATTCTGATCTTCCTAAATTAATTTCTCTTAACACTTTATCGTACAGCTTAGCCTCATTCATAAGTTCCCTTCCTTCTAATAACTCATACAACTCCTTATAGATATTAACATAAATGTATGGTAATCTAAAACAGTATAATAAATAGAAAAAATATAAGCAAGAAAAAGAAAAATTCTACTTATATGGATAGTTCTTGTCTAGAGCCATTTCAACTGCAGGTTTGTAAAACTGAAATAAAATATTCAACGTTGCAACTGTGTTTAGAACATATGTGACCAAGGAGTAAACCCAATTTAAACTAAATACAGCAGGACGTTTTTCTATTGAAATAGGAACAGATACATCTGTATCTTCTTGTATGCCAAATAAATAGCCATGAAGCATTTCTAAAATCTTATTGAAACTGTTTATGAAATAGTTTACTCATATAATAATAATGTACCATAAAATTTTGGTCAATTGAAGCTTCTACTTCCTTAATAAAAAAATCTAAATGAAGTGGGTTTTCAAAATAAATATTTGAAATCTTATTTACAAAATCCAAATGAACATTTTTATATAGAAGTCCTAAAGTTATCACAATGGGTAAATTCAATAGTTTTTTATCTATTAATTTAGATATGCCAAATGATTCTGGCATGTACTCAATCTAAAATAAAAATAAGCATAAAAATTATAAGCTCTACGCTTTAATATAATCTAATACCTCATTTTGATGAAACAATAATAGCTTTTCATATACTAATAAAAACTTTCCATATATTTCATTATATAATTCCAAATATTCATTCTCTAAATACTTGATCTGGAAAGGAGACATTGTGTTTAATATGAAACTTCTTAATGAAATTGCTGCTGATGGTTCAAATAGAATTGTACACCAAAACTGATGATAATTGCACTGTATCAGGAATTCGAGTTCTTCAAGAAAAAGTATATTATTTGTAATAAAGCTAGAATTTTCATCTGATTCACAATCAAATGCATATGGTTGATAGTTATAAAAAGGTGTTTTGGGAAGCCACCTTTTATCTAATGCAGGAAGGATTTCACTCTTTTGTTCAAAACAAACTTTTTTTATTTCACTATCAGAAAGATTATGAATATCCTAAAAGATTGCACAATATGTTATTTCTAATATAGTTCGAATAAATAATATTCCTCACAATATCCTTAGATATATTTGTCCTTAATTCTTGCCATGTTCTTTCCAAATGAATCTGGTTAATTGGTAGTTTATTCGGGTTCTTCAAATAAAAATATATAATAGTTTTTATTTGTTTCAACTTAATAAAATTGTACCTCGAATACTAAGACGTATTGATAATTTGTACCCACTGCATCATCATTAATACTAAGCCTTGTAATCTGTTCCTCCACACTCATGCTAAATTATTTTATTTCATTAATATTACATTGACTAATTGAAACCGTACTTCCCCTATAGAATACCTGGGACCTATAACCCATTTTGTCTGAATGTTGACACGTTTGACAATTGACAAAAAGTAAATTAATTTATCATATATAAAATAATTATTAAAAAAAATTATATAGTTTTAGGTCAGAAGATTCAATTTTAAAATAATTTAATTAATATTTAGAACCATTTCTACTTGCTTCAGAATCAACAACTAGCAAATCAATTTTCATTTTTACATAAACATGTTTTAGTATTGTTTAAAAGTCTAACCTTACTAACGTTATCATATATAAATATTTATTTTAATTCATAGAGGTGGTATATAAAAAAATTAAAATAACTTTTATTTCCACATCTATACAAAAACAAACATATGACGTCAGTCAATTGACACTGACAGTTAAACTCGATATTGTGACAACATCAACAATTTATTTTTAAAGAACAAAAACCATGGGAAATGTGGATACTAAATTAAATTTTCGGAAAGCTGTTGTACAGTTGACTTCCAAATCAGAGGTACATATGGTTTGTATGCATATGGTGAAAGGTCATTTTCTAGTTTTCTATAAAAAAAGCAACAAACATATGCCCTTAATTCAATCTTCTAATGTTTGAAGATAATAAATGAGAGAGCTTTAAAAATTGGCATATTTTATGATTGTTTTTTTCTAAGTTGGTCAAATAAGTTTTTGCAGACATCTTTTAACGTGTTCTGATATTGCTTTAACTGTGTTTAGCCTATCAATGCCAATGATGATTCTTTTTGGGAACAATTCTGGTCAGAGAATGTGTCAAATGTCCAGGATATCTTTACTCTCATTCCAGCCACAGAAATAAGGCAATTAAGGGAAGATGCTCCTACAAACCTAGCAACATTATGCTATAAAGCAGTTGAAAAGCTGGTCAAAGCTGTAGATAGTAGTTGCAGGACACATAGAGAACAACAGACTGGTAATTATAAAAGTAAATTGTGTACCTGCTTCATTTAACTCGAATGTACTTTTGTAGTTTTAAATTGTACACGCTTATTGACAAGAATTTTGCCATATATCTTTGAAGATGCCGAATGGAAAGGATTTTTTTGGTCATCTCTTCCAAGTAAAAATGAGGATGATGATCAGGAATCTATACCATTAGCACAATCTCTCCTTAATGCAATATGTGTAAGTTATTTCTACATTATAGTAAATTACAGCCTACTCTTATTTTATTGGTTCTTTAGGACTTGTTATTCTGTCCAGATTTTACAGTAGCAGTGGGGAGGAAAAATGGACCAGTAAGTCTTGATTTCACAAAACTTTATATACTATGAAGTTAATTTTGATTAACTATTTTTGTAGGATAAAGCAGAAGATCTATCTCTAATTGATAGTTGTGAATATATCTGGGAAGCTGGTGTTGGTTTTGCATATTCGCCACCAAGAAACCCAACTTATGATTCCAACCGTACTGAACTGTTGAAGCTCCTTCTGACATGTTTCAGTGAGACAATGTATAGACCTCCTGCAGATATAGCTCAAAATCCAAACAAATGGATTATGTAAGTATTGCAAACAATGAAAATATTACAGATAATGGTTATCTGTATATTATTTAATCTAAGTGTAATAAAATCTAGTACAAATTCCACAAAGCATTCTTTGAATAATCACTTTTTTTATTAATATCTCATTTTAAATAAATATTTTTTTTATGAAAATATATGAATTATTGTTTAAATAATTATTAAATTTAATCTTACTTGTATATATGTGGATTTTTATTGTTATTTTAAAGAAATTTTCATATTACTAGGGTGCAATAAAAGTATTTGCCTTATTTGTTTATAAATAAAGAATTTTACTTCACTCATCAGAGATTTATAAGGTGATTCTACTTGGAAATATTCGGTTTACGGTTTTTATCAAAAACGTTAAAGTGAGTGAAATAATTCGTGAAATTAGGGTATTGACGCCACTCGTGAGGTTTGCAAAGTGTAAAGGGAAAGTGCCGTATCAGTCCGCATCGCTCAGCGCGCTCACAAACGCAAATATTTTTGTTACATCCTAGTAGGGTTAGTGACGTTCTTCTGGAAGAGATTCGATGGTATGCGGATCGCTCAGTAAGATCTTCTATGTTTGTAGATAAGGATCATATCAAGACTTGAATATAATATTTGGTGGCTAAATAAGAGTAGTATCGATTGATCTTTCTTTCAGGCATCTGACATCAGCAGAAAATCGTCACGCTTTACCGATGTTCACATCATTACTTAACACTGTATGTGCTTATGATCCAGTTGGTTTAGGAGTCCCGTATAATCATTTATTATTCAACGATTCCTTGGAGCCTCTAGTTGAAGCCGCCTTGCAGATTTTAATCGTCACTTTGGATCACGACACTAGTTCATCCACACCTGCAGAATCTGAAGACGTAACATATATAACGTGAATTTAGGCAGCATTTTCAAACTTAGTCTGTTTGCAGGTCGCGATACCGGATAATCTCTTTATTAATTACTTGTCTCGAATTCACAGAGATGAAGATTTTCAGTTTATTTTGAGTGGGGTGACACGATTGTTAAATAATCCTCTTATGCAAACGTATTTACCAAACTCGACAAAGAAAGTGCATTTTCATCAGGAGTTGCTGGTATTTTTCTGGAAAATGTGCGACTATAATAAGGTAATTTAATTATACTAAAATGATCCATAACATTTTGCATTATATTATTCGAAGCAATCTACCGGCAAATTGCTCGATTTCCTGTCTACCATAGTGCCCTGTTTTATAACAGCTCTCTATTCAATAGTGAATATAAAATTTAGTTGGCAGAATATGTGATCTGTTAAACCTAATTAATCATGTAAATTTCTTGAAGCTTTTGTTTCTTTTCTCTGACAGTATTGTGGGTTCTCGTTATCGAACTATAGAGGCAGCATTTTTTGTCCTTTATGATCAAAGTTGGAACCAGATATATTTGAGTTGTGCACAAAGAATATTCATGTTGGTAGCATGATTGCATTCAACAGGAGATGCAGAGGGCAAAATGCAGCGTCGTTTGTTGCCGTTAATATTTGGATGGGTGACCTTCCGAGGAAAGACGAGGCTTGCGTATCGCATTTCCTCTAGCAAGAGTGTAAAATCCGACAAGGAATTGCCCCTCAGTCACGTCTGTTCGACACCGGATGCCTTCTTCGGAGAGGTATTCTAACTTGGTTACTCGCCGGCTGATAGGTTTCTAGAGGAACTTAAGATTAGATACAAACCAAGAGTTAATAACTTGATGGGGGGCGATGTCGGTACTTTATAGGTTCCTGGTTACCGTGGTTCGGAACCCACGTTAGCCTTTAGATCCACTCTCTAATAAGCCTCAGTTGCTTATGTACCTTTACCTTTTATAAAAAAAGCAGAAACTTATGGATCACTTTAATAGTGGAGGAATTACATGAACATTGCAATTTTTTTCTATTTTAGAAATTTTTATATTTCGTTTTGAAAAGTAGTGACGTATTGGAAGTACTGGTTCCTATTTTATATCATTTAAATGATTCTCGAGCGGATCAGTGTAAGTGTTAAATTGAAGACTACGGAGATGTGGGATTTTAATATATTTTTATTGTAGCTCGCGTTGGTTTAATGCACATTGGTGTTTTTATCCTTTTATTGCTCTCTGGAGAGAGAAATCTTGGTGTAAGGTTAAACAAACCTTACACAGCCACAGTTCCGATGGATATTCCTGTATTCACCGGAACTCACGCCGATTTGCTCGTTATAGTTTTTCATAAAATTATTACGACGGGTCACCAAAGATTACAACCTCTTTTTGATTGTTTGTTAACTATTCTAGTCAATGGTAAGATATGAACGCAGATGATCTAAAAGAAATCGAACTTTTGCCATAGAAACGGTTGTAACCTAAACTCGAAAAGATTTATGGCTAAACACCAAAGCACTTTGTTAACTTCTCGACGCACATTTAGCTAACCATGTTCAACCTAATCAATTAATCAGATCAAATCATACCCGGATGATGATAGCATGGTTAGCGAAACATGCGTCGAGAAGTTAAAAAAAGTGATTTGATGCTTGTAGTGTAAGTTAAATTGTAGTGTTTCACGGCGATGGTTCCAAAAGAATAATTCGTTCTAGTCTATTCGATGTTTGTATTAACATGGTTGATTACATTTGAATCATTATTTTTCATCGACGACCGACCTTACCAGCCGACTAGACATGTTACAACGATATTCTCTAGATTGAGGTCGACATGATCGCAGTACTAAATTGGGTACCGAAGAAAGAGTTATGGTCGTTAATTTGCTACAAAGTTACTTATAGCCTTTGTAGAGCGAAAGTTCAATTTTGATTTGGAAACTCTGAATATTTAGTGTACATAACACATCACTCAATAAGTTCGAAGATGACATATAAATGGCGCCACTATTGACAAATCCATATAAATTTTAGGCATTAGTAACCTTCAAATGATATGTGTCAAAGTTTCATTACAATCTGAGGTTTAATTCACAAGTTACAGTGGTTTTAATCAGTTCGGAAGTGGAGTACGAGGTGACCAGACGTGCCCGCTGGTCATTATGGGGACAGGCAAACGTGGCTGTTGGCAGTTTCAGTAGCAACGGTCTCATCCGGCTTAGGACGCGAACAAACCCCGAAATAGTCCATTCGCGCGGAAAGCTGGTTGTACTCCCGATGTAGCGTACTGAGGTCGGCGTGAAATCAGCGAGACTCCAGTCTCTACCACGGATGGCTCTTCAAATCTAACCCAGAGAATAGATTCAACTCCGACGCCAGAGAAGGACCAACGCACTAAGGGTGGCTGCACCACCAAGTCCTTCCATCACGACCTCACTAACCAAGAGAATAATAATATCTGAAAAAACAACATCAGAACAAGAACATCATCTCCTTTCACCACCAAATCGAAAGCGACGACTTCCTAGCCACGACGTAATGCATCTTACATCAATTCAAGAATAAACTTCCACTGAATTTGATCCTCGCGGGTCAGGTTCGGAGCAGTAAAGCTAAATCTTCTAAGATATCGATTAATCTTGATCCAAACACCGTGCAGCTCACGGTTAACCGCGCCCAAAGGACGGAGTCTAACACTTCCCCGACGCGATTCACGCGATCGGCTATAATGGAACAAAAGTCAGGGCCTTCGGGTCAACTTAAACATAGGAAAGTAGTAGTGGTTTTAGTGACACTACTCTTGTAATTTTGAAAACAATGAAAATATTCGAGTTTCATGTGTTAATAAAGCATTGCTTTTTAATGGTAATAAGTACGGTTCAAGCAAAGCAATGGTTTGATAAGTGTTATTCGGACTTTGCATAATGCTGAACGCTCTGATCGCCCATATTCGGCAGGTATTCCAGAGAACAAAAACAGTCGACAAAGTAAAAGTAGTTTTGGTCGATCGTAAATTGAAGTGAGATAGCTGACACTTTAAAGATATCAGAAGACAGTGTATTCACCATTTTGCATGAGCATTTGTCCATGAGAAAGCTCTGTTCGAAGTGGATACCGCGTTTGCTCACAGTCGATCAAAAACAACAACGCATCGACGATTCAGCGCAATGAATATGATTTTTCCATGCGGTATGTGACAATGGATGAAACATGGATCCATCACTACACTCCACAGTCAAATCGACAGTCAGCTGAGTGGAAAACAACTGACGAAAGCCGCCCAAAGCGACCGAAAACGCAAATGTCAGCTGGTAAGGTTTTGGCAATAGTATTTTGGGATGCTCAAGGTATTTTATTCATTGATTACCTTGACAAAGGAAGAACCATCAACGAATATTATATGACATTATTGGTGCGTTTGAAGGTATAGATTGCGAAAAAACGACCCGAAATGAAGAAGAAAAAAGTGCTTTTTTATCAGAATAATGCACTGTGTCACAAGTCGCTCGCAGCAACGATAAAATTGCTTCCCCATCCACCGTATTCTCCGGATCTGGCTCCCAGCGACTACTACCTGTTTGCAGACCTAAAAAGAAAGCTCTTGGGAAATAGATTTGGCTCCAATAAACAAGTGATTGTGGAAACTGAAGCCTATTTTGAGGCCAAAGATAAATCGTTTTACACAAAGGGCATTGAAATGTTATAGAAGCGTTGGAAATCAATGTATCACTCTTGAAGGAGACTGTAGATGAATAAAGTCTAATTTTGCGTAAAAGTTTGTTTTATTTTATTAGTTATCTTATGAACTTATTGAGTGGTGTGTTATATATTTCGTCCCTTTAGTAATATTTATAAGCATAATATTTGTATTAATTTTTGTAGTATCACCATATTTAAAAACTCTGTCTATGGTTGCCAGTACAAAGTTGCTGCATCTGCTAGAAGCGTTCAGTACCCCATGGTTCCTATTTTCAGCACCCCAAAATCACCATTTAGTATTTTTCTTACTAGAAATATTTAATAACATTATTCAGTACCAGTTTGATGGTAACTCAAATCTGGTTTACACCATTATAAGGAAGAGACAAGTAAGCTTCAAAGAAGGTATTTTTACCATACTGCCAACACTTTTTTTCATCATGTAGGTTTTTCATAGTTTGGCAAACTTGCCATGTGATTATGGAACTATCGCCAAGTCAATTAATAAGAAAATCAAACACAACAAACTGCATAATTCGGTTAGTAGCGAGAACATATCGGAAATGACAATGGAAGGATCTCGCCCTGCTTTACCTGCTGAACCAGGGACCTTAAATGTATACTTAAAATACCAGTTTTGAAGTAGAATAAATCGCTGATTGAAATTTGTAGGCTACATTACCAGACACGCCCCAAATTGGACAAATGACTGAAAGAGAATCGGCTCATCCAGTGACGTCACCAATGGAACAACCTCTCACCAATGGAATGGCTGCTGTTACCTTAAACAGTCCAGCTGGAACAGCAGTATCAATAGGAAATGGTGATGTTAAAAAGGTAATGATTCAATCCATATGGTTTTCTCACACATACCTTTCTATTAAATTATATTCTACCAGAAATATCCTTCAGCTAGTTCTTTCAAGATTCTATTGTGGCAAAAACAAATCATTTTCAAAAATCATACATCAAATGTTCAACACAATTACATTATTTTTTTTTTTTTTTTTGCCTTTATTTGGGTTTTTTGCCAAAAAAAATACTCACATTAAGAAATTTAATTATTGAAAAACATGGAACAAATACAAAACACATTAATACACATACAGACAAAAAATTCATTAATAAAACTGTAGTTAACCTTTCAAATAAAATATCTGATTCTGAAAAGTATGTACTTTCTAATGAACTAAATTTTAGTGTTACATCAAAAGATGTTCCTCAATTAGACCTTATTTCGGCAGTAGAATCTGTTGCTTAAAAATTACCATTGGAAAGTGCAAATGAATACAGAATTAGGTTAACACTTATCTTTGAAAAACAATTAAAAATCAAATCAAGTTTATACCAGGAGGAAAGGTTAGCTATAGATAAATTAAAAAAAAACATCTATTAAAATATTGCCATCAGACAAAAGTAACGCCACCGTTATTCTGGACACTACAGAATATAATAACAAAATTAAAACTTTAATTGATGAGCGAAATTACACTAAAATACCTACAAATCCAACATTAAAAAAGAGAAACAAATTTACAATACATTATATAAACACAAACGTGAATTTGCAGATCTAGAAAGATCACAACTTATAGCTCATTTCTATGGTCTACCAAAAATACACAAAACTAATATACCACTTCGCCCTATAGTTAGTAGTATAGATTCCCCATGTTATAAACTAGCAAAATTTTTATTACAACATTTTAAATCCACTTTCGGGTAGAACAAATTGATATATTAAAAATACTTCAGATTTTTTAGATAAAATTTTGAACATTAAAATTACAAACCAAAATTTAATGGTTAGTTTTGACGTGGTGAGTTTATTTACTAATGTACCAGTTGATAAGTCACTTTTAATAGTTAGAAAGAGATTAGAACATGACACAACATTAAAAGACCGCACTAAACTAAACATAAATACAATTTTGGAATTATTAACTCTGTGCTTAAAAACCTCATATTTTCAATTAGAAAATGATTATTATGAACAAAATTTCGGAGTGGCAATGGGTTCTTCTCTTTCTCCTTTGATGAGTAATATCTTTATGGAAAAACTCGAGAATGACAGTAAATAAATCTGTTAAAAAGCCATTAATATGGCTTAGATATGTTGATGATATTTTTGCTATAAGGCAACATAGCATTGACGACCTAAATATTTTTTACAATATATAAATTCTCGAGAGCCTACAATTAAGTTTACTTTAGAGATGGAGAGGGAGAATAAATTGCCATTCCTCGACACTTTAATATTAAAACAAAACAACACATTAAAAACTACAGTTTACAGAAAATCGACAAACACAGATAGGTATCTCAATTTCTTTTCAAATCACTCCAAATCGGTCAAAATAGGAGTAATTAAAAGTTTATATGACAGAGCAAAACTTGTTTGTACCGACAGTGATACACTACAAAAAGAAACAAATCACATAAAATACATTTTAATAAAAAAACAATTACCCAAACATTTTTATAGATAAATCGTTGAAAATTTTGATACTAGACAAAAGACAAGTTATTAATAACAATAATAATAACTCTCAAACAATTAACCTCGCACTTCCTTATATCCGCGGTATTTCTGACACAATTAAAATTGTAGGAAATAAATACAACATAAGAACGACATTTAAAACAAAAAATACTCTTAGATCTCTATTAACAAAGACTAAACCAAACAATATACAACAAAATACCAAAAATGTGGTTTATAAAATTCCCTGCGAATGTGGCAAGTTCTGTATAGGTGAGACATCTAGACTGTTAGATGTTAGAATAAAAGAGCATAAAAACCTTCTTAGAAAGGGCGATTTTAATAAATCTAGAATTTGTCAACACGCATGGGAATCGGGTCATAAAATCAATTGGAATAATTCCAAAACGGTATTAAAAGAATCGGTAACAAAATACAGAAGATTGAAAGAAACCGCTATAATTAATTTAAATAAAAATAACTGTATTGCTATGCCTTCGGTAGATTTAAATTCAATATGGTTCCCGATTCTAAAGAATACAATTAAACACATTTAAATATTTGAATACACAATCAGTACAATAAACAATCATACAGTAAACATTACTTATATATATTTTTTGGTAGTATGTCACTGTCATGAAAATCTATTGTTGTCAATGTAAGTATCGTTGACATACACAAAAAAAATATATTTACTTTCACTCGTTACTTTATATATTACAAATTAATATAATCTATTTTTTAGTTTAAATTTGAAAACGGGGGGAGAGGACCCTTCGAAACGTTAACGTTAAAAGTTTGTACATTTTTTTATAACATTTTTATATCTTTAAAATTTTGTTCGTTAGACAAATTTATTACAAAAAAAGGAATCACCGAGAAATTTGTCTCCCTTTAGTTTTTTTGTTTTTACCCAGGGATTCTTTCTTTACATAAGAACAGGTATTTTTGATATTTTTTGAGTTTTAGATAGTGGCGAAAAACCCAAATAAAGGAAAAAAATATGAACACGCCACAATCATTCAGACATTACAATTACATAAAAGCCATCTACGGATTTATTTTAAATAGTCTTTTTTGCAGGATGATGGAAAGACAGCAGAAGATCAAGTAAATTCATCAATATCTGGATTATCCAGAACCGTAAACACAGTAAGAAGATATTGCACTAAAAAACCAATAACTTTAGGCCTGTCAAATCTTTTCATTTTTAGAGAAATAGTTTGAGGGTTTCTTCAAATGCGGAGAATCCTACAGGGCATTGGGTGCCGACGGGTGAATGGGTGCACACTTGGAAAAGCAAATTGCCTCTGCAAACAATTATGCGACTTTTGCAAGTGTTGGTTCCGCAAGTTGAAAAAATATGTATTGATAAGTAAGTTGCTCACAATTTGTAACTAGAGATTTTTATATTTAGTTTTTCTTTTAACTGTTAAGTATATACTATTTCCTACAACTTCATTTTTTATCTTTCTGCTGTGCTACAGCCCATCTGTGAGTCTTGACTTCCTTTAGCCGCTCCTATCTGAATCCACCTCTCGCGGTTTTTTTTGACGTGACCTGCCTTTGGTCTCTTTGGAACCACAATTGATCCCTTAATGGTCGTCCTTGGTATTCGGCATTCTGGCACTAAGTATCCCGTCCATCAGAGTCGGTGATGCTAGACGCAGTCTACAGCAGTTCCTCCGATTTTCATTATCATTTACAGCATCATAATTCTTATTTCAAATACTACTTATAGTATTTCAAAAAAGAGGACTTAGAAGAATGTTTGGTGCTGTGAATAATAACGGAATTTGCATAGTCAGGTATTAATCGAACTCAAGCAGTTATACAAAGATCTGGATGTTATAGACTATATAAGGATTCAGTAATTCAGATTGGTGGAACATATAGAGAGAATGTGAGAAAGCCAAACACTAAGCAGAATCGAGAAACATATAAATAGAGCGACCAAAGACACAGTGGTGGGACAAAAGAACTACTGCACAACAAAAACTGGAAAAAGGCTGCCGGAGATCGATCCAGTTGGAAGCGAAGATTGAAGGGGTCAAGGTTCACTAATAGGCTGTAGTACCACAGGAAAAAGGAAAAGTTTACACAATAGGTTAAGTCTTTTTACTAATATTGCTTGGACCTAATCTTATTATTCATGGACTAATGCTAACAAAAAACCCAATGCATAGATGAAAATCACTTGTCTTGTATGCTTTTTAATTCCCTTTAAAGTATTTCAATCATATTTCTCTCTCTTGAACTTTTTTCAAATGACACAGATAGTTTTTATAGTCTGGCGGGCTATTGGGAGTGAAATCTCTCTTAGTTATATATGTGTAAAAAAATGTAGCTCTACAAGCCGAGTTGACCCATGGCTTAGTTTTTAGGGAACAGGTTTTTGCTTAACTTCAGTTATCGAGAACTGATGTTTGACGCGATGTAATTCATACACTGTTATCTAGTACAATAAAAAACCATCATAATCATAAGTATTCTTCATATTTTCTAACTGAAGAGACATTTTATTTAATTTAAAGGGGATTAACTGATGAAAGTGAAATTCTGAAATTTCTTCAACATGGTACTTTGGTCGGTTTGCTACCAGTTCCCCATCCAATTCTGATAAGAAAATACCAAGCCAACTCTGGAACTACAACCTGGTTCCGTACTTATATGTGGGGAGTAATATATCTCAGGTAATAACTTCCTGATTATTTTTTGCAGTACCAACTTAAGACTGAGTTTTTAGGAACATGGAACCGCCTATTTGGTATGACACTGACGTGAAATTATTCGAAATACAAAGAGTATAATTTTTGCTTGAATAGACTTTTAATCATATATTGTAAAACTATTAGTTCAATTGTTATTTATAATCTAATTTGTGCACCATTGTACAGATATATTTATTTAAAGTGAATTAACATGAAGTGTAAATATTTTTGTTTTACTACTTACAATGTTGATTTTCTTTTAAAAATTTCAAAATGAAACATACCTCATGTCTAACCTAAAGTAAAATATAGAAATATTAATATCTTTCTTGCGTATTGTCACTGATACAAAGTATGCGCCAGTGCTTATTTGACTAGCGAACTTATATGCTACTGTTTAACTTTTTTTTTTCCTAATTTATGCTAAGACTATCAAGAATTATAGGAACAAAATAATGCCTATATTGATTTCAGGTGCATTTTTTATAAATATATACAAAAACATTAGTTCTAAAGCAAATATCAGTGTTCCTAGCTTAGTTAAAATGTAAAGACAGTTGTTTTTGTGTGTATGTTTTAGCTCTTGTGTTCATTGTTGCCACTATTTTTACTGCTCTCGCACGTATTTCTAAAGAAAAAATCCATTCCTGCACCTATTTTATCTCAACGCTTGTTTATATATAAGTTGATTAAACTGATCTAAACTATAATCCAAAATGTACATAGATGTGATTGATAATTTATTTGTCTTTAATTGAAAAAATATATATTATTATACTGAAAAAGCTTTTTTATAGAAACCCTTAACAAAACTATCTTATAAAACTTGTCACTGAACCTATGATTATGATAATTTAATGTATCCTCGGTCAGTTATTTAAAAGAAAATGAAAATCAATTATATGAATAGCAGAGACTGTTTACCCAACCTTCACGTGGATGCCCTGCCAGTTTCTTCAGCGACCTCCATAAAACCACTAAGTATACTTTTTTTTGATCAACACTCCCCAACAAAACTATAGACCACTCCAAATTTAGTAAAATTATTTCGTACGTTTTCTATTTATCAAAATAATTTTAAATCTTTTTCCTACCATTCGTTTTTATTTACTTACTTGTTTCCAGTTTTTTTATAAACTTAAGTTTTCAAGTGCGACAAAAGAAGATTAAGCCGAAGTAGGTGGGTTATAAGAAATTATTTAAGACTAGGCGATCACTAAACTTAAAGAGATTTACCACTAAACACCGAATCACTTTTTTTAGAGTTTTCGACGCACGTTTCGTTGTTATGCATCATCAGGAGATGATTTAATCTTATCTCTAGATCAAATCATCTGATGATGCTAACATGGTTAGCGAAACGTGCGTTGAGAACTTTAAAAAAAGTGATTCGGTGTTTAGTGGTAAATCTCTTTGAGTTCAGTGTTTCACACCGAAGGTAGAATTGATCTAGACGATCAGTACGGGAAAAAAAGGCGAGGGTTGACCAATGGCTACAAGAGGAGCGGAGGGCGACAAAAGTATAGGCCACCTCTCAATTTTCAATTAAATTTTATCCTTCGTGGATCAATTCGGTAATTGCCAGTGTCGGTTTTGTTTGTTTAATTATTAACCATTAATAGTTTAATTACCGAAAGAAAAAGGTAAGCGTCGATCAATGGCTAAGTAAGATGGCAATAGACCAGAGGGCTATTCTTTATCAACCTTCCAATTCTAGTGACACTGCCAGGGTAATTGCAGTAAAAGCGGGAGGGGTTCAACATATTCTTTACAGAGCTCCCAATTTGAAACAAATCAATCTCAAGAAAAAAAAAGCCTTTTTCCAAGAAGCATAAAACGGACAGGAAACGTTTTTAAACACTGGTGAAAAACGGCTTAATTCGAAACGAACCTGACGGTTATCAATATTAATTCCATGATATGAAGAAGGGGGGCGATGGTCTGATGGGTTAGTCGCTCGCCTGGCAATCAAATGATCCCGGGTTCGAATTCTGGTGGGGGCATGGATGGTTTGGAGGTGTAGAATGTGTTTGTCTGCCCATTTGGTGCATTTAAATATTTTCCAAAAATTAATAATATAATGATAATAAATCTAATCTGAATGGCCATGAGCACATGCTCGATTATCTGGCCGATTGCCATTAACAGAGAAAAAAAAATAGACTAGTCTATAATTTTGCGCGTTATAATTAGTTTTTTTTTAGATAATATGAAATGATGTAAATTACATAAAAATGTCGCTTTTGTTTTGGTTGAATTTGAAATGAAACATGTAAAAAACAAAGTTTTAGGGATAAAGGCGCATCAGCAACTGAGTAGGCTATTTAACGACTTGACCTACAACTTAACGTGGGTTCCGAACCACACTCATCGGCTACCAAAAACCCTGGTCAGCACCCCCTCGGGCTATCAACCCTTGGTTTTGTGCTTAACCATAAGTACCTCGACAAGCGTACCGACTGCAGAGTGACCAACGTAGAAAACACCTAAGAAGGCATCCGGCCTTACCCACCCATGAGCTGGCGTGACTGAGGGGTGATTCCTTGAATGTGAATGAAAGATGTGATTGATACTTTAATAACCATAAAAAAACTTTTTTTTTATTGATTTATTACTATATCTTATGTGACATATATAAATCATTATCTTCCATCAGCATTTTGTTCCTTTTCCACTACATCCCATCTCTTAAAGCAAATTATTAGTTCGCAATGTTTAGTATGAGGAAACATATCCACAGCAACTGCCTGAACGGGAACAAAGCATTCGCCCTGCAAAGTTTTCGACATCGGACGTCCTAAATCCACAAAATTCTTCAATGCCAAGTTTGGATTGCACGACATGTATATTACACGATTTATTTTAGATATTTTTCGAAGTTGAAGAATTGCCTTTTGATCTGATATAGAAAAAATTATTGTTTGATTGTATATAAAAAAAAAAAAGGTTTGTTACTCACGTAAACCCGCTCTTGGTGGATCTACGACGGCAAATACGTCTTCATTAGTAGATCTAAAAGAAACCGAACCTAATATTTCTTCGGCTTTACCAGTGAAGAAATCACTGTTTGTGATATTGTTAATTACTGCATTCTCTTTGGCATCAACTATCGCTTCGGGGACAACTTCCAAACCCAAAACTTGTCCACATGTCTAAAAGATACAAATACCATAGTTTTCACAAAAGGTCTGAAACTACTATGATCAAAAAACAAGGTGACTTTTTAAATAAAACACAAAGTATTTTATTATTCGTCCAAATGTCTTTCTTCTTCAAAGTAATCGTCTTTCACAGCAATACACTTCCAACAAACGGTTTTTTGAATGACTTTGGGGGGGCTCAAAAAAGACTGCTTTGCTCAACCGAGGAAATTGTACAGTACCAGATTTGGTGAATATGGTGCTGCAAAAACCATTAATTGTTTTGCTACATATCCAATAATCCATCGGCGTTTACTTAATTCAAGATCTTTGATTTTGGCAATGAAAGATTTTCCTGAACAAGGTCTATCTTAAACTGGTTTTCTACCATCACTAAAGTTCTTGTACCATTTGTAAATACTTTTTTTACATACTTTCATAGCCGTAAAACTTAAAAAAATTACAAAAGCCACTAGAATTTCGAAATTTTAAGGACAGTATTACCAACTTAAAAAACAAGTGGTTATAAAGAAATAAAACGCACGCATTTTAAAAATCACCTTATTTTTTAATTGTAGTGGCATAACGAAAAAGTTGTACAGTTTTACATACAGTACAAGTACAGTACTGTACAGTACAATACAGTACAGTACAGTACATACAGTACAACTTTTACAGTAACAGTTGTTGCCTCCCTAGTTGTAATTTATATTTAATTGGCACAAAAAGGTTAAATTTACAGCAGAAGTAGATGTCAAATGGAGTTAAATCTGTAAAATAGGGTACCCACTTTAACAACTTGACAATTCAATATCCCTCACTGTTATAATAATTTTAATAGACATACTCTTAGACACTGTGTATAATAATAATAATATAAGGGTCTAAGTTAGAGATGGCAGATCTGATCTAGACAGCAGGAATAAGTAACACTTTTGCTCTACCACCCTTAACATATTCGTTTGGATTTATATGTTTGTTAAACACAGAAATGTAAATGCTCCAACAAATAATTAGAACTACACTAACAAAATATAGGAAACACCACCCACACAGTAGTAAAAAACGGCTTATATTACCACGAATTGATGGAGAAAGAGGAATTATAAATATATGTAATCCACACGAAAAACAAATATCCAGCTTGATCAAAGAATGATCGAATGCCGGCTATATGCCAGCATTTGTTTCGCTGATGATAATTATACGCCTCTGAATCTTAAAAAACTGAATTGACAAAATGAGAGCATTCAAACAACTACAATGGATATTCAAGAGTGGAAAAATATATTTCTGCACAATAGACACCACCATGATCTTGACAATCATGAAGTCGACAATAGTGCGTCGAACACTTCGTTGACATGGGGAGGGCTGATGCCGGAGACTGATAGCTTTATTCAGGATCAAGTGCACACTAAGAACTACAAAAATATATATCGTTAAGGATACACGAGTATTAAATATTAAATGTCGAAAACCATTGTTGAAAAGTCTGAAATCATCCAACATAAAGTAGGTGCATATAGTAGATTCTCCCCAGACGGACTATCTTCACCGTCATAGCCAAGTGGCCAGTATAGTCAACTAAGAGCTTGCAAGTCGTATTAGCCTTATAACAGAGCGAGTTCCCTATTATAAATACATCACAGAGGCGGTACTAGAATCAGCCGATTTCCGGTTATATTACGAGGGAACAATAATAACTGATAAAACCATGCACTGTAATAGGCCAGATTTTATATCATTGGATAAAAAAAAAGAAACAACATTCCTAATTGATATAGCTGTTCCAAACACCCACAACATTCAAAAGATAGCTGAAGAGAAAGTGTAAAAATATACAGATTTCAAACAAGAAACTAAGCAGATATGGAAGTTGAACCGGATTCATATAGTACCATTGATAATTTCAACTACTGGCATTATACCGAAGAACCTGAAAAATAACATAAAAATTCTGGGACTAGAAGAAAATCTATTTAGAATAATGCAGATATCGGGTATCCTTAATACAACTCACATCGCCCGAAAATTTTTGGAGGAAAAAAGTTGTTTTGGCTACGGCCCGTACTTCATTTAAAATCCAGCTTAATTGAGAAAAAAGATGAAAAGGGGAATAATTATAATATTACCTTTGCAAAACACAATCCAATAGTTCCTGTTCCACAGCAAACATCAATCATTGTAGATGTTTCGGTAGGTTCAGCCAATTCTATAGCTGATTCATACAAAATTTCTGCAGCTTTTGTATTAATCTGAAAAAACGCCTCTGGCGATATCCTAAAGTTTAACCCTAAAATTGTTTCATATATATGAGTTTCACCCCATAGTAATGTAGCAGGAGTAGGATTTTCACCAGGATTTCTATAACAAAGATTATAAGATTTCATTTTTAAAAATAAAATACAAGGTTACTTTTTAACAATTTCCTGGTAATATAAAGAAGTAACTTTTGCTTCTTTTCCATCACCTTCTACAAAAAAATCAACCAATTGTTTCTGAAACTCTGATAGTTTTTCTTTTTCTAAGTCTTGTGGATGTATTCCAACAATGACCATTAATTGATCTGGTGCTGTCCTAACACACAACTGTCTGAAATGTCCTGTGTGAAATTCTGGATTAAATACCTGTAAATTTGATGACCGCACAAATATCTGAAAAACCTATAAAACACACTAACAATTTTTTAATGAAACACAAATTAATATTCTTAACCTCAACAGCTTTCTTCATAGAATCAGGTATATGTCTTAAATGACCAACTGATGCAACTCCTACTACACCATTTACATAAGAACCTATACGAAACCCTACTGTTGGAACATTTGTTTCTTGGTCTATTCCAACTGTAAACTCACATTTATTTCTATATCTACAATTATAAAAATAATCATATGGTCAATATCAATAAATTAATTACCCACCCATCTTTAAATTCTGAATATCTAATGTTTAACAATTTACAAGGAAGACCGTCATATTGTTCTTTTTGTTTTTCTATCCATTTTTTTAACTCTATGTTATGATGAATCAAGTCATTCCCTAGTCTTTTTAAAATTACTTTAATCTCTTCCTCTTTGATTTTGAGCTACAGAGCAAAAACTACACTTATATACATTCACAAAGTAAAATATTAGTTACCTGCTCTTCATATTCTATATCAGCTAAAGGAATTGTGGAAGTCTTTATTCTTTGTTCTTGAGGTAAATCATCATTTTTTTGTTTCTTTCTAGAAGCAGTGTCATTCAAATTGTCTTTTCTTTTTTTAACTAAAGGATCTGCAGAAGCTTTGGCATACTATTCAAAAATAAAAATGAAATGAAAATTGAATTAAAAAAAATATCTAATTGAAAATAAAATGTAAATATACATTTTAAATATTTAATTAACTTGAAGGGATTAATTAACCAGAAATACATTCTTACAGTGGCTTGCAGTTGTTTGCCTTTCCATGTAAACTGTGAAATAATTTTAATAGCATTTTCCCTGTCTTCATCATTTCGAAAACATACAAATGCATATGGGCTATTCCTTCTTGGTGTCTTTATTTTATTTGAATTTAATTTGAGTTTTTCATTCAACAGCTTCTTAAATTCCTTAAAAAACATAATTATTCAGTTTGCACATACTTAATTCTACTTAACGAGAGTTCAAGCCATTACATTAATGCCATAAAATTTGGGTAAATTTTTTATTTCAATTTTATAATTCTCAGAAGAAAATTCTCCTCTATTTAAATAAGCATATGGATTGTCATTATCATTCTTTTGTATACTAGTTTGGTCATTTTCATTTTCTTTTTTAATGTTATCATCCATATTTTGAAGAAAACTGAATATACACAAAGTTTACAGGTTAAACACGTGTGTTTAATTCAATGTTGCCAACTGTGATTAAATTATTAAATATTAGGGCTTACATTAAATTTATGTAATTACAGATTGCAATAATGATTGTCAGTATTTAAATAAACCTAATAGTAGGTATTCATACATTGGTTATTTCTATACATTTATGGCTTCTGATGAAATTTTTTGAATGTCATTAAATCGTTTATTTAAAAATGACCAAGAAACGACGATTATCTAGTTCCTCCCCTGTTAAAATCGAGATAAAGGAGGAAAATATTGCAAATGATTATCTTACGGCAAAAGGTAGATTAAAGGGAGTTTTAAGGCAACTTACTGAGAGATCTTCAGATGAGGAAAGTGAATCTTCTGATGATGGCCAAATAAGAAAGAGAAGAAGGTATGTTGTGTTGGTGTTATGTAAATATTTAATAAATATGTTTTAATATAATAGTGATAAAAAGAAAAACAATGATGTCTTACCAGCTCCTTATCATCACACTTATGTTATGAAATTATACGACCGAAGTGTGGACTTGGCCCGTTTTGAAGAAGAAACTCCATTATATCCACTTTGTAGAGCTTGGATGGAAAATCAACCAAAAAACCCACAAAGAATAATAAAGTATGAACAATTCATGTGTTATTTGCTTGTAATGCTATTTTTCATATATAATAATAGGAGAAGACTGTCCTCACCAGAACCAGATTATACATCTTGGAATGAATCAGCTATTGATGTTAAAAGACTGCCCCCTCCATCAAAACTATTTGAGACTAGAATCCCATCGCCATTACCAGAACAATTAGAACAAAGCAAAGACAATATTAACCTCAACTATGTAAGTACCATTAACTTCCAAATTCCTAATGTTTTTGATATTTAAAAATTTAAAAGGAAGAGTCTCCTCCTGTAGATAAAAATACGTTGATCAGAAATCACTTGCAAAGATGGGTTAAAGTAAAAAAGAAATGGATCGAAAGTGCTGTTAAAAATGAAGAGCGTTATGTGAAAAGTTTTCATGTCTTGCAAAAGATATACAACAAGTAAGCACTGAATGTTTAATTATTTTTGTAATATTTATTCTTTTTATTTTAAGGGCCCAAGAAAATATGGAATAGGAGTGAAAATAAAAATACAATTTATGAATTTTCATTTAATACCTAAAATGTATTTAATTAAATCTGAGAATAAAGTAATAAGAGGTCCTTAACGAAACTAAATAACAAATGATTAAAATGTTTTCAAAATAAAAAATGTATGTAATAAAGACAATTTAAACATAGAACAATTGTATTATTTTGGATTGTATTGTTGATAATACTAAAAGTTAACTAAAAATGTTATATCACAATAATAATTTCTTCTAAATGATACAATAAATTAGTATATAACTAAAATATGGTTAATAACATAAGATTAGACATAAATGAAATGCATCCTTTGCCTTTGCATTTGTGTTTCTTACTTCGGAAGAATTTTTGCTGGTTTTGAATCATAGGTGTGTGATTTATTGTTTTGTGGTATGTTCTTTAATGGAGATTGTTTCAATTTTAAGTCTTTTTACAATTGAATTGTAATAACTATATAATCTAATCTGTAGGTTAAAAAAGCACCAAATTCACATTAAATGTTTAAGCTTTACACTACAATAAAACTGCCCTTGAAATGTAGTTTTCATTATTCCCATAAGCTTTTAAATAAAGTTTTATCAATTCAATATGCTAAATATTAACTCGAGAGGTTTTCCACAAAATTAACTTCTCATAACTAGGGAAATCTCACTGAGTTAAATTTCCACACCAAAAATTCCAATATAAGAATTTACTAAAAATTGTTTTTATTTAATATAAAATCTCTACAAATCAAATTAAAGTAAGAAATTATAATAAAGAGTAACAGAAATATTCTTTCAGCATTTCATTTGGATATACATTTTACTGAAAAATATATTTATTTTGTTTTTACTCGCTTTGTGTTCTGAATAAGCCATATTCTCGTAAAAAATGTTTGTTTATCCCAAAAATATTTCACAACCTACCATTGATAATAGAGTGAGAGAAACTATATAGACATATACAAAAAAAAATGAATATATTTTTCATGTAATGTAAATGCTTACTACGATATCTCTTCGCTTTTTCTCGATTTACTTTTTGTATGTGATGATTATTTTTCGGTCAGAGACAACTCTAAAGCTTTCTCTAACATTTGTTCTTCATTTATTCTATTCTGTTCTTCTTTCTCTCGTTCTTTTTCTGAAATCATCAGTGCCATCTGTAGATCGAAGTCCAATTCGGCGTTCGGACTACTTTTGGGATCGGAACATTGATATTGCTCTAAACTGGCCTGAATAGCTCTACAATGTAGAAAGTTTCACGTTGAATAAAGAATTAATTTTAAAAATACTCTTGTATGTAAGGTGTACAAACATTGCTTGAAAATGTATTAGTTAAATCTGTTCAAGGAATGAACTTAGTGAACAATTATTAGGAAAAAACCTTTAACTGTAGAAATAATACTAGTTAAAATCCAATGTGTTGTTCCCAAAATTTAAAACTTCAATAAAAGAAACTGGTAAAAATCGATTCATGCAAGGTGATTAATTTAACTTTTAACAAGAAAATTTTGGAAATTTCCGATAGTACTGAAACAGCACTTCTTCGGCTATTTTTTGTTCCAATGCATATACAGTATCTTGACTAATGTCAGAAAAAAAATTAAATAAAAAAATATATTAGGCTGGTGATAAACGAGGCAAAGGCGCAGGCGCGTTAGTTAAATTACTGAAGTTGCAAAGTTAGCAGCTACAACCAAACTGCCTTCACCTTATGAAACGGAATGAATATTAAAAGAAAACATGAAATATGTTTACTTGGCATAGAATATACAAAAACCAATATCTCATATAACAGTGCGCTGTTGAACTTCAAAAATAAAAACTTCCACATCAAGCAATTTTATTCAATCCTCTGTTTTCTGGGAGGTGTGAGAGGTTGATTAGAAAACCATAGCCAACTGGGTGGTGGCGACCTGCTGTATGGCAGTAGAGTCGAACAGGGCACGCCACCGTGTGAACGTCCCAATTAAACTATTTTTATAATTGGGTCGCGCCACCCAAGTCGCCTCGTCTGTCACTGGGTTTAAAGATATTGATTGATAATTTTTTTATCAAAAAATATTTTTTAAGTCGAAGAAGTCTAGTTTTACACCTTATAATTGTTCATAAAAAAATGTGAACATCAAATATTAATATTTCAATTTATATATTTTATGAAGATTCTGAAAAGTGAAACTTTCTTTTAAAAACCTTATAAAGCAACTATTCTAACCAAAATAGCAATGTTCAATAGAAGCAATTATTTACTACAACTTATGTACTTATATCATTAAAATGAACAAATATTCAGGCAGATCCAAATAAAACGCAAATTGCCAAATTATTCATCCAATCCATCCAAGTGTATTGATGGTTTATCCATCAAAAGTTACAGAGCACGGCAGCTTGATCTCTGATGTGTATACGCTCAGGAATTTTGTCCCATATTCTAAGTTGATATTCTGTTCAGTCAATAGATATGTTAGCCACCCTCATGTATTAAAACACAAAGGAACAGGTGAGTCACAAGACGTTACTTATTTACAGTTTTCAAATTTGTTATCCAAAATATCCTCCTTGTGGGTCAATGCGTTGGAAGTGGTCATATTTTGTTCTGACGCACTATTAATCTTTTTGAAGGTTTGACTCTTTAGAACTGAGCTCTGAAGCCGCCGTCGAAACGACACGAAGCCAAGTAATGTGCACCGACGATCCATTTTTGATTTCTCACTTGACAAAACATTTTAATAATAATCTGATAATTGAAACCATTTTCCGAATTTACCCGGGCAGTTTGACAAGTTATCGGCCTGAAACAGGTATTGCTGAAAACCTGAAATGACTTACGCTTCGCTTAGGGATTCTACATGCGCACTATTGATTTAGCTTCGAACGATTACTCCATTCTTACCAAATCTACAGAAATGACTAGCTGGAGAAAAAATCACCCCAAATGATAAGTTCAAAGCTGCCACCGCTTCTTATTTTGTATAGTCGGAGAAATCACATTACACTGAGAGTATTAAAAAGTGGAATTATGTAAACGTATTGAACTATACAGTGTACTATGTTAAAAAATAAAAGGATCTCAAAGATTGTGTGTTTTCTTTGTCAGATCTAGAACTTTTCAAATAAGCTTTGTAGCACCGATTTAAAAAGACTAACTGTTATATTTTGTTACCTTTGCAATTCTCTTTCTTCGTAATTTATTGGTGTTTCTGGCCTTGAAGGTTTTTGCCCACGAAGAGCTTCCCAAATATCGACCTGTCATGAAAAAAAAAACTCATTAATACATTTTTACAAATTTTCCTATATACACAATCTTTCACATTATTATTGATGTTCAATATATTATTCTTAACATCCTCAATAATTTTTATATACCCCATGGCATTGAATAACGAAAAAAAGATCCGGACTTAAATCCTGTAAGTTATCAATATAAATCAAAGAATGAAAAATGTATTAAAGATTTAGAAAATTATATATTTAAGTGAGTTAAGAATAACTTGAGGAAGTACAAATGCCATAATTTAGTAGCAGTTATTTAGCGCCACGGGTTACAGTAATCTAAATGCATCTACCTCTTCTTTTTCTGTCCCCGAATCTATCAGACTTTGCTGTATTGCGAATTGCAACAAATCGTCTTCTTCTTCGTTACTGAACTGTCTTCTTCCATCTGCACTAGCTGAAATCCATCAATTTTGTATAGTAGATTCAAAGTTTGGTTTTTGTATAGTGATATGCACAAGGATGTTAGTGAGTGATGTTAAGAAGCATTATATGCAACTCAAACAAGCGGCAAATAGAAAAAAAAAATTGAACTAATGAAATAAGATTGAAACATATAGGAAAACTCAGTAATACAAATGGAGTATACATATTAGGTCTACATAAAGATTTGTTATATATTTGTTAAAATTTGAAAATATAGGTTGTATCGTAGCTTGATATAGACTATAGAATTGAAGAAATATTCAAAGTGGTTTCCTTTGCATAAAGATCAAACTACATACTGTCAACAAACTAGTGAAAAGCTCTAAAAATTCGATACAACTGAATGTCCACTACATAAAAGTTATACCAGAGGAAGGTTAAAGGAGGTCAAGGCTCACTAACGGGCTGTAGCACAACAGGATGAAGAAGAAATGCTCCTCTTTCTTTTGGGTTTTATGTCGCTCAATGCTGAGCATAGACCTTCCTCAAGATCTTCCACCTATCACGATTTTGTGACAACCTTGACAACCCTGCCACCCTCTTCAGATCATCAAACATATCATCCCTAGTTTACCTCTATTCATTTTCCTCATGGCCTACAGAACATTGGTTATGATATATTGAATTAAATTATTGTCCTTAGACAGCAATATTTTTTCAAATTTGAAAAAGACGCCATTGTATATGGGTACACCTAAATATATACCTGGCGTGGCAGTTAATATTTATTAATTTTTTTAAGAAATGGCGCTGGAACTCCGTTTCGGTTCACAGTCTAATCTCTTACGTCATTTTATTGCTGCAACAGTATCTTTCAAGATGTCATTGATGTTTATACGATTTCGAGTTAGAGTCATATTTTTTTCGTGTGGTAAACATGCCGAGTCTCGAGTCAAATAAAGAGCATTTGCGGCACGCATTGCTTTTCTTGTTTAATCACAGGAAAAACGCGAGTAAAAGCCATCGTCTTGTGGAAATTTATGAGGACAATGTCCCAGTACAAGACGCTTATGGGCGTTGGTTTAGGATATTAAAAAGTGGTGATTTCGACTTGTAAGACAAAGAACGTCCAGATCAACAGAAAAAATTTGAAGATGCCGAATTGCAAGCATGGTTGGAAGGCGATATGCAAATTCAACAACAAAAGAGGGACAGAGAGCAGCGAGGTTAATGTCAGTCGCCGAACCATTTGTGATCGTCTGCATGCCATGGGAAAGATCCAGAAGGCAAGAAAATGGGTACCACATCAGCTAAACGACAGACAGATGAAAAAGCGAAAAATGGTATGCGAAGTTTTACTTTCTCCACACAAAAGAAAGACTTTTTTGCATCGCATTGTGACTGGAGACGAAAAATGGATATATTTCGAGAACATAAAACGCAGAAAATCATGGGTTGAAGAAGACAAAGCTGGGCATTTGGTGGGATCAGAAGGGTGTCGTGTACCATAGCTTATGAAACCAGGTGAAACAGTTAATACCATATGCTAATGATCAATTTGAATCATGCATTGATCGAAAAACGACCAGAATGGGCTACAAGACATTGAAAAGTCGTTTTGCAGCACGACAACGCCCCATCACATACAGCGGTCAGAGACACCATTTGTGCACTTGGCTGGAAACTCTTAACCCACCCGCCATGTGAGTCGTATCACTTGTTTTCATCGATATCTCACGCACTTTCGATGAAACACCTCAACAATGACGGAGATGTCTAAAAATGGCTTGATGGCTGGACCATCTCAGAAGATGTATCGTTTTTCTGGGAAGGCATCACAAACTGCCAGAGAGATGGGAAAAATGCGCAGCTAGCGATGGCACATACTTTGAATAAATCATTTTTTACTTTTCTCCCAAATTCAACGTGTTTTTTTTAAAGAAAAAAATTAAGAATTATTAACCATCAGACCTGGTAGAGTGGACTTAAATTTGTTGCAATTATAACATATATGTACACCTAATAGTTCCTTTAGTCTAAGCGCATGGTAAATAAACAAAATTTAAATAAAAATAAATGGTGATGCTTATTACCATTACCAATCTGGATGTAATTAGCTGGACACTGGAACAACGATTCTTCTAGGACGCACGTTAATCTGTTTTCTTCTTGGAGTGTCGACACTTTTGGTACCGGATTGTCAGTTGCGAAGATATTACCAAATGTAATTCTAGCATTTAGTACATGGAATAACGGAATTTCTTAAAAGAAAAAACCCAAAACCCATTATCTATGTGATTGTTTTGGTCTATCTTCAAATAAAGTCTAACCTATTTTAACTGGAAAACCACTGGGTAATTGTAATTGAATAAAGTCTTTCAATTTAGCAAAATGAGAACTGGATATCGCCATTAGATCCACTATCGGTAAGATCTGTTCTGGAAGTGACAGTGGATATTGTTCACAAAGCCACAGGTTCGCCTTAAACTTCTGAACCTTTATGTTAATCTCCTTAGGTCTTCCTATATCCCGAGTAGCCAGATCTAAATCTGCATCAAAGTACTCTTCAGGGGTAATATTACATGGATTTGTATTGTTCGAATATTCTTCCTAAAATAACAAATAGTAGTTTCCTGTAATTTGGATGCAAAACAATAATTTTACTTTGTTCGGAACTCCAGTGGCCTGATCGGATTCGCCCACCTCCGCTATACCTAAAAAATTCTGTAATGGTGTTTTTAGACTCTTAGTTCTGGCTTTATCGTGTTCTGTTAAATGTTCGCAACGAGTTTTGGTAACAAGTTCTACATTTGAAGCACCGAAAACTTTGCATTCATAGCCGTTTACTGTTTCATTTTTATCAGACCTCCATCCCCAAATACCAACTTTATTTCTACAACATCAACATAAATAAACCTTACTAGAAAAAAGAACAGGCACACTCCGCGACAAACTTATAAGCCACCTCATGGTTTTTGTCAACCTTCCTTTAATGTTTAATTACTTTAACTTCAACAAAAACAAACGTTTATTACAATTTAAACGTTTATTTACAATTAAGAAAAAAAAACAAACGACACTCTTATGAAAAATTTTACTTTATTTCAAATCGTATAAGAAAAATTATACCGCAACAAAATTATAAGCCAGTCTCTTTTTTTTTCATTATTTTCATTGAATTGTTTGTATTAAAACAATTAAAGATTTATTCTTTATACATCGTAACACCTCCGTTATTCTCCAATGCTGACAGCATTCAGCAGAGAAGTGACCTAAATATTTTTCCAATTCTTTTGTTGAGTAGTCTTTCATGTCGTCTCTTTTCTTCCAGCCCACGTGATCTGATAAAAAACGTTTCCTGTCCGCTTTGAGCTTCTTGGAAAGGGGCAGTTTTTTCTTGTGCTCTATTAGTTCCAAATTTGGAGCTCTTTAAACAATACGTTGAACATTAGGTTCGTTAGTGTTTTTCCACAGATACCCCTGCAGTGTCACTAGAATTGAAAGTACGACAAACAATAGCCCTTCTATCTTGATTTGTTGTAGCCATTGGTTTTTTCAAAAACGGTTATTAAATTATTAATAGATAATATTTAAACAAATAAAACCGACACTGGCAATTACGAAATTAATCCGCGCAGGGCAAAGTTAAATTGAATACTAAGAGGCGGCGGCCTATGCTTTAGTCGCACATAAATGTTGTATATACGTTTATGCAAAAACTGTAAACAAATCGTTGAATAAAAACGAACGGTAGGATATTTTCAGCGTTTTTGTATCGCGTTATCGTGTAAGGTTTTTCAACGTTTTTAGTATCGCGACCCACTAAACAGCCAAAAATTTAAATAAAAAACGTTGCAACGCCCTCAATATGTTTATCAAAGTTTTACATTGGCATTTTTATTTTTAAATGGCTTATAAACTCTTATGAGCGTGTTCATATGCTTACGAATCGTGAAAAAAAAACGAATCATCTATTTGCCTTTGACGGATGACGGATTTATGTGTGAATGGGCCGTTACACTTATACCGAAATACAGCACAAAGCCACAAATACCGAATTACAAGACTAGTGTAACCCCTTGTTCTTATATTACTTTTACCAGTTTGAACCTGTGCCCTGAACTTGTAAAATAACCAGCCCGCGCATCTGAGACGGATCATTTGTCTCGAGCGCGGTTAGGCAGGTTCTTACAATCTATGCGCTTTGGTAATAAAATCGTTTTTACGAAAATAAGTACTACCATTTCTTCTCTCACTCCGTGTTAAATACTACGATTTCTTCTCTCACTCAGTATTAAATAAATTAATAACAGTGTGGTAATAAAATAAATTAATAAAATATATTAAATAAAATGGACAAATATGTAACAAAACGAAATTCACCATCTATATCTGGTGAAACACTAAAGAAAAATGAATGAATATATGAAACATATTTAAATATGGATGTGTTATGCTATTTATTATAAAGTTCGGTCAGGGAAGAGCCTGGGCCTTCAAAATTACTCTGGCATCTGAAAACAAAACACCCCTCTTTACAAAACAAACCATTAGACCAAACAAATTGCGAGAGTGGCCAGGGAGTCTCAAGTCCCATACGATTGCGGAAAAGCTCATTTTACTCGCTGCCATCGTCATGTCATGGACAATGTGACGATAAGATCAACGATAAGGATGAAGTTGATATGGTCAATGTGATAAGCCCGGAAGAAGCAAAAAGTTGAAAACTATACCACTTTCAAATGACACAATATCGAGACGTATTAATGAAATGGCCAATGAGATTCACAATCAAATAATTGAGAAGGTTAAAACAAGTGAATTTTTTGCTATTCCGTTCGATGAGTCAACAGACGTGTTAAACATGACGCAATTTTTGTGTTTTGTCCAATACGAATGCGAGCGGTCAATTAAAGAAAATATACTATTTTGCAAGGGCTCTTTTAAAGTTTTTATTGAAGCAACACCAGAGGGAAGAACAGTGGTGTGATAGTAAAATTAAAAGACCATTATGCCACATATGGAATGGATGCACTGCTTTCTTCACAAAAATGTGCTTGCTACAAAAAGATGCCAGATAATTTACCTAATGTTCGGTCAGAACATGCAAAAATTGCTAATTTATTAAAAGCTGACCATTGCCAACTAGACTGCTTTCAAATGGGTGCCAAATACGACTCACTGCTTTTCCATACTGAAGTCAGGTGGTTGTCGCGAGGAAAAGTTCTAACGAGGCTTTTTGAATTGCGAGATGAATTGAAAATCTGTTTTATAGATAAAAATTTATTTTCAGGGTTTTATCAGATGGAGAAATTTTATTACTATTGGTTTACTTGAGGGATTCACATTTGAACGACTGGAATACGAGTTTACAAGGACGTAACAAAAACATTTTACTAATAACAGAGTCAATGCCTTCATCAAAAAGCTTGGTATTTGGATTAGAAGCCTTGAAAAACGCAATTTTGATGCATTCAATTTAATTTCGGATTATATTACCAAAAATATGGATTTATAAAATTCTGTTATTGATCGCGTGTTGGAGAGCATGAAAAAGCATTTACGCGAATTGAAAATTCAATTACTGGAATATTTTCCCAGATAGCAACGATGATTTGTCGAAAAGATGGGTTCTTAATCCGTTTGGTGAAACTGTTGCAGTTGCTTAATTACCTATTGACATTCACAACCAACTTATTGAAATATCGGCCGACAAAACTCTACAAGTTTTGGCTTGCACGACGATGTAAATATGAAGGCTTTGAAAACATTGATCCCCTTCGCTACGTCTTACCAATGCAAAAAAAGCTTTTCGCCTATAGTGGCTTTAAAAACTAAATATGCAAATTGTTTATCACTGGAAAATAATTTACTTATTTGTCTTTGCAATGATAATCCACATGCGGAAACACTTTTATGTGAAAAACAAAATAAACTGTGGTATTAAATTATTACAACTTTGGCTATTACTTTAGTTATTATTATTTTGAACACATTGCGCCAATCGCAGGTTGACAAACGATGTTCTAACGTATATCAACTTTTGAAATATGATTAAAAGTGTTTTGTTAAATAGAAAACATTTGTCAAGTAATAATTTTGCTAAAATGGGGGTGGCCTATAGTTTGGTTTGTGAATGTCTTTTACCTTTCAAAACTGATCTTATCTGTATCTATATAAGTGGTTACTATAGGATTGGTTAGACGTTGTGATACAGTCTCTTCATTTGGCAATAAAATTCCTAAAGCTTCATCATTGCTTCTCATCTCTTCACAATAAACTTGCCTCAAATCATGATCTATTTCCATCATTGTTGCACCATCATCTAAAATAAATAATTCTTCACAAATTCTCGTTTGTTGCATATAAAATGTGTTTACTAAAGGTCTTAACTGGGTATATTTAATTGATAATCCAGAAAACTTGAAAATCAATCAAAGTAATGAGGAAATTAATATTGATGATCTAGTTGGGAATCAACAATTTGGACGAGTCTTATTTGTTGGCCCTCTAGTACCAAGTTAAGAGGAAAACAAGCGCACTAATACTAGTTATGTTAATGTGTAAAGGGCAGGCTTGGATCCACGCCTTATTTTTTACCTTATAAAAGGTAAATTAAAGAGGTAAATTTTTTAAATATTTTATAAACAAATATTTGTCAATGTCTAAGAGAACAGTTCATAAAAGTAATGGCTTTAAAGAAAGATGCCATTTCTTTGGTAATCAATGTTTGGCTAGAATATATGCCTTTTTTTTGATCATCAACTGCTGAATAACAAGAAAATATGTTTGATTCATGTTAATATATTCAAATAATATAAAATATATGTATGAATCTAAAATTCAAATAACATGTAATAAATTCTAAATTTTCTACTTTAGCATATGTAAAAAGCTCTACAAAGGACTCACAATAGTCAGAGCAATACATAAAAAAGCAAAAGAAAATAGTACTGGCTTCACAAAGTCTGAGGAAGGAAATACAGTTATAGCCAAAAACACCTATACACTAAAAAAACCTTGGCAATTTTTTAAAACAGGAAAGCACCAAATATTATCTCACAGAGGCATATCAGACAAACTATAAATATCAAATCACCAAGTATTATAACCTATAAAATTAAATATGCATTGATTTGCTGTACCTGATTACCCAATTATTTGCTGAACCTGCTTATACATTTTCAAGATGTAGATTATATGTCATATATTGCCAAGATACAATAGATATTATTAAATCAAATTAAATTATTAAATGCAAATTTTGACAGAGTTATAGCATTTACAATTTATATATTTAATTAAAAAACTTTATTTTCAAAAAATATACTAAAAAAATATGTTCTTTATTTTTACAGTATTTAAACAGTTGAACTCATAAACTTTGTTCGGTCCAAACTAACAACAATACATATTGTTAATCTCAATTTTGTCATAAAAATAGATATAATTTTAATATATTTTAACTTATTTATTTTTTGCTCTCCATAGACTCATTTTACAATATTTTAAAATAAAAAAAAGGCTAGCAAAAGAAAAAAAAAGGAATTTATATTTATCAAAGTTTACCAATTTCTTTAAATGATTTAAGACCATAAATGTAACTCATATTGCCCTTAATTGCAGGACAAAACTGAAGGTATCCTTTAAAACAAAAATACAACACTTAACTTGAATTTACTTATTTGTTGTTTACTTACTTTGCCCTTGAAATATGTAACTTCTGTTCCCTCTTTGCCAGTTTGTTTGATCGAAACCTAAAAGTGTTGTGTCTATCCTAACATGAGATCCTTGTTTGTATACCTTATATGTATCACTTGGGCACATTCTTGAAACGAAAGGCACTAGAATTATGTTAAAACAAAATTTAACAATTCCTGAATAGAGTAACATAATATAATTAATAATTACCCCAACTAGTAAATTCCCACTTCATTTCTACATAAAAATCAGGGGCTTCCTTTAATTTTTTTAATAAATCAGGTATTCCAGCCATACGGGTAGTGTACCTTAAATTATTTTGATTAAAAGTTTTACTTGAAACTATAAAATTTTACCTTTGTAAGTCCCTTCTTTCAAGTACAATATGCAATAATTCTGGATCTCCCGTAGCTACAGCCTCTTGAACAACTTAAAAAAAAATACACATTTAGCATAATATCAAATTATTAAGTTCCTTTTACCATTCCATCCTTCCTTATTTTCGCAATTTACATTGGCTTCAAAGTTTAGCAATGTTCTAGTAGATTCTAAATGCCCAAGGGTTACAGCCAACATTAATGGGGTTCTTCCCCTAGCATCAACTTTTTCCTTATCATGCTAAAAATATTCCAAAGCGAAAACCAATAATAGTGCCCTATGATAACAGAACAATTCAAGCCCCACCTTGTTATTCATGAGTTCTTTTTCCAAAAGTTTATGTTCATTTTTCCAAACCAACCAATGTAAAGGGTACTCCGACACAATGTACTCCGTCGTCACCATTGTGTTTCCCTTATATCACTCGAAAACAAGTCTGCCATTCAAATCATTCTTCTTTAAAGTTCCCTTTGGGAATAAATCCGAGAATTCTCACAAAAATTCACTGTTATTGACAGATCTCTGCTATCTGACAATCGCCATATCTTGTTTTGATACTTTAAATAACAGACAGTGTTGCAAACCGTTTAATGTCACCATAGTTCAAATGTACGGTGGATAAAATTAGTTTAAGGTTATATTTTTAGGAGGCTCCTCCAAGCATAAAATAGGTCAAGGTATGCAATCCTAGACCTGGCATTTTCGAAGTATTTTATTAACATATCTAATTACATTAATAAATAATTGCTATAAATATATAAAACAAGATAGCCGTTATGATTCTTTGGTTCTAGACGCAGTTTTACATTACATATTCAAAATTAGGACCACTTAACACCAATAACATTTTCGTGTTTTCTGGCAACTTGAGCACTTTAATTCTTTTTTTGCATCCGACTTCATAATTTCGCAGCAAAAGCCAATCAATTCCTGATATGCCAGAGTTATAAGGTGTTGAGTGGCGTTTTAGTTTTCCTTGAAAATGAGATACTTTATTCAAATTTTCGATTTTCCAAAAGATTATATTCCTTTTTCCAAACCAACCAATGTAACGGTACTCCAATACAATCTACTCAGTCGTCACCATTGTGTTTTCCTTATATTACTCGAAAACATGTTTGCCATTCAATTCATTTTTCCTATAAAATTCTCTTTGGAAATAAATCCGAGAATCTTTTTTACAAAAATTTACTGCTATTGGCAGATCTGTACTATCTGACAATCGCCATATCTTGTTTTGACATTTTTAATAATAGACATTGTTGCAAACCGTTAATATCACCATAGTTCAAATGTGATGATAATAATACAGAGATTCCAAAACTACTTAATGAAAAAAGAACTGCTCTGATTGAATACAAAAATGCCACACTCTTGGACAAACAAGAAAAGCATAAAAAGTACAGCTCGTTAAAGGGGGAACTTAAGGCAAAAATCAAACAACTGAAGAACAATGTCAATGGTAACGAAATATAGAAATATGCAGATAAACACGATACAAGAACTTTCTTCCAAAACATTGGAGGTATCTTTGACCCGCAAATAAATAACATTGCACCGGTACCAAGTGGTGATGACAGGGATACAATCACTACCATAGAGGGTATAAGAGACAGATATAAGGAGCATTTTGAAAACTAATTCCTAACTCAACGGTTGATGAAGGAGTCTTGATACTCGTTCCTCGAAGATCTACAGTTATGAGCATGGACAAAGAACCCATCATTGAGGAGGTAGCAATGGCAATCCGGCGGCTAAGAAATAATAAAGCTACAAGTATGGATGGAATACCGGTGGAGAGATACAAAGCTGGTGGCAACATAATTGTGAACACGAAATAATATGCCTGTGCTGGAGAAAGCATGAAAAGCGTTCGGACTTTAGATATACTTGCATTATACCTATTTTATAAAAGGAGATAGAGCTGACTACAATAACTATCTGATTCATTGCATCTTATATATCTTATCATTGCATTCTGCGGTAAGAAAGATTCTGGCTATCATACTAGATAGACTGACTGGTATTGTTGAACCAATATGGGTTTTATATCAATATGCTAATGAGAGTCAGTGTGGATTCAGAGCAGGTCGTGGAACAGCAGATATGATACTCGCTACGTTAGATACAAGAAAAATGAAAGTCTATTAGTAGCCTTTGTGGATGTGTCAAAGTCGTTCGATTCCGTTGGCAGAAACATAATGCTGTTGGACATCATAGGGGGCCCACCTAGGCCGATGTATATGATTACATTTCTGCATAATGGCATGAATGAAAAATTCTTACAGAAATGGGCGAAATTGAGACTGTTGATATTAAGACCGATGTTAAGCAGGGCTGTATGATCACTCGGACGGTTTTTCTGTGTTTTGTTACCGTTTTCTTGCATCATGTCAGATTGCCGCATTCAGTTCAAATATTATACATACAGAATGGATGGATGCCTATATTACACCTGGTACGACTTAAAGCCAAATCAAAAATAAAGGGAGTTAACACCGTAGAACTCGGCGTTGCAAACGGTGCTAGGTGAGACCTACGGGACGTTCAGACTAAAAATTAATGAACAAAACCGAAAATATAACAAACGGCTCTAAATAGGGATAGAGAGACGGCTGATGCTGTGACTGACTAACCACAAGTCAAATTTCCTGCTCTGTGGACCTGCAAGAAAAGGTTATATATAGAATAAGGTGTGCTGGTACTAATTTTGGATGTCTAATTAGAAGAGTGTTCAATAACCGAGTCTTAAGGGAACACACTAAAATCAGTGTTCACAAATGCCATAATAATTCCCACTCTTCTATGTGGAGCTGAATTATTGGCCCTGTAGCGGAAGCAAATAAAACAACCCGAGAGCTTTCATTAAAGTTGCCTCATGCATGTTTCGGGTCGTTGTCATCTTGGAAAATCCAGTTAGCGGCCATCTTTTCTGGGCCGTATGGAAGCATGTATAGCCGTTTGGATCTGTTCCAAGATGTTACGGTAATTCTCCGCTTTCATTACTCCTTCAATTTGAACAAGTGGGCCGACTCCATGGCGTGAAAATTACCCTACAATATGCTAATGAATAGTTGACGAAAATTGTCAAAATCAGTATAATTACTCCAGACCATAACAGAACCGCCACCGCGTTTTACCGTCGGAATCTGGTACTTCGGGTTGTTTCTTTTTCTGATAGGACGACGCATATAACGAATTTCATCCGTAGAAAACAAGTTGAACTTGCTCTCATCGCTCCAAAAAATACGTCCCCAATTCACCACCCACCAGTCACGGTGTTCCTGAGCAAATTTGATCCGTGCACGTAAGTTTTCCTAGACAGCAGCGGTTTTTTTCGACGGTTTGACGCCGGTGAAGCCACTTTTACTAAAGTTAACTTTAAAAATTCGCTTTGACTACGCGTACAGGAGATCTTGAGAGGAACGGAGTTACTTTTGGAGGTCGACCGGATCCTGTCTGCCGCGTGGTATCCCCGGTAAGCCTACAATTTTTATGAATTCTGCTTACGGATGACTTCGTCGTGCCATATCGTTGAGCAACGACTCTACAGCTGTCTCCGTTTTCTACATCACATACAATTAATGACCTTCTATCATCATACAACTGCTTATTCTTAGCACATTTAACACATTTTTGTCGTGTGTCGCGTTTTTTATGATCCCCTCAATTTCTGACATATTTTACGAAAAAACAGATAACACTTTTTTGACTCATTCAAATAAAAACCAATTAAAACATCGAATAAAGAACAAAAATTTCCAATCAGAAAAAGAACCAACAAAAAAAAAATTATGATACCAATTTTATAAACTGATTCACTATACTAATAGTCATGGGTGAGGTCATACTCGTTTCAAGTTGATAGCCATTATCATTAGTTCAAATGTATGGTAGATAAAATTAGTTTTAGGTTATATTTTTTACAAGGATCTTTGAGGCATAAAATAGATCAATGCATAAAATCGTAGACCTGGTATTTTCTAATAAGTATTTTATTAACATATCTAATTACATGAATAAATAATTGCTATAAATATATAAAACAAAATAACCGTTATGATTCTTTGGTTCTAGACACAGTATTACATTACACATTCAAAATAAAGACATCTTAAACGTCAATAACACTTTCGTGTTTTCTGGTATCTTGAGCAGTTTCTTTAAGTTTTTCTTGCATCTGATTGAGCATTTCTTGCATTCGACGAATCTGAAATAAACAAAAATATATCAGATACATATTTTCGAAATAAGATAATACGTAAAATCGGTCTGTTTATATTTACACCTACCTCTTCATCCTTTTGCAGCAATAGTCTATCAGTTTCTGATATGTCAGAGTCATAAGGAGTTGAGTCTCGCTTTAGCTTCCTTGAAAATGAGAAACTTTATAAAAAATTTTCATTTTGTCCCTTGTTGAAATCTCTATTTCATCTTACCCCCTTTCTCTGGCATGTTGAGATATCTGTGAGATGCACTGAGCTCTAAAATTCTCATAATGAACATCTTCTGTTACGTCTTTCAAATCTTGCATGTGAGTGGAAATTAACATCGTTCTCAGTTTGATAAAATCACTGTGTTTGGGGTTTTCCACTGAAATATAATAAAATAAATAAAGTTGATTTTTGAAAGTGTTTTTCATTTTACCATCCACTACTCCCCATGGATATTGTCTTCCTCTTACTTTTCTACCTGCTACTTCTAATATTGTATTACTGCCTACTACAGCAAAAGGTACGCTTGCTTTTAACTCTCTGTCTTGCTGTTTGAACTCTTCATCTTCATCACTGTCACATTCTGGAAATTCATACATCTGGAAACAGACCATTTGTCAATTGAAATTGAGAATGTTTCTGAACTTCACATCAGGTTCAGCACGATATTGCGAATATGTGTGATCAGTACCCAAGAAGATAATATTCAAGCAAATATTGTGATATCAATATGTTTATGGCATGACAACAAAATGCAATGAGAAAAAAGTAATTCAATTCGCCATATGCAAGGTCCTTAGAGTAATGAGTACAAAGTTCCCACATAAAAACATTCATAAGGAAACATTGACAACATTCATACCTGACAGACATACAGTAAACGAAATAGATCATGTCATGATAGATAGCAGATCATATTACATAAAGGTGAAAGCCAAAAGCACCGGTCTAAAAATAACTGTAGCCAAAACTAAGACGATGGAAAAAAGAAACAAAAGACGAAAACAGAACTAGATAATGGACTGTGACAATATTGAAGAGGGAATTTACGTATACGGAAGCAAATTTGACGAAAATATCATATGATATATATCAGGAATAGTATTATGAACGGTAATAAAGTTACTTATTCCCTGCATTCTGTACTAAGATCTAAACTTATTCAAAGGAGCATGAAAGTTAGGATCTATAAAACACTCATTCGCTCAATAGTCACTTACGGCCGCGAGACATCGACTGTCGCAAAGAAAATAGAAAAAATGCTTACATTATTTGAAAGAAGAGTACTCAGAAGAATTTCTTCTTGGTGCAGTGAATGACAATGGAATTTGGAGGATCAAGTATAACTTCAGAGCATATAAACTGGAAAATATTTACCAATAAACACCAAATCACTTTTTAAAAATTTCTCGACGCACGTTTCGCTAACCATGTTAGCATCATCAGGAGATGATTTAATCGAATTCTAAAAACTATACTATGTTCTATTTATATGATAACCCTACCTAATGAAGCGTGTAAAAATCATGAACCATAAAGTTTACTGAGCCTTACATTAATAATTGAAAAAGTTAAAAAAATTATATGCTGGAAAATATGTATAAAATAAATATAAATAAAATTTTACCTGAATCTCATTTTCTTTGATATCATGAAGGATATTTTTCTTCAATTTTTCTACCTCAGATGTAGTTAATGTGTCAGCTTTGGCAATAACAAGAACAATGTTCACTTTTCGGTGAAGTCTCTTCAGCATTTCCAAGTCCATCTGTCGCAAACTGTTAAAAAAGGAGAATTTAAATGATGGCAAGGTTAAAGTAATGACACTCTTACCTGTGACCCCACGGTGGGACAAAGTAAAGACAACAATGGACGCGATTGTCTTGAATATTTCTTCGGTTCAGTCCGCTTTCATCGGTAAAGTATTGACGAAATTGCTCGTCAATGTAATTTGTGCATACCTTCCAACTGTCTTCACAGTTTACAGCGTCCCCAAACCCAGGAGTATCAATAACACTCAACCTGAAAAAAAAATTGTAAATTAGAATAAAACTCATCATATACATTCAATAAATGAAGAGTATTAAAAGTTGTATATGTTTAACTGTTAGGAGTTGCAAAAACAATCCGAATAAAAATTCCTTACTTTGGAAAATACTTTTAACCCGCTAAATGTTTGCTTATGTGTATTTTGCATTTAAAGCACCCCTGGACAATTTTCAAATCATTTACAATTAATTTTAGAGAACTTTATGAATGATTAATGGGATAGTGATTCACTCCATACATAATAATGTTTTTCTAGATTATTTTAAGTTAATATTAGGCAGCATGTAATTAGAAAAAACAGTCAAAAGACGAGGGGGGTTCGAGACGAATATTTTTATGACAAAAAAATCTCTATTAGAACTTTAGAATAGGAAAAATTGAGCCCTGACATACTGGTATGACCAAAAAGTAAGATAACTTTTGTTATCTTACCATTTGTTTGTTTTAAGTTGGCGTGACTGTCCTGGAAGCATAGAATTTAGCATCAATTTTAAAATGGATACATGTATTGAACAAAGGATTATTACGGAGATAAAGCTATATTAAAAAATGTTTACAAGTGGTATAAAGATTATATATATAGCGCTATATTCCAAGGTAGAGCTAGTATTCCTATAGGAATTCTAGTATTCCAATAGGAATCAATTCTTTTGAGCTCTAGAAACTCATTTCTTACGGTGAGTTAGTCCACGTTCCTCTATTCTTGACTTATTCTACCTTATTGTTTATCCTTGCTTCCTCCGTTAGTTTCTTCCACGCATTTCGGTCCTGTAGCTTTTCTCACCATGCTTGTATTTCCAATTTCCTTATGTCTTCCCGCACCTGATCCTCCCACCTACTTTTCGGTCTCCCTCTTCTTTTGTTAGTATCTGGTCTCCACATTGTAATTTTCCTTACTACTTTGTTGTCTTCCATTCTTCTTATACGACCAAACCATCGAAGTCTTTGCCCTTTTATGGTCTTCACTATATCTTCTCCTTTCAAAATGGGTTTTATTTCAAAATGTATTAACCTTCTGTATTCATTTTCAACTTTTAATCCATATATTCTTCTTAAGATCCTTCTTTCGAATATTCGTAACTTTTCCTGTTCCAAGCTTGTTAAATTCATTATCTCCGCCCCATAGGTCACCACCGGTCTAATAGCTCCATTATATACCTTCATTTTTGTATTTATACTTATGTTTTTGCGTTTCATAATGCTTTAATTTATAATAGGCTCAGTGTCCCGCATGTACTCTGTGATCAATCTCTATGTTTCTGTCACCTTTGCTATTTAATATTATTCCCAAATATTTAAAGTTTTCCACTACTTAAAATTCGTAATTTCGTATTTGACAAGCCTCATTAAGAAAGATCATCATTTGGATCAATTCAATCTTTAGAAGAACACTTTAGGCTTTTTTTTGTGTCTTCTCGTCTCGTTCAGAAAACACTGAATTTTTTTAATATCATCATCATGTTGAAGTTGCTTAAAAGGTATTTTCTTTGAATGATGACATTCTGCAAATGCATAGTTACTGGTATTGAGTCGTCTAACTGTTTTCTTCAAACTCAAACTTTCAAAAAAACTGTTCTGTTCAAAGCGTTCCTTCCAATTAATCAAACAGTTAATTAGGGATATTGTATAAAATTTACGCGTTCTTTGCGTGAGTCAATTCGTAAAAACGTTCATATTTGTGGCAAAACAATTCATGGTTTTTGCATTACGATAACGCACCATCGCATATCGCAATAATTATTCCGTAATTCTTCTCTGAAAAGCAAATACCGTTTCACAAGCACCGTATTCACGAGATATGACACCATGTGATTTTTTTTTGTTTCATCGGTTGACGAAACCACTTTGTGGACGCCCTTTTGAGCTAATCAAAGCTATTTAAGAGAGTTCGCTGGCCGTGTTAACGGAAATATTAGCAGTTGAGTATAAAAACTGTTTCCAGGACTGCAAAATCCGTTGGAATGTATCGTATTGCAGTGAAAGGGGATTACTTTGAAGGAGAAAAAAGAATTGGCCGAATAAATAAAAACCTTAATTTTATTTAAAAATCATCATAGTTGTAAAAGGGCATAATCCAAAGCATGCCATTTCTTATATTATGATTATAAAATGATAAATACACATTAAAAAACCGGTCAAGGTGACGGATGGACGCAGAGAAAGAAAAAAAAGGAAAACTAACAAGGCTGTGGATAAAAGAAGTAATAACATTATACCAAAGTTAAAAAATTAATTGGCTATCAAACCACAGGCGAGATAGGAAAAAAAACACGTTCAACTTAGGAGAAAAGTAAAAAATAGTTTATTCAAAGTATACGCCATCGCTAGCTGCACCTTTTTCCCATCCCTCTGGCAATTTGGGGACGCCCTACCAGAAAAATCGTACATCTTTTGAGGCAGTCCAGTTATCCAGTCATTTTTCGACATCTACGCAATTGTTAAAGTGTTTCATGGAAAGTGCGTGAGACATCGATGAAAACAAGTGGTATCGGAAGGAGCTAAGTCTGGCGAGAATGGCGGGTGAGGAAGAGTTCCCAGCCAAGTGCAGAAAAGATGTCTATGACCGCTTTCACTGTGTGTTATGGAGTGTTGGCATACTGTAAAATCACTTTTCCGTGTCTTGTAGTCCATTCTGGTCGTTTTTCGGTCAATGCATGGTTCAAATTAATCACTTGTTAACGGCAACAAATGGTATTAACTGTTTCATTTGTGTTTCAGAAGCTCATGTTACCCGACACCCTTCTGATGCCACCAAATGCACAGCATTGCCTTCTTTCCAAAGCGCTTTGGTTTTGGGGTCGATGTTGAAGGTTGTCCTGGGTCAACACATGATTTCTCGCGTTAGGGGTTCTCAAAATATATCCATTTTTCATCCAGAGAAAGAAAACTTCGCACACCGTTTTTCGCTTTTCCATCCGTCTGCCGTTCATCTATGGTACTCCTTTTACTACTACGTTTAAACCGTACTCCTTTTTTTACTACGTTCATGTGGTACTCCTTTTCCTGTCTTCTGGATCTTTCTCATAGCATGCAGACGATCACAAATGGTTCGGCGAACAACATTTAACCTCTCTGCCATTTGTTGTTGAGTTTGCATGTCATCTTCTTCCAACAATACTTGCAATTGGGCATCTTCAATTTTTTCGGTTGGCCTTTCGAGTCGAAATTACCACTTTTGAATCGTCTGAAGCCCACAAGTATCCACAAGTATACGACGACTTTCACTCGCCTTTTTCTTTTGATTGAATAAGAAAAGCAGTACACGCCGCAAATGCTCTTTATTTAATTTGAAACTCGACATGTTTATCACACGAAAAAAATGAATGGCGTTTTGAAAGGTACTAACGTAGGAATAAAATTTGTTTGTAAGAGATTAGACTGTAAACCGATACCTGTTTCCAGCGGCATTCTCTTAAAAAAATTATGAATTATTAACCGTCACGCCTGGTATATTCGAAAAAGTAAAAAGACAATTGTAGCTATTTATTTTACTACCTACTTTATTATACTTTATTATAGTACCTGACTCTCACGCCCCTTTCTTCTATCTCCATCGTTTTCTTCTCGATTGTTGTCGTTTTGTGGATTCTTTCGTTCACGTCTGCTATTTTTCTGTTTTTGTACAAGTCTTCCAAGAACAAACTATTAATCAAGGTAGACTTTCCCAGACCAGACTCGCCCACCACCATCAGGGTGAATTCGAAGCCTCTCTTGACCGATTTGCGATGAACTTGGTCAGGTAGAGTGGCAAAACCAATGTAATCTCTGTCTCGTTCTAGAAAGAAAAAAAGAAACTACAATTTAATCAAAAATAAATACAAAAAAAATGATTTTATTATTTACATACTAAAGAACTGTTACATATTAAAGAACTGAATTAGAACTTCCATCCTAGTTTTATACCAGAAACACAATTTTTACTAAACTTGAAGAGTTTTACCACTAAACACCAATTAACTTTTTTAAACTTCTCGGTGCGCGTTTCGCTAACCATGTTAGCATCATCAGGACATTATTCACACCTTTCCTGATGATTTAATATTTTCCTGATGATGGTTAGCGAAACTATTAGTGAGATTATCCAATTCCAAGATTGAATCATCTCCTAATGATGCTAACATGATAAAACAAGTTTAAAAAAGTGATTTGGTGTATAGTGGTGAATCTTTTGGAGTTTAGTGTTTCACACCAAAGGTTCCAATAGGAGAATTGAATTACTTAATGGAACCTTGCGGGAACGAACAACTTTTGACAGATTTGGTTCACTGTGAGACGCTCAAACAGTGGGTTGCTGTTTTGTTTCTAGCTTATTGCATTGAATTGTAAGGAATCCATCGACTAGGAGGCTTTTTTACGATCAAATATTGAGGAAATATCGTATATATTTGTTGAGTGAGTGCGTGCCGAGGGATGCCTTAAAGTTACCGCATGTCACATGCTGCTCGATCTGTGTCATTTCTTCTGTCTCTTTCAACGTGGATGTTTATTGTAACAATAGATGTTGATGGACGTTCTTCATGAAATTCATCACCAAGGTTTGTGCGTTGATGTTTACATTCTACAAATCAGCTGTAAATAATTCTATCTGATGGTGTTTTACTCCTAACAAACGAATGAAGATGTTTAAGGATGTTAACTTTTCCAAAATTTTAACAGGTAAATGTTAAATAACTGATATTTAGTGAAACAAAACATGAAAAAAACAAACTGTACAAATATTAATTCTTTAAAAATTGTATTACTCTTAGCATACAAAAATGAAACTTTTTTGACCATTTATAGGAATTTTTTTGGGTGTTCAAATAGTTTTTTCACCTCAAAATTGATATTTTTTAAACTATTGTTTATTAAAGTTTATTTTCTGTTTTAATTATGGTATAATTTTGTTGACATCAGTTGTAGTTTGTATTGATATGTTAAATGTTTGTTCAAATATTGTTTTCCTCATTGTAATAAAAATTAAGAAAACAATTGTTGCCTACAAAAAGCCGCCGCCCAATATAGATTGTGGCATTTTATACTTTTGACCTGTTCAACGTTTCAGAAAAAAATATGTTCTAAAATACAGTAGACAAAAGAAGTATTTGCGTAACCCTAATTTTTAGAGGTTTTTCGCAAATCATGGCGAAAATTTGAACAAAAATTATTCGTAAATATAACAAGAAATGTCACATAAAACCGTCAAGATCATGGAACAAAAATGTTTATTGCCAATGCTCTTTACCACAAAAATTGTAAAATTTTTGATGATACTAAGGAAACATCTAAACCATGATCATCAAAGGTATGTTTCTTATTGTTTAAGAGAGTGGCTGTAGTGTCTCGTGTTTTTTCTAAAAATATAAGGTCGTTAGTATGTCGAAATTTTGATAGTTTGAAGTTGTTCTAAATTAACTTAAGAAAGTAGGTCGATCTAGTGGAAAAGGAGGAAGTACTATAAAAAAAGCGTCAAATTGCAGATGCAGGATATTATTTTAACACGGCAACAGATCACAATATTCTTTTGGCACTTTTATTTTTGGTAAATACCGGGACCACATAAAAAGTTCTCGGTCGTAAATTCCAATTATTTTAATGATCGATGAACAAACGTCAGTTTCTTAAAAAAAAATAACCCCTTTGTACATGTAACTTTGTCCTAACACAGGTTACTGACTTTTTTTTCGTAGAGCGCGATTAATGTACGAGGTTTTTTAATAAAGTAATGGGACTGGTGGCGAAGCGTTCGATGGGGCAACATGGAAACTGAATGACAACAATTTCGAATATCTGTGCACTATAACATTTTTTTTCAGATTTGAGCACAGTACTACTGAAACTTTTGCAAAACTTTAATAGGTAAATGTTATATAATTGATTTTTAGTGGAACAAAACGTGAAAAAAACACAAACTGTACAAATATTAATTATTTAAAAATTGTATTACTCTTAGAATGGACAAACATATCAAGTGATATAACAAAAACAGACGGTTGCAGACTCATGACAACGGATACAGTATAAAAAAAGTGAAAGTTTTTGTGAATTTTTAGGCATTTTTTTGGGTGTTTAAATAGTTTTTTCAGCTCAAAATTGATATTTTTTGAACTATTATTTATTAAAGTTTATTTTCTGTTTTAATTATGGTATAATTTTCTTGACATCAGTTGTAGTTCGTATTGATATGTTAAATGTTTTAAAGGTATTAAAATGCAGGAAATTGAGAAAATCGGTTTGTTCAAATATTGGTTTCTTCATTGTAATAAAAATTAAGTAAACATTTGTTGTCTATAAAAAGCCGCCGCCCAATATAGATAATCATTGTGGCATTTTATACTTTTGACCTGTTCAACGTTTCAGAAAAAAATATGTTCTAAAACACAGTAGGCAAAAGAAGTATTTGCATAACCCTAATTTTTTTTAATTAAATTTAAATTTAAACAAGCATTATTTGTAAATATAACAAGAAATAACATAACATAGGATAACAATTTATTTGTTATTAAACAGGGTGTTTTCCAAGTTGAGTCATTTATTTTAATAGGTTCTAGAACTCGTAAAAATAAGAATTATTTACCAAAAAATATTTATATAAAAGTTGCAAAATAAAGAAGTTATTAACAGTTACTGTTGCTGAATTCTGAAACAGAATTGTTGCTGAAATGAAATTCTGTGCTGAAAATTGGTTTTTTTTTACAGCATGGGGATTTTCTACTATCCAAACATGGTTGTAGAAATTATTTATTCCATTTATTATAAATATGACCTGTGTCGGAAGCCAAAATAAATTTGTTGAAATTTTTATTTCTGTTATACTGGTGTAAAAGCCACCGAGAAAATTGAATTCTTCTGGGATAATCTTCGGTTTGTAACGCTTGTACCCGTTGATAATGACGGGAATAAAAGTGTTCTTGTCGTATAGTCTTCCACACTATACTATGACCAACTTCAACTTGACCTGCTATAGACAGACCTAGTGCTCGGTTTCGACAATTCTTCCTCAATCTCTACCATTTTGCATGGAAAAGGTCTTTCAAGTCTTTCCCTGTGTTGCGAAGACTTGTAACTAAATTTACAAACATCCGCAGAGCCGGATGATTTCTTAAAGGAGACCTTTCTGCGTACAAACGACATGCTGCGACTGCATTTTTTTCACTAGTTCACTGTTTTCATAAACGTGTAGCATTTTAATTGCAGAAAGTACCCAAAAATTAAACAGGCACTATTAAGGAATTATTACCACTGGTCAAATCGAACATCGCACTCAAAAGAAATATTGTACCAGAATATAAAAAAAACTCAGTATCAGCCTTTGAATATAAAACTACTATATTTCAAGGTATCAGCAGTAAACAAATAATTTATGTCTTTGCGACATAAATCGACAGTGGTCGAGAATATCCAAAAAGTCAGGTCTGTTTTCAAATTTTGTAACCGTTACTAACATCTTTATTTTGCAACTTTTATATAAATGATTTTTGGTAAAATTACTTATTTTTACGAGTTCTACAAACTTTTATAATAAATGACTCAACACTCTGTATATTATTTAATTATAAGGTATTTAAATTCTCGCTGTTTTTTCCTGACAATGAATGCTTTATTAAAAAAAAATAGTAAAGAATATGTCATTGAAAGTATTATCAATCGCATTCACTTTCTCCCATTTTTCTGGCAGCATACGAATATCATATCGAAAGAACAGCTTATCTTTCGAGGTTATCCACGAATCGACCCACAAGAATGGAAATGCTGCTCAGCCAGGCCATCGATCGGGATAAGTGGTAATCCATTTGAGCCCAATTTGAGCGTTTCCTAGTAGGTTTTGACCGATTTTGCAACATGTGGCCGAGCGTTGCCATGCTGCAAAATTACTTTGTCGAGTCATTCCTCGTATTGCGGCCGTTTTTTCTTCAATACTCAGCTCAAACGTATCAATTATAGTTCATAGCGATGTCCCATGATGGTTACTTTGGGTTTGAGAAGCTCATAATTCACTACACCCAGCTGATCCCACCAAATAAAGAGCATGAGTTTGTAACCATGGATATTCGGCTTTGCCACGGTTTTCTACTCTTTGGGTTATCGTAACGTATCCACTTTTCATCACCAATTATGATACCACGCTAAAAACCTTTCCTTTTCTGCCTGTTTACACGTAAAAAAACGCCGTTCGACATCTCTCGGCTTCAATTCGTAAGGCAATCAATTTCCTTGGTTTTGAATCATTCCTAATGCATTTAATAATTAATTATTTCATCTTTTAATTCCTAATGATTCTGCAAGTTCACTTTGCGTCTGATATGAGTCTTCATCGAGTAATGCTTCCAATTCTTCGTCTTCAAACTTTTTCGGTGCGCCAGAGTGTTCTTTATCTTCAACGTCAAAATCATTATTTTTAAAACGTCTAAACTAATCTCTGCATATTGTTTCCGACTGAGCATGGTTGCTGTAATTCTTTACAAGAGACTTCAGCTGCAGATTTTTTTTTTAAAAAAGTAATGCAATAAAATTCCTCGGAACTACTTTTTTTAGCACAAAATTCGACATGTTTAACGCTATAAAAAATATGTTGTTTATACTTTGACGGAATAACACATACTATCCTTTAAAGCCTAATGGTAGAGCTTCACGATGAAGTTGGCTGTAGTATTGCCCAATTAAAAAAGGCTAAGATAACATCATCTGTCGGGAAACAGCGATAACTTATTCAAGTCCCTTATAATATCAATTAAATACATAATATTTTTAACAATAACGCTTGAAACTGCAAAAAAAAATATTTGCACAACGCCAAGTACCAGTAGTAATTTATATTAAAAATCAATTTTCATTGGCACCTAATTTATTTAATATTTTGCGTACATCCCATTAGCACGGATTGCAGCTTCCGAAGGTTTTGATACTAATTTTTTTATAATATCTGTGAGTAAATTGTTCTATGCGTCAAAAATTACTTCTTTTAGATGCTCTTTGCTTTTAATTGTGACTTGGACAGGGATTTTGCTATCGGGAATGTATTATAACTATTCCATGGGTTTAAGGTTCCGTGGCGGGAGCAACCTTCTAGGTGCATTATGGCGTATCCACTCCTTGGTTATGTTAGCTGTATGTTTAGGGTCGTTACCCTGTTGTAAATTCCTTCCAGCAATAACTTTACACCGCTGTCTCACAGGTTACCTAGCAACACTTCCACATAGGACCCGACTGTCATGTTATCATTTTTAACGTAAATATTTCCTACTTCACTGTAAGACATGCACCCGTGCTTAACGGTATTTAGTATATTCTCTCTGTTAAGCCTAGTATTCTTTCTCCTAGTATCATTTCTCTCTTAAAATGTTGACTGGTTTAAAAACTTCAAATTTGCTTCCAAAAATCTAAAAGTTTGTCTTTATATTTTTGTGCGAATTTTTTCGTTTATTACTAGGCTAATTCAAAAGTTCTCCGAGCCGAAATGATAAAACAAGTTTATAGTTGAAGAAATGACTTTATTCTTTCGTATATTCTCCGCTCGATACATTTTTTCCAGCGATTCCCCAATTCATTTATTCCATCTCTGAAGTGATTTTTTGTGTGGAAGTTCTTCAAAATACTCATTTACGGCTGCTATAACTTCTTCATTTGATGAAAAACATAGGAATTTTTTTAGGTCTGGGAACAGGTGAAATTCAGAGGGGCCAGATCTGGTGTATACGGTGGATGTTCCAACAATTCGTAATGTAACTCCTTCACTTTGGTCAATGCAAGAAGACCTCTGTGTAAGAACATGAAAAATTACTTTTTTCTTCGCTAAACCAGGTCTTTTCTCACAAATTTTTACATCAAATTGATCCAAAAGGTTTGAGTAATACTGTCCTGTTATTGTTTTAATCGTTTGAAGGTAGGGGTATTAACAAAATGCCTTTTACATCCAAATAAAATGATGGTATAACCTTTTTGATCGATTTTGACTCCTTTGGTTGCTTGCGAGCTGAACAAACGGGCTCAGTCCAGTCTGCGGTTTGTTGTCGCAGTTCAGGATAATAGTGGTAAACCCAAGTTTCATTCATAGTTACAAAACGAGGTTTAAAATATATTTTATTCTTTTAAAGAAGATTTACTCGACTTATAAGAAAGTTTTACTGGAAGCCGTTTTCGATCAGAATTTAACAAATGCGGCACTCATGTTGCACATAGCTTTCTGAAGCCCAATTCCTTTTTCAAGATATGAAACACCCATTCAGTTGAGATGTCCATGGTTTTAGCAATTTCATCCAAAATTTCATCCAAAGTCTGTCATCCATAACCATATTATGTATAGAATTAATTATTTGTTCAGTAGTTGCTTATCGGACACGTATTGGACGTCCAGAACGAGAATCATCATCCACATCATCCAGGTTTGTACGTCCGCATTGAAACTCACCAGCCCACTTACAAACTATTGTTTTAGAAGGAGCAGACTCCCTTAATACATCTACCATTTCACTATGAATTTACATTGCCTTTAAACCTTTTTTACAAAGAATTTAATCACTACATGACTTTCAATATTCTCCATTTTAAAAAATAACAATGATACGTTTACTTTAAGCGGCTGTTTTTGTACGAATGAATTGGCAGCTCGACTTGAAACTTCACATATGTTCATATGAAGGATGAAACTTCAAAATGTAGTAGATTATATAGTTCTTTTACTGCTCCACAAACTTTTCAATTAGTCTAGTAATTTCATCGAGGAAGGGCTTCTTTATAGGTCGCCCATCTCGATCATCTTTGTCATGGACAGCATTCCATATTGTCTGAGATGTGACATTTTTATCCCAGCGGAGCCACGCTCGCTGTGGTGTCTAAGGCGTCAGCTTAACGATACGGCAGTTAGCATGGAGCGGGTTCGATTCCTGTACCAGGCAAAAAAAGTTTTTCTAAAATTCTTGTGAATGTTTCTAGGTAAGAGTGTAAAATTTGAGCAGGAATCAGCCCTCAGTCACGTCAGTTCGAGGTTGGGTAAGGCCGAATGCCTTCTGAGTGGTTTTCAACGTTAGTCACTACGTCCAGTCGCTAAATAGCCTTCTCTGTTGCTGATGCGCCTCTAACCCCAAAACTTTACTTTAGTTTCTTACCCCAGCATGTTAAAAAATCGCTAACAAGCTGTTGGGCGTTCGGCGTAGGTTTTTTAAGGTATATTTCACAATGGTCTGTCGCATCTTGCGTTTTCGCTTTCAGTCGGCAGTTTTCCTGCTCATAAATGGACTAACCATAATGGTAGAAGATTGGTCGTACTATGTTCGCAGTTTAACCTAAAAATAATGTCAACCCATTTTAAGAAGAAAATAACAAAACAAAAGACATGGAGGTGCCCAAAACACGTACATGGGTGAATTTCAAATTGACCATGTTGCCATTCCGTACCCCAATTATAAAGAGATTTTGAATGGTCAAGTCAGGAAAGGAGCTAACATAGACACGGATCACTACTTGACTAGAATCAAACTTAGCTTAAAACCTCAAAAACTTATTCAAAAGAGACTGCTGATACCAAAGTTCGACCCTACGAAAATAAAACCAACCCTAACAGCAGAGCTTGATAAACAACCAGCATAGAACTGGCAAGAATTGAAACAAAAAAATTACGAAAACAGCCTTACAGTTGGTCCCTTTACATAAACGTAGAAAACATCCACGGTGGGATGAAGTTTGCGAGCAAGCAGTATTAAGCCGAAGTAAAGCATTCAAAGATTGGAACAGTCAAAAAACAGCAATACATTATAACATCTTTTTGGAAGTAAGAAAAGAAACATTGAAACTAATTAGACAAACTAAAAGAAAATGTGAAAACAATCAACTTAATGAAATAGAAAAAGATTTCCAAAAAAATAACACCCGAAACTTTTACAAAACATTTAAAACTAAATTAACAGGCTATCAACCCCAAAGTTTTTGCTTCCGAAAGGAAAACGGACAATTAGCTCTAAATAACCAAGGCAATTGCGAAGAACTTGCGAAATATTTTGAACAACTACTAAACTGCCCTGAGCCCTTAAAAAAATTACCAACACTAAACCATAAACAAACAAACGCAGATTCATTACCACCGAATGAGGATGAAATAATTAGGCAAATCAAGCGACTTAAAAATACCAAAGGTTCTGGTGAAGATGGAATCACTGATGAAATTTTGAAATCCGCTGGCCCAGGTACAATCAAGGAAATAACCAAAATTCTACAAGAAGTTTGGCGAACTGAACGGATTCCGGAAGATTGGAAAGATGCTCTAATCCACCCACTACACAAGAAGAACGGAGATAGAACGGATGTAAACAACTACAGAGGGATATCTCTTCTCCCCGTTTGTTACAAGATTCTATCTCAATGTCTATTAGATAGAGCACAGGGACAGTTAGAACTTAAAATTGGTGAATATCAAGCAGGTTTTCGACCGGGCAGATCCTGCCCTGAACAGATCCTGAATCTAAAGTTGATCCTAAGACATCAAAAACTGTACAATAAAAATCTTGTCTGTACATTTGTGGATTTCAAAAAGGCATATGATTCTATTGACCGCGAATCTTTATTCCAAATCTTGAAAGAACAAGGACTAGATCTGAAAACGCTGGTAATTATTAAAGCAACATTAACTAACACAAGGTCAAAAGTTAAATTCATGGGTTGCATCTCAGAGCCCTTCGAAATTAAAACTGGAGTGAGACAAGGGGGTGGACTCTCGCCACTCTTATTTAACTGTGTTCTAGAAAAAGTAATACAGGAGTGGCGTGACAAAAAGTCGGCCCTGAATATTGAGCAGCCCATTAAACTGGGGAGAACCAACATCAAAATAGATTGCCTGGCGTTTGCTGATGATCTAGCAATTTTGACTCAAGATATATTAATGGCACAAAAACAGATTGAAATCCTAAAAGAAACAGCAGAAAAGGTAGGACTCCAAATTTCCTTTGAAAAGACACAATAGATGACCTGCAACAGACTAAGAATATCATTTCTAAAAACAAAATATGGTAGCATCAGACGAGTCTCTCAGTTCAAATATTTGGGTGAAATAATCATGGAAAATGGGTTGGAAAAAGCAGCCAATAAGGGTAGATGTCAAAAAATGGAAACGGCATTAAGACTTACACAAAATATTTTCAACAAAAAATGCATATCTAAAAACGCGAAATTGAGACATTACAACACACTTATTAAACCAGAATGTCTATATGGGGCAGAAAAGCGCATTATGAATAGAAAGAGAGATATCGAGGACATTAAAAAGAAGGAAAAAAAAGCTCATAGCGAAAGAATGAAATTAGTATGGGCGCAAAGGAAGACCAACGACAACAAACGTCTCTAATTGTACTTCACGTGGTCCACCAGGGCCCATACGTGAATAATAATAAATTATATATTTAAGAACAAAAAATAAATATATAAATTTGAAAGTAATATAATTGTTAACTGAGTGTGTAAGGAATATTTTTTTAGTATACATTTTCTTGTAGGAAATTGTAGTAATTGTTCAAAATATTCTTTTGTTCGTACAGATTTTCTGTATTTTTCCTTTCTTTTACGTGCTCTTATTAACACCAGCACAGTAGTACTCATACCGGTTAACATTATACAGTTAAAATTATATAGTTAACAGTAGGTAGTTATAAAATAAAATGTTTTTAACATTTTTAAAAAACTGCATGCGCTAACGTCATGCTCGAGGCCATTTCAACTGGAATCGGATTGTAAACTGAAAGGATTAACAAGATTAGTAAATATAAGAGGCCACACTAATCCACAGTGCGTCAAGCAGCCTCTATGCGAAGTGCGTAAATCAAGGGTGGCTCAGAATGTTTTTCGTTTGTGATACTTAAAAAATAAAACATCAGCATTAATTCAAACTTGTTCAATTACTGTTAAATTACAGAGTTTTTGAATTTTTATTTATGAAAAACAACCACCCGTAAATGCGCACCATCCGCTTCTTCACACTCATTTAGCCCGGAACTGAAATTTTCAATCACTCGCTAGAGCATCGCTCTTGGAATCGCGTAGATTTCGTTTGTTATTCATTGCTTTAAAACATTTAAGTTGGGTGGTAATTGGATTTGATTTTAAGTAGCCCTACAGGAAAAAAACAGCAGGTGTTAAATCTGGACTCTTCGGTGGTCAGTTGATGTCCCCTCATCGACTAATCACTCTTCCAGGGAATGAAACACAAAAGGAGCATTGTCATTAATATTATAAAAATCATGTCGACGTGTGTAGTTGATTAAATTTATTTATGCTGCATATTAGAAAGCTTAAGCCAATTGCGTACATGTTAATCAATCGGTTATTTTCATCATTCATCCGAAAACATATCTCTAAAGTCAATTTATCGGTTTAAATAACCTTGAAACTCACGATCTATTTTCAATTTCTTTCTCGTCAAACGTAAAGCTTTTCCGAACAGAAGAAAAAATCGTGAAGAGCTGGTAATGAATCATTCGTAACGTGGGAAGTTGCTCCATCTTGTTGGAAAAATGTGTTGCGTTTGTAGTCAATCGAGTTTTGCATTTTTACAGCCAAAAAAGTGCGGATCATATGGCAATAACCATCGGAATTAACTGTCTGAAAGCGACCACAGTTACCGTCAAAAAAATAGGGGCCGATAATTCATTCATTCATTAGACGAGTGTAATGGTTTCTGGTGCAGTTCCAGTGTTTTGTCAGGAGTCCAATATCTTCAATTTTGTTTATTTATGTGTTATTTTATGTGAAAATTCGATTAATCAGAAAACCATGTGTTATTGAAGCTCCTAAAACGATTTTTCATTGTTCTGCAGAATTCGACTCGTTTAGCTGGATCATCGGGCTTCATATCTTGCACAATAACTATTTTGTAAGGGTGGAAATATAAACCTTTGCGAATAATGCGATGAATCGTGCATCTGTGCAGATGCAGAGAAGCTGCGCGAAGTCGCAAAGACCTTCGTGGATCGTCTCTAACAGACTGGCGAACGCGGTCAACATTCGTTTTCTTGATGTCCTTTTGTGCCCAGCTGATTTAACTGGTATTGTGTTTCCAGTCTCTTCAAACTTGTGCACCCAGTGCTTGATTAATTTCTCCTGGTCGCTAAATTAAAATGTGTCCTTTACAGACGTCGAACAATAGTGTAGGAATCGTTGTTTTTATAAAACGCTCGCACATAAAACGTGCGCTGTGGTCATGTGAAACAATCCATCCCTATTAAACTTAAAAAGCCCGTCAAGCGTTTGACACCACTCCCTTCACCTCTCGCTATCTGTGTTTGGCGCGCAACAGTTAAAACAACAACGAAAAACATTCTGCGACACCCGTTACTTTCTTTGCAATCCAAAATAATATTGATTAAACCAATTTTGTTTTAATGTTATATTCACAAATTTAAAAAAAAAATGGCTAATTTCGTCATCATTTATGATAAATTCCTAAAAATTCGCGTGTAAAATACTTTTTCCGTCCACCGTATGCTAGATGTTCATATTTCTGTTACTTTAGAAATTAATATTTATATAAACAAACTAAACCAGACAAAGTTACAACTAATTAACAGAAAAACTTACTTTTCAACCAACTGTTTAGAGCATTATTCATCGTTTCCAATTAAAACCAAAACTAATAACCGAGGTCTTCAACAGGTGCTATCATACAACAGACTAAACTATAAACAAATAAATCTATGGCTTTTTATAGAACGTGAAATTTACCGGCATCGGTCAAGTTCATATAGTGTTCCATAAAGATGCCAATGACAAATCTGCTATTGAAGGTCTTTGAAAAATTATCATAACTGCTTCTTGATGCCGAAACAGCATAAATATTGCGGCGTAACGATCTTTTTCAGCCGTTTTTAACCGTTATCGGAAAGTCTATTAGAATGGGCGGATTTTTTAAATATTTTCTAACATATATAGTTATATCGTTTACACTATGTTATAAAAACCTGAACTAAGGTGTGGGCGTATAAAGTGTGAAAATATACTATTAGTAAATAATATATTAGTGTTTGATAATGTAATATTGTTTTACGAAACTATAGTCATATAAAATGAAAAAATAAAAGTGATAGATAACAAATTAAAAAAAAATGTTTTTTTTCGGTTTCAAAATGAACTATCACAAAGTAACGGACAAATCAATCAATAGTTTAAATAAACGTTTACGAAAATTCTTTTCTATGATACATAACAAAACAGTTTTTTATACATAGATTTACCCCACAGCAGATGATTTATGGAATCGTATTGTACTTCTGATGATGGCTTGATTTCATCGTTAAGTTTTGGAATTTTTGATCTTGACATCTCAGGTATTACGCTGCTTGGCCTTCCTCTTCTGCTTTTGCCTTGAAATGGTTTACCAACTTTTAGCCAACATTTTGCCAAACGTAAGAGGAAGTCTAAAAGACTTATCTGAGATTGTTTGAGATCTGTAGTCGATTGCAATCTTCCCTATATTCAATATATATTGCATGCAGAATGTATGCAATATTAGGATAAGTGTCCACTTTCTAAAGCGAATATAAATTCTATATAATCCAATCATTTGATCGAGTAAATCAACGCCATGCAATGAGTGATTATATAATTTTACACTTTTAGGCCTTGTAAGAAACACGTACTTCTTCTCGGTCTTATCCCACCTAGAAATCAAGTCTTCCTGCTTACTGTACGATTATCAATCCATTTTACTAATGCAATATCTCTATTTTCGGTTGTCAATTCATCATAGGACCCCCAATCTCTTTGTTTCAACTGTTTATCATCCAGTGGAGGCTTGCTAAATCTATTCACTCTTACTGTCCCAGCAACATATATATTTTTTATGCTTTAGGACTTGCAGAAGTTGAAACGATGAAAAATAATTGTCAAAATACAATTTGTGACCTTTTTTTGTATTCGTTCTGAAAGATGAATGACCGCTGATGCTCCAAGGCCAAATGTTTTTAGGTTGTCTACGTCCAAATTAGTAGAAGACCCCTGGTAAATCATAGAATTGTATGCCATTTCAGATGTTCCATATAAAATAAATATTTTTACACCCCAAACCAATCCCCAGTTTACCTTTTGTGTATTGTTTGATTGATAAGTGTCCCTTGAACGGCACGATTTGCTCGTCAATACACACATTTTCTTCCAAATCTAGCACAATTTCTAATGGCATCATAAAGAGAGCGTACCTTGTACAATTTATCATTGCAATTTTCTGGATTCTCCAAATTATTGATACAGTGTAAATTCGTTCGAAGTGTCTCTACTCATTGTATCTTTAAAGAGGTTTATGCATAAGGCCTTATCCTTAAACAGTCAAACTTCTGCAAATTTTACACAGCCGCAATGTGGGAATCCCAACTGAATTGTATGAATTTATTCATACATGTGTATTGATGACACAAGATTTCTTATTTCTTACCTTGTGCGCCAGCCATCACGGAAATCATCGAAACGTTAAAAAGTGGTACTTCTCACATTTATCACAGGATAACGACACTAGCCTAGCATATAACAAGAAAATATGTGCATTATTATGTACTTTCCTCTAAACGCTACAGAATTCGTTTTTGAAGCAGAAAATAATATATGAAAAATGTGTACATGGGTCTCAAGGGGTTAAGAAAAAAAAAATATCTATCAATATTATAAACAATATACATTGCGTAAGGAAAATAACTTTTGTAAATTTAAGTGACGATTCTTCACATCATTTGAAAGAAAAACATTCCTTACAACACAGGTTAAAAACCTAACGGTTTCCGAGAAAAAACATCCGATAAACATCCGAAATATCACCAGTCGAAAAGCTATAAGAACTAATAAAAGGTGTACAAATAAGTTTCCGCCGTTTTCAATCAAAAATTAGGAATTTATTGGAAATAACGGCACGTTACGTTTTATTCAAAATATTATCCATTACTAGCCACTACTTTTTCCTAACTTTCTGGCAGCATTCGGATACCACGTCGAAAGAACGCTTCATCTTTTGAGGCTATCCATGAATTGACCCAATTTTTGGTCCCTTCATATGATGTAAAGCGCTGCTTAGACAGACCAAGTGCCATCGACCGGAACAAGTGATTGGAAGGGGCAATGTCTGGTGAATACGGGGGGTGGAGTAGGACTTGCATAATGCGGACGAGCATTATTATGTAGGAGAATAATTTTGTAGTGTCTGGAGTAGTAATGGGTGCGTTTTTCCTTGAGTGCTCGGCTCAATTTCATTAATTGTATTCGGTAAAGAGCTTCAGTAATGGTTTCGCTCAGTTTGAGCAGCTCATAATACACTACACCAAGCTGATCCCATCAAATAAATATTATGGGTTTTTTTTCCATGAATATTCAGTTTGGCTGTCGATGTTGAAGCATGGCTAAATGGTCCCCACCATGGTCACCAGTGACTATACGATGGAAAAAACTCTTTTTTATGCCTGGTAAGTAGCATTTCACTCATGCAAAATCGTGTTCAACGTCTCTCGGCTTCAGTTCATATGGAACCCAATTTCCTTGTTTTTGAATCATTCCCGACGATTTTAAACGATGTGAAATTGCTTGTTGAGTCACTTCTAATGTAAGTGCAAGTTCTTTTTGCATTTGGGACGAATCTTCCCCCAATAACACTTCCAATTCCGTGTCTTCGTACACTTTCGGGCTTCCACTGCGTTCTTTGTCTTTTACGTCAAACTCATCGTTTTTAAACTTTTGAACCACCCACGACAACTTTTTTTGAAACCACCCACGACAACTTCTCTCACTTAAAACAACCTCACCATATGCTTCTACACGCAATCGATTCCCCTCAGATTTAGATTTCTTCAAATTAAAGATGTAAAGCAAAAGTTCCCGCAAATGACGCTTATGCGGCACAAAACTTGACATTTTCGCACGAAAAAAATTATGTGATGCAGATACGGAGTCACTAATACTTTAAGATTATATTGTCACCAGATGACCAAACTTACATATTACGTTTTACATCTAACAATTTCAACATAACCTTCTAGTGGGGTCATCTTTTGTTAAACGACGGAAACGTATTGGTACATCTTTTCTTTGAAGCAAATATAAGTAAAAGCACATTTGGCAAGTACTAATTAGTCATTATCTAACGAATAAATTACAACTAAACTAATGAACATTGATAATTTTTCTTTAATTAAGAATTACGCCCTATATCAGCCAAGAATGACGTGACAACGTCGCAACATCCCCAAGACGGAATATGTTATTTCAAAACAGCGATACAAATTATTTCAGTGAGGATTTCTCAAACCAAAAAAGTTTTCCATAAGCAAATATCACGAGATTCTTCTTACGACGAAGCCCTTATTAAGAAAAATATATTTTTGCTGCTGCCACAGTGGCGGCTCGTGAGGGAGGGCATTGGGGCGCCGCCCCTCCAGCTTTTATCACAGTAAATAATTTTTCAGATCAAAACACCATATTTTATTTCCGTTCAGTTTCTTTCCTTTAACTCATTTTCCGGGTTCACCTCATGTTTAGGGTGTCAACAGTACGAAAACTAAAAAGGAAGAAGTGGAAAGCAAAAAAAACCTTCAGCAACACTATTTTAGCAGTGCACTTTTAGCACTAGCAAGTTTGCATAGACTTAAATGATGAACATTCTGAACATTTAATTTAATAAAGCAACTAATAATGTTCTTAATGTGATATGAATCATTTAAAACGTCTTATGGTAAGAAAAATTAGTGCTACTAGTTTCAGTTTTGATATCAAAGAACAATAATTGCAATAAAAATTAAATTGATGCTGAACCGTATGGATTAAATGATATTGAAGATAAAGATATATTTATGGCAAATTCAGTTCAGTAATATACTGTATCAATTACATTTGGCAATTGTCCCTGATTTAAAGTCAAAATTGATTCATCACCAAAAATAGAAGTGAATTGATCGATGCACTGTTGGTGAGATAATCCACGTTGAAAGTGATAGTAAATCATCGCACGAAAATTCTCACGAGTTAATTCCATTTTTAGACTGAGGTGATATTCTCAATTCACTAAACAACAGAAATAGCGTCCGTATGAGAAAACTTTTTTGACAGAATGTACGTACATTCTGTCAAAAAAGTACAGTGAATTGATCATTTGAAAAACCCTCTTAAAGGGATTGTCAAAATAATTTTTATCGCTAAGTTGGCACAACTGTTTTCTATATTGACGCGGAGTTTGAACGTTATCTGTCATTTAGTCTGTTTACAGTACTAGAGTTTGTCAGTTCATCTCAAGTGTGTTTTGCCATTTTTACAATGGATTAAAACATCGAACAAAGAATTTGTTTTAAATTTTGCACTGCAAATGGAATTTTGTGTGCCGAGTCGCTGAAAATGTTGCAGAAGGCTTAGAGTGAATCGAGTTTATCACAAACACGTGCATTCAAAAGCGGTCGAGATGTGGTGGGTGATTTGCCTCGCTCTGGTCGGCCATCAACGTCTTCAACTGAAGTTAACATCGTTACAGTGAAGGAAATTTAATTTTGAGAGAGATAGCAGCTGATCTTTCTGTGTCTCACGAATCAATTCGTAACATTTTAAGCGACTGTTTGAGCATGAAACACGTTGCCGCTCGACTAGTGCCGAAAGACCTGAATTTTCTTCAGAAACTCAATCGCATAATGGTCGCTGAAAACATGCTAAAACGAGTTAATTCCGATCCCACATTCATAAAACGCATTGTAACTGGTAATGAAACACGGGGAATACAAGTTTGACATGCAAAACTGGCAACAAGCTTCGGAATGGCGCTTTCCAACTGAGCCGAAACCGAAAAAAACACATCAAAGTCGATCAAAAATTAAGGTGATGTTTTCTTTGATTATCAAGGGGTTGTGCACTCGGAATTCTTGCCAGAAGGTTAGACGGTAAAGACTGAGCGTTATGTGGCGTTTGAGAGAGCAAATTCATCGAAAAAGTCAGATTTGTGGAAAGAAAACTCTTGGATTTTGCAAAACCATAATGCACCATCTCACAAGGCTATCATTGTAAACGAATTTCTGGCCAAAAACTCTACCAATACCATTGAACAACCACCATATTTACCTGATATGACTCCGGTCGACTTCTTTCTCTTTCCAAAATTCAAATCATCACTTCGAGGCACCCGTTTTCAGTCGATAGAAGACATAAAAGAGAATTCGTGGCAAGAATTGAAGTCGATTCCGGAAAATGCAAAAAATATTTTGACAATTGGATTATTCGTTGGCATAAGTGTATTATTTCGGAAAGGGACTAGCCAAGAGAGTATACGAAACAAGAGGATAAGAAAAGAATAGAAGCGGTAGGCCAACAAAGATTTGGTAAAAAGAGGTCAGAAGCTACACAGGAGAGAGACATTCAATGGAAGTAAGCGAAAGGTCCAAAATAGAATTAGTACGGCCAGAAGAAATTAGAGAATCGGGTATAACTTTATACAGGACAGGGCAGAACAACTACTGCACATGAAAAACTGGCAAAAGAGATCACGGAAGAACCTGGAATAAAAGTATCTAAGTAAAAAAAAAGTGAAATTGGACCAGACATATAGTGAAAACAACAGATGGTAGATGGATGAAGCGGGTAATAGAGTGGAAGAAGAATTAGTAGTGTAGACAGGAATATGTAGTCACGGTCAACAGACATGAGATTGAGTATTAAATAAAATTTTCTCTTGCAAATTAAAAGAGAATAATATCAGCAGCGGTTGCTCATGGGGGAAAAAACAGGTGGGGTACGTATAACCAAAATTTGGAAAAAAAATTACATTTCCTAGTATCATACACACACTTTGCTATGTAGAAATATTAGTGTAAACGCTTAGACATTAAATTTTCATTTCATTTTTTAATTTTTTAGGTGAGATACTTGCTCACGTGCCCTTACGGACCAACCGCTACTGAATATCAGTGTATACATTTTATACAGAGTCATAAAATTACCTGTAATATCATTAAATACATTGAAGCATACATTCTATTATAGTTTCCAACAGAACGAACTTATCACAAGATATTTATAGCAAATTCAGTTTAATAACGTAGTGTATCAATTGCAGTTGGGAACTGTCCCCGATTTAAAGTTAGACGTGGTAATTGGCCTTTAAATCTTTTAAGCGCAGATAATGCAAATTTAATCATAAAGAGAGATGTGCCATACACCCGCGATAAAACTGAGGTTCCATAATGTTAGACCGTATTAGGTAGTGACTTCATTAGTATTTATAATGTAGGTTTACGATCAACGTAATTCTTCAATTTAATTAGAATTAAATATAATTTTAGCCCACAAGATTTTTAATAGTTTTTTTAGTAGTATTTTGTTCTAAACCATAACATTCTTGAACAGATTGATAACTGATAATTTAACTGTGACGGTGATTATTATGAATGATGGGCCTGGGCTAAGTGTCGATTTATTGGGTTGACTATGACTGAAGCCGCTTAACTTCAACTATCGACAGCTAATGCTACGCAGCTCGCCCTTGGGGCTATACATACAGGGAGTAAGGAAAATAACTTTCGAAAATTTAACCAACGATTCTTCAGATCATTTGAATGAAAAAGTTCTTTCGACAAGTCAAAAACTCAAGAGCTTCTGCGAAAAAAATTACAAAATTATCGCCAATTATCACCACCACCACCAATTATATCACCAATCGAAAAGCTATAATAAGAATTAACATTTTTAGCAAATATGTGTGAAAACATATTTGGTAAGCCGGTCGCGTTGGTGCGGCGGTAAGAGCGTCTGCTTTGCCGAATCCGCGCTATAGCGGTAGCTGGTTCGATTCCAGCGCTCGGATGGTTATTTTTCTTTCTTCTGTCCGTTTATCTTTCCTAAATGTTTGTAATTGTTTCTAGGCAAGAGTGTAAAATCCGACTACAAATTACCCCTCAGTCACGCCAGTTAAAGGCTGGGTAAGGCCGGATGCCTTCTGAGAAGTGTTCTACGTTGGTCACTCGCCAGTCGGTAGGTTTCCTGATAGACTTATGGGTAGGAACATAACCAAGGGTTTATAGCCCAAGGGGGGTGCTGGCCTGGGTTTGTAGGAAGCTGATGACCGTGGTTCGGAACCCCCGTTAAGCTGTAGGTCCAGTCGCTAAATAGCCCAGTTGCTGATGCGCCTCTCACCCAAACACTTTACTTTTTACTTTTATATTTGGTAAAAATTAATTGGTTATTATTTAACTAATAAACAACAGATAAAGGAATGAACGTTGTCAAAAAATATTTTTTTCAAATTAAGAATCATGCCCTACCGATGCCGAAATGCCGTACAAGGTCTACATCAGCCAAAACCAATGTAGCAACATCGCAACGTCCCCACGAGAAAAAATGTAATTTCAAAATGGCGGAAATTCTTTCATTATCTCAATGAATGTGTTTAAGTTCCATTTAAAAAATATACCAAACCAAAAGTATATTCGGTAAGCGAATATCAGGATATTCTTCTTATTTATGTAGAAGTTCCCCAAAATTCGGAAGAGCGTATTTACGATATCCACGATATCCAGAAAGGCCAGTTTCAACTCGGCAAATACTGATCCAAGTCTTTCAAAGAACATTTTGTACTTAAATTTACGATTTTTTTTCCCTTACACTATCCTGTATATATATATATATATATATATATATATATATATATATATATATATATATATATATATATATATATATATATATATATATATATATATATATATATATATATATATATATATATATATATATATATATATATATATATATATATATATATATATATATATATATATATATATATATATATATATATATATATATATATATATATATATATATATATATATATATATATATATATATATGTTACATCTAATATTTTCACGGATGGTAGATAATTTTTCGGTCCGCTTCGACTGAAGAGTCTAACTGACGTGCACGGGTGTCGGAAAGCACGGTGAGGAAATTTTTGGTAGTTCCTCGCTTCGTGTATCTGGTAGTGTCAGTCGGTATCCTGTTCGACCTGCAGAGTGAACTGTATTCTGGGGTGGATTCCGCCCCAAATTTCCTCAGCCCTTAGACAAAATTTATATTTAGAAAATTGTGTCAGGAAGGCCATTCGCCATCAGAAAACCCAAACAAGAAGAACAATAGAGGATCATGAACCAAATACACCAAAGGTCCTGCTACTATACGTAAAAGGAATCACAGATAGGATAGGCGGACTACTAAGAAAACATAAGATCAGAATAGCCTACAAGCCGCACAAAACTGTTGCAAACATCCTAAAAACCCCAAGGACAAAGTTAGACTGGAAAATCATGGGGTGTATAGTATATCTTGTTCCGGCTGCAACAGATCATATATAGGACAAACAAACAGACGAATATCGGCCAGAATACAAGAACATAAAAAGACTTAAAAACAAACAAACCACTTCCGCTCTGTTCCAGCACCATCTACATACAGGACATAAAATCAATTTTGAAGGAGTCAAAGAAATAGCGAATATTGAAAACTACAAGGTCCGAACAATCAGAGAAGCCCTTGAAATAGAAGAAAGAGGTGAGCTAAATACGCGAAACGACGCTCGCAACATTCCAAAACTATGGAAATCCCTTCTGAAAAAAGAAAAAACGCCGCAACGTGGCGGCGAGGTAGAAAAATCAATAAACGGACGCCCGACAGCGTTGCCGAACGCCGCAAATGGTCCCGAACTACCCCGATATAATTTGCGCCGTCGCTTCTGTAGCCGGTCAGCTATAAAAGCGAGCACAGCGACCCGTGCACGTCAGTTGGACTCTTCGGTCGAAGAGGACAACATTTGAAAATGTCAAATGCGATTTTGGCGAAACGTCGTGACTCTTCACAGCATCAACGGATCGACACCCGGAATGATTTAGAAACATAAAGCTAAATTTTGTGCCAAGGGAAAAAAATTAATTCGAAATCTTAGGCTCGTCAAAGTTAGTTAAAGTTCAAAGTTTTTCAACAATTTTTTATTAATATTTATTTATACTTAATTTGGTATAAGGACCTTTATTGTAGAGAAATAAATTTCCGATCAAAGTTGAGAATTTTTTTTTTTTAACTTTGAACTATGACTGACTTTGAGTCTAAGATATCGACTTAAAATTTTTTCCCTTGGCACAATATTTTTTTGGCATAATGAAACACATTTGCGGTATTATATTAAATGGATTTTTGGTCCACTCATATGTATATATATATATATATATATATATATATATATATATATATATATATATATATATATATATATATATATATATATATATACATATATATATATATATATATATATATGTATTTATAGTACTTTACTTATCAGTACTTTCAGTACAATTTTAAAGAAAAGCATCAAGGGATGTAAACCCGGAAAAATGGAATGGAAAACACCAACCGTGAATCTCTATACATAAACATCATATTCAGACACTCTATCTTCCAGAGCTGATGAGTTTCCACTTTTACTTTATTCATTTCAGTTCTCTTATCACGCACATTTTCCTTCCACCATCTTCTTTATTCGTTCAATTCTGGCAGGTGCACTTTCAGCAGCATGCACTCTTATTGCCCTCATTAGTACAGTCGTGTCTGTCGTTTCTGCTTCACTCTCCACTCTAGCCTGCAGTCTGTATTCATCACTACTCGCTATGTTAACTGCCTTCCAGTCCAAGCATAGCCCGAATGAGCGGCGAAACGCTTATGTCAATGCCATTTCACTACTAGAATCAGTATGGTTTCCTGACAACTACAAAACCTTATCACCAATAATATCAGCAAGTAATAATTTATCATTTTTAAGGTATTTTTGAATTTACTCGATATATCAAAATTGTGATTACTTTTTGTATTCACGGTTGAAAATTTCTTTATTATTCGCGGATCCAAAACTAATGATACATATCATCACAATATAATGATGACCATATCACAATATAATGATACATAATGATACGTATTTTTAAAATAAATGTATTTGTTTACCGGCTAGCTTTCAAAACAAACAAATATCAAATTATTTATAACAACACATTTTAAAGAATCATGGCAAGAGCTGAAACCATACTAGAAAAAACTGTGGCTTGATTTAACTGTCGGTAATGATGAAGTATCCATGCAAATTCAAACATTAACTGAAAACATTGTTCAAGTTGAGAATGACATAGAAGATGGTTTCGAACAGATAGAATCAGGTGACATTCAAGAATTGCTGCAATGGCAAGATGAAGATTTGACCGAAATCGACTTGGAAGACATGTTCAATCCCCATTCCATCGAAGAGGAAGCCTCACCGAGCACTGAAAAGGTGAACACTTAAACACTTAAACACTGAACACTTAAAGAACCTGAGTGAGGGTTTACGAATGGCAAATGAGTTTTGGGATTTCTTCATAAAAATTGATCTGTCTATGGAAAGAACTCTTGTTTTTAAAGGGCAAATTGTTAATGCCACATTCAAATATCAATCCGATTGAAAGATCTTATAGAAGCGATAAAATAAGAAAAAATTACTAAATTCTTTAAACAATTGCTTAAGCCTGAAAATAATTATTAATATTATTAAAATATCTCGCATTAAATTGCTTTTATTGTATATTTTTTCATTTTATTTTGTAATCCTGGAACATATCGCCTATAATCCTGTACAAATTGCCATTCCGTATTCACGGTTTTTGTACTCATGGCTTATTTACGGAACGTATCCCCCGCGAATAAGGAGATTTGACTGTACTGACTGCAAAGTACTAGCAGAATCCTGCTATACTAACCAACATTATATTTCACGTTTAACGATAACATGTCTAGTTTAAATTAAATGAAAATTATAGTACTTCCTCATTAAGTCACTTTATATATAATTTAAATTTCCATTTCAAATGAAAACACTCTTTATAATTATAAACCTTAAAACGAAGCAAAATACAACAAATATGTGGTTGAAAAGTCTTGTGTGGGCTAAAATTACTTTTAATTATAATTAAACTGACGAATAACATCGTAAATAAACATTATAATGTTTAATAGTAAGGTCATCTCCTAATAAGGCCTAACATTACTTAGTTTTGTCATTCATTCTTATTCCTTTATTTTAATACCTTTCAAACCAGTTTTGGTTAGTACCGACACTATAAATATTTTAATGGGGTCCATTGGTACCTTTTTTGATGCAGTTATAGTAGGTTTCCACGTAATAATACTCGTATTACATACATAGGTATTCATTCATAACATTCCACGTAATAAGATTTGAATAGTACAATAATCAGATTAAAATTCGTATTTAATCAGATTAAAAAACTTTTATCTTATTTCAGGAATATTCAGTGGCGGTTGGTCCATAAGGGCACGTGGGCACGTGCCCTACCTAAAAAAAATAAAAAAATTAATTGGAAGAAACAATTTCGGATTTTATATTAATTTATTCTCTGTTCTGTATATGATCACGCTTCTTGCGACTACTATAGTCTAACATCCATAATGTCATTCGCGGTAACGAAATACGTCGTGGGTTGCCGGGCTTTGGGCACATTCAAGTTTGTGCCACTATTGTTTTCTTTACTATCGCGTGCGAAAAACACAGACAGCAATGCATCGTTTCGCTAGCAACCCGGAGTAAACGCTTTTATAACGTCATATCTTGGGCGCTGCCCCATTCTCAGACATCCTAAGCTGACGTCAGTGACGGGCGGAGCTTATCGAACCTTTCCAAACAAAGAACATGTCCATTGAAATTCTCATAAGAGAATTTTTGTTAGTCATTGTCATCATGTTACTTTGCCCTTTATGAATGCCAATTTTATTTTTTTTGGGAGGATTTTCGGGTACATTTTGTTGAATTTATTATTAGTAAATTGATTTTTTACAAAATCTGTTATATAAATTGTAGTGACAATGTTGGTGTTTCTGTTTTAGTTGAAAATGGTGATGTGTTTTGAGCCAGACTGTAAACATTACAGTGAACAAAAAAAATGTATTTTTTTACATTTCCTGTGGATTTAACTCACCGAAAAAAGTGTTAAATCTTGTGAGGTAATATTAAATATTTATAAGATGGTATGGACGTATAAAAATGATTCCGTAATTTCTAGGCGACTAGATCGGGAACTCTCAAAACATTGACTGGTCTGTAGTTACCATTTTGTCAACAAAGTTAGAAAAAATGGTCCCAGGATATTTTATTTTAATAGTGAAAGGAAATTTGCGTTTGAATCTTCGGGGAAATGGTATGATATTTAACTATATATGGTATAATATGTCTACATAGCTATCCAAATGTTACTTATGTATATGGACATTGCAAGAAGTTGCAAAGGTTCTTATTGAATATGATCAATCATGGGCAGAAAATGTTAAACTATTGGAAAATTTTTATGATGAATATTACTTACCTAAATTATTGGACATATATGAACGATCATAGAGAATCGCAGAAAGAAACGGAAATTTACTGAAAAGGAGGCCCCAATCCGAATGTCAGGATATGCAAGGAAATCTGTGATACCTTAATCATACAGGTTCATGAATGTTTTAGTTTTTAGCAAATTTATTTGAAACTGAAAAATTTGGCGAATATTGACCCGTCATTCCAAATGAAGACATTCAAATTGTGTGTAACCTCTCTGTAAACGTAAATTACTTAAAATTAAACAAATGAACTCTCGATAATGTACGCATTACAGGACGATTTTATGAAACACAGTGGGGCTGTACCGTTGTTACAAATGCTTATCCAAAACAATTTAACATAAACATTTAGTGAATCTGTGGAATTGCTGACTGTTTTATGTACCGTCCCTATGACGACTGTGGAAAGCGAAAGATGTTTCTCTACCCTCAAACGAATCAAAACATTTCTAAGAAACACTATGGGCCGGGAACGGCTGTGCGCGTTAGCAATGCTATCTATTGAAAAAAAAATTTTAATGATCAAGTCATCGACCACTTTGCTGCTCAGAAATTTAGGAGGATGGATTTCAACAACAGATTTAATGGTCATGGTTCTATGGTGAGTTTAGCAAACATTTTATTATCTAGGTACCTATTTGAAAATTTGATGTCTGACAGTTACACTCGTATTTCTACACGGCAAAGTGTGTGTATGATACTAAGAAATGTAAAATTTTTGGTTGCGACGCATTTCCCTATTCCCATTCCAAAATTTGGTTATTCGTGCCCCACCTGTTTTTCCCCCCACGAACCGCCGCTGGAAATATTTATTTTGAAAATCTAGGTGGCCATGCTACGTCGGCTTCAACAGAAAAAATCCAGATTAAATTCTTTGAGAACTTACAAGTGTGAATATCAACTTTAATTTTAGTTTCAAGTACCAGGTTAATTGAAAAGTTCGCGGAGCGACACCTATAGAGCAGCAAAAGAAAAGGAAAAGGAAAGGATTTACGATTAGAGGCGCATCAGCATCTAATACTATTTAGCGACTGGACCTACAGCTTAACGTGGGTTCCGAACCACCGTCATCCTTGGTTATGTGCCTACCCATAAGTCTATCAGGAAGCCTACCGACAGGCGAGTGACCAACGTAGAACACTTCTCAGAAGGCTTAAGGCCTTACCCAGCCTTTAATTGGCATGACTGGGGGGTAATTCGTTGTCAGATTTTACACTTTTGCCTAGAAACAATCACAGACATGTTGGTGTGGATATGTGTGGACGTGTGTGTGTGTGTGTGTGTGTGTATATGTGAGTGTATATAAGTGTGTGCGTAGGGTTGGAAGTAAGACGGACAGAAGAATTAAAGAAAAACACCCATCAGAGCACTGGAATCGAACCAGCTATCTTTGGGTAGACAGGCAGGCGACTAACCCACCAGACCACCGCGGCCGGTAGCAGTAAAAGAATTATATAATCAACCACATTTTGAAGTCTCATCCTTCATATGAATATATGTGAAGTTTCAAGTCAATCTGTCAATTAATTCGTACAAAAACAGCAGCTTAAATTAAGTGGGCAGGTTTGTAAGTGGGCAGGTAAGTTTCAACATGGTGGTATAAGCCTGGATGATGATCCTAGTTCTGGGCGTCCAATAAGTGCAAGTACTGAACAAATAATTAATTATATACATGATGTGGTTATGGATAACAGACAATTGACTGAGTGAAATTGCTAGGCCATAGATATCTCAACTGAACGGGTATTTCATATTTTAAAAAAGGAATTGGGCTTGAGAAAGCTATGTGCAAGTTGTGTGCCCTATTTGATCAAAAACGACTTCGAATAAAACTTTCTAACCAACATTTGGAGCTTTTTCGAAAGAATAAAGTAGATTTTAAAAGTCGTTTTTTAACTAAGGATGAGACTTGCGTTTAGCACTAGGATTCTGAACTGCGACAACAAACCGCAGAGTGGACTGAGCTCGTTTGTTCAGCTCTGAAGCAGCTAAAGTGGTCAAAATCGACCAAAAAGGTTATGGCATCAATTTTTTGGGATGCAAAAGGTATTTTTTTAATTGATTACCTTCAAATCAGTGAAGCAATAACAGGAAAGTATTACTCAAACCTTTTGGATCAATTGGATGTAAAAATTTGTGAGAAAAGACCTGGTTTTTTCTCCTGATTTTCATCAAGACAATGTACTGGTTCACAGAGGTGTTCTTGTAATGGCCAAATTGAAGGAGATACGCCATGAATTGTTGGAGCCGCCACCATATTCACCAGAGCTAGCCACTTCTGACTTTTATCTGTTCCCAAACCTCAAAATATTCCTACGTGGCAAGTGTTTTTCATCAAACGAAGAAGTTATAGAAGGACTTCCAGAAAATCACTTCAGAGATCTAAGAGATGAATTGAAAACTGCTGGAAAAAATGTACTGAAGTATAAAGTCATTTTCCAACTATAAACTATATATTATATTTCCGCTCCGCAAACTATTTAATTAGCCTAGAAAGTGTGTTTATTTAGAATGCCTTACTGACATCAAACGAAATGCTCCCAAAATTTAAACATAACGATTAGGAGCACCCTGTATGTGCGGTTATCAATTAAATCAATTTATATCGAAATATTTTAGTTTAAATAAAACAAGTAAATTTTAAATATAGAAAAACCGATACGATTCGATAATGATTTCATAATAATTTAATAATAAACATTTTGCAATTTTGCGGTATTATTTACTCGAAATTTCCTAGAAAGTTTCGGTAAATTAAATTGTTATTTTAAAACGTATGCTATGGGTTTATATTTTTTTAAATGTCAACTGTTCGTCAGGTGCTTTCTGCTTACTATTTAATCTCTGTGTCATAATTTTAACTGAGAGAGATTATTAAATGGTTTTTTTTTTAATAACGTAATATTTATGACAGCGTGAGAAAAGATAGAAAATATATCGACAATTATTATTTCTTACGTCACTTAAAAAGGTCAATTAAAATTGAAATCATATATGTCTATTTTCGTTTGTTTCTGGAAATTTTGATATGTGACACTGACGTACTTATAGGTTGGCTTGAAAAGGCCTTTTACTTTTAGCAAATAGATGGCTTATTTCAATTGTTAGCTTGGGTTGGATTAGTGAACTTGTGCACTACCATTCGGATGCAATTTTTTAATAAAATAATGGAATAGTACAAGTTCCATTCTTTATCCATTAATTGTAAATATTTCTACAATTACTACTACAAAATTTGAATATTAAAAAAAAGGTAAAGGTAAAGTGTTAGGGTTAGAGGCGCATCAGCAACTAGGCTATTTAGCGACTGGACCTACAGCTTAACGTGGGTTCCGAATCACGGTCATCAGCTTCCGACAAACCCAGGCCAGCACCCCCATCAGGCTATAAACCCTTGGTTATGTGTCTACCCATAAGTCTATCAGGAAACCTACCGACTGGCGAGTGATCAACGTAGAACACTTCTCAGAAGGCATCCGGCCTTACCCAGCTTTTAACTGGCGTGACTAAGGGGTAATTCGTTGTCGGATTTTACACTCTTGTCTAGAAACAATCACAGACATTTAGGAAGTATACAGACATAAGAAAAGAAAGAAAAACATACATCCGAGCGCTGGAATCCGAAATCTAACTACCGCTGCAATATATATATATATATATATATATATATATATATATATATATATATATATATATATATATATATATATATATATATATATATATATATACATATATATACATATATATATACATATATATATATATATATATATATATATATATATATATATATATATATATATATATATATATATATATATATATATATATATATATATATATATATTTAGTAATGCCTGAAACTTATGGTAGACAAGTTCCATCCCCAAAGTACAAATTATCAATGTGAATATTGAAGGTAACAAAGGATTTGAACAACAAAAAACATTTCAAGAACTTCAAGTATTATCTAATAATTATTCATTCAGCCTAACCACTTAAACAGTTGTCAAAAGCGTTAATGCAATAAAAGGTATTTATATATTTGTTTATTAGCTTTCGAATAAAGTTAAAACAGTTCTGTATATTTAATTTGTTCACATTACTTCATCTAATATCGAGTTGGGTTGGGAAATTTTATCGCACATAACGTATTCTCCAGACTTGACCCCTTCGGATTTTTATCTCTTCCGATCCCTATAATATCAAAACCACCAAGTTTTATTCGATCTTGTATTGGACAGTTGCTTGAAAGGTGGGGAAAGTGCATATATAGAAAATAGAGAAAGTCAGGAGGATTACTTGGACTATTATTATTACTTGTTTCATAAATTAATATCAAAGCTAGTCAAAAAAAGACCGGAAATTAAGTTGTGGACCTAATTTTTTACTTGTTTTTTATAAATGCATTACAGTACTAAAAAATATATGTAAAATGATTATTTTATAATGTAGTACATGATACATGCTGCGATATTCACGAGACCATATATGTACTCTTCGTTTCCCATTTTATTGGTGTACGTACTATTTATTTCTTATCAAAGTACACATTTTACAATCTTTTGGGTCCACAATATCAACAAATACCTTTTTCTCGGTCATATTTATTTTTGATAGAGTTAGAAACATGTTACCAACTAAGTCATGTCTGAATGATTATGGCGTGTTCATATATACATATATTTATAAAAAAATTTATATTTTTTAAAATTTTGTTCGTTAGGCAAATTTCTTACAAAAAAGAATCACTGAGAAATTTGTATCCGTTTGGTTTTTTGTTTTTACCCAGTGATTCTTTATTTACATAGAACAGATATTTTTGATATTTTTTTGAGTTTTAGATCGTGGCGAAAAACCCAAATAAAGAAAAAAAAATATGTTACCAACTTACACACATTGCAGTTTTGTTGTTACGTGAAATCATTTACAGTCTGATATCGTTATTTGTATGCAAACGAAAAGTAATGAATCAGTCAGATAAAATCTCGACGTTTATCCGCTTGTGTTCGTCTTGGTTACCGGCATTATTGAAATGGTAATGGGCGTTTACGTAACTGGTATGGGATGTTTCCTAATTTGAACTGACTTGAAGAATACTTACTTCAATCTTATAACTTACTGTCAATCTTTTTTATTTAATTTGAAATGTTAAGTACGTACGGCTAAGTGATAACACGCGCCGTGGGAATTCATCTTTAGCGTGTACGGGTTGTAAGTCAAATCGCCAAATCATCAAATCTACAAAAACACTAACAAAACTAAACAAAAACTAACACAACTCAACAAAAACAAATAACACAAGTAACAGAATTAAAAGATCAGCGGCCCTGCGTTGGATCAACAAATTCGTTAATCAGCAAAGACAGTCAAATCCCGACTAAAAAAACCCACGGCGCGCGTGTTTTGAGCTGGTTTTCCGCTTACCTAATGAAAGAGAGAGACATATGGTGCAGTCTACTTTTAATAAGGGCGATAACAGTTTTTACCTGCTTTGTGTTGCCTGCTGCCTGTTGTTTACACAAAAACAAGTTTTTGTCCTGCATATCGAATTATCCTGCGATCAGCCTAATGCGTCCCGATACACAAAGTTAGCAAAATAGTGAAGTTAGTAAAATGTTTTTATGGCATGAATGCATGCCGTTAGAAAGAAGATAAACCAGAGATTTTTTTAAAGAATTCAAAGAACATGATACCTTTTTTTTATATGCAATTTAAAGTTCAGCTTTAAATTTATTTTTTTAGAACCTTTCAACATTACACATTAAAATTAAAAAAATAATTTGGAGGATATACCAATAACTTTTTTAAAATTCAAGTTTCAATGCTGACTTTTGGAATTTTTCAAAAAAAAAGATTTAAAAATTAATATAAAAAACCTGTGGGCCCAATATGCTTTATCGAGGCTGATGAGATAGCAAAAGACCCCCCTATCAGCACTTTTAATTTGGCAAACGATGCACCAAACACCCTGTATACAAAAATAGAGAAAAAAGTCATTGATGACACCAACTAGTCACTGAACACGTCACAAGATTCTTTTCCGTGACATTCTTTGGAACAGTCCCGTTTTAAACTCTGACAGTAATATGCCATCATGTGCGTATCCCATCTTCCTTGGTAGCGATCCTCCATAGTTTTAATATCCTGGTGAAATCTTTCACCTTTTTCCTCATTGGTGTCTCCTAACGATCTAAGTGACTCTAAGTAGTACACCTTAATGGTCATGTTACACCCAAGGGATCTGAAACTGTTAAGCATCTTGTGTACCAGTTCAACATAGTTTTCAGCTTTGCGTTCGGCCAGAAAATTTCCGACAACTGCAACAAATGAAGTCCATGCTTATCATCGAATTTACGACTGCAGGATCCTTAATGAGTTGTCTTATTTGTAGGCTGCCAAATATTCTTGCTATATTTTTTCCGTACTTAACTGAGGCATTTTTTTTCCTATATATATGCATGATCCATTCTTATCAAGTGCCTTTAGAAACTGCTTCATTAGGCCCAGCTTGATATGCAGTGGAGGAAAGATGATTTTGTCTCATCCAACTAAGGGATCTGTAATGCCATTCTTTTTCCCAACGCCCATGTATTCTCTCTAAGGTCACTCCTTTCTAATCGAGTGATGTGTTTTGTCTCTGCTATCCTAGAGGCGCAAGTAAAAGATATTTGGTGTGGCCACTTTGCTGTTCAAGGAGAAAGTTTACTATTTTTATGTCCACACAAATCACCAATTGATGTTCATGATAATTTATTTTCTCCAAAACCAAAGCTATGTGGTAAATCTCTTCAAGTTTACCACTAAACACCAAATCACTTTTTTGAACTAAGCATCATCAGGAGATGATTTAATCTTCTCCTTCAGATTAAGGAGGTTAAATAATCTCCTGATGATGCTAACATGGTTAGCGAAACATGCATCCAGAAGTTCAAAAAAGTGATTTGGTGTTTAGTGGTAAATCTCTTCAAATTTAGTGTTTCACACCAAAGGTTGCAATAGAAGAATTGATCAAAGCTATGGTGTCATATTCTTCTTTTATTTTCGTTGAGTGCGTAATTGAATCATATTCGTTCCCATTGTGTATAAGGACACATTTCAAACTTTGACTCTGAGCTGTCAATAAATAGGCGCCAATCATCACTATTCAGACTATTCAAACTCTTTAGAGAGACCCATTTTTTCCACTTTGTGAAAAACCTTTGTGAGTCTTTCTATGGGACCAACAGAAATATAATTCTGCTAAAATAGTGTTTGTATACGAGTTTCATATTTGTCAATAAAAAATTATTAATGTTTTTACACATCTATATTTGTATACAATTTTTTCCCTCTGAAAATTTATACTGGAGCAAGAGGTAGAATAATATAAGGATTAAAGTATGTAGTCCTAATAAATAGAGCAAAATTTTAACTTTATTTAAGTGTACGAGTTTCATTTTTACTAACTATATATAATATATTAAACCTGCTAGTGTGTCGAAATCAGCAATTACAATTTTTATAAGCACTTTAGCACATTATGTATGTTTTCATCTAAATATCAAAACGACCATTTTTAGTCCGAATAATTCTCCACCCCCTAGATGCACATTACTATTGAACAGAATATACAATTACCTGCCATGGTCAGTTTCTTCTTCCTTTCTTCCTCTTCAAAAATTAACCTTTTTTAACTGCCGCTCTTCCACCACCGAAATTTATCTCATTCTCACAATCCCAACACACTAATTCATAAAATAACAAACGTAAAAACCAAATTGCACCCAATCAAAATGCAAGAAAAAATTGTCGCCCGGTGCGCAAGATAAAAACTTCACAAAATAGCGACCGTGATCACGTACAAGCTAGGTCCTAATTGGATATCGTAGACCGGGGAAACAATAGGCGTACATTCGCGTACGAATAACACGGAAGGGAATAGGAACAAAAGAGCACCACAATACGTGCATGAACGACGCGAGTAGAACGATCAATACGGCCGATTTGCCCGTTCGTATTGTATGTAGGCGCGCGTCAAAATTTGAATTTCGTAGGGCAGCCTGCGCAAGGCACTTGTATTACTGGTTATCTACCATACATTTTTAATTTTATCGTTATTGACAATATAATTTAATTTTTTTACGTTTAAAGAGTATATTATATTATTATATTACCTGATATAATAAGGCTGATGACAAATTAAAATAAGGGGAAGGTTAACACAATTAAATTGCATCGTGTTTTTCTGGTTGCCTACAAAAACTTTGAATATGGTGTTTTAGATATAGTTTTGTCAATTTAATAGCATGATCGATTAATATTAATTAGCATAAATATATATAATGGCTTGCTAAGTTTGTTTTCAAGTGATATTATATAAATAAAACTAAAACGAATAAATATCAAGTTGTTTACCGTTATCAAAATAAATAATTTTCACATGATCAGGAATGAGGAAAAAACCTAACGTGGTGTGTATATACGGTATAAGCAAGTAAATCTAAAGTTTAAAATAGTCGACTTTTTAAACAAAGTATTATTGTATTTTTCTCATACTGTAACATGCAGTATTGTAGTTTTTGTACTGGTAAGAATTATTTTTGCATGAGTAGGATATTAGTTAACTACACTGAATAAATTCAAAATTTCACTCACAAATAAAGGATATCACTAAAGATACTGCCATCTAGTATCGTAAATGTCTTCAAAATTAATAGATACCTATATAAAATATATAAAAGAAATGAAACTTGGTCAGTTTATAAACAGAAATAGTACTACTTGCGTCATCTAGTTTTAAATGGGTACAATTAAATATATGGAATAGTACAGAACTTTACTTTTAATCCCCAGACCCATTTGACCTATAAATGTTGACAACCAACACGACAAGTTAGTAACGATAAACACAAAATCACCAATTTTCTTAAACTACAAGTTTATTGGTTGTTATCAGTTTTTATAAATAATATTTTTCTTTGAATTATATACACAGTTTGGAATAATACCGAAAATAAACATTACATTTGACCAGTCCTATATTGTGTTTAACCTAAAATAAAAAATAATAATATAACTCCATCGCAGCAGATACCATGAAAAGAGAAAGAAGAAGAGAAGGGTTCTCGTAGAATTTTATGGAATATATTTTTGATAAAATGCAAATAACAATAATTATTACTTTTAAATAATCAAATGTGTTTAAATGGTGGATTTAAAATATTTTTTGTTGCTCAGAAAGAATAGAAACTAATAAAAAAAAAAAATGCCGACCTCGATGGCCTAGTGGGCGAGCGGCTCGCTTGGCGATCGAAGGGTCCCGGGTTCGAATCCTGGTGCGGGCATGGATGTTTGTGTGTGTTTCGGTGGTGGATGACATGAAAAAGGCTAACTCTGTTGAGTAATACCGGTGCTGGCCAAAATACTGTCTAGGTGAAGGCCAAAAAAAAAATAAAATAATAAAAATATCACACGATGACAGATCTTAGAGGAAATTTTAGTAATATTTTTCGTGGCAAATGATTCAACATAAAAAAATGAAAGTTCCTAAAATTAAATAAATCACTAGTCACGTAGGTTACAGGATTAAACGAAGGCTCCGTATTTGACGAGATTTATATGCATATATTGTACCCAAAATATGTCCTAGAAAAGTTGTTCCAAAACTAGTTTGAACGGTAGACGAATAATTTATTAAAAGTGTAAATTACGGTACCTTTTGAAATAGTAATGAATATAAGGCAGGTATGATTGCGTTGACGGCCTGAAAGAAGCCGTTTATTAATGAGAATCTGAGAATAGACAGCATAGACTAGAATTTTGACAAACTATACTATATACACAAATATTCAAATAGAAAAAAATATATTTGTTTCATAATTTGTTTGTGTTTTTTTTTATAATTCGAAGAAAGTAGCTTACGTCATACTAAAGAAAATCTTTCCAGATAAAATATGACCTTCTTTACTGTTATAATGTGGTATCTGATTGTTCGAACCAGGTTTCGTTGAAAGCTTCACACCTGATTTTATTTTGAAATATGCGGGATTTTTGGGAAGAGGTGATCGCAAGGAATCACAAGAGTTTTATAACTACTAGAGCATGATAGACTACAATTTTTATTTTTAAGAATATACTTGTTTTTACATTGAGCACATGTAGTATTTTGAAAATGGTGTATATCCTGCTAGATCATCTGAATGATACATTAAATTGTACCTGGAGTTTTTTCTAATTGCAGAAAATTAACGTGACACGACAAATAAGTATGAGTCATTCACGAAATAAAATAATTTTATTAACTTTTCTATTGGAACCTTCGGCTTGAAACACTAAACTCCAACAGATTTAGCAATAAACAGTAAATAGCTTTTTTAATTTCTCGACGCGCGTTTCGTTAAACATGTTAGCATTATCAGGAAAGGATTCACAACAATTAAGAGAATTTTACATCACTGAGCTTTGTAGTATCGTCTAGCAAAAGTTGAACAAAGTCGGTGTGAAGGAGGAAGAGCAGACGTCTGGAGGGCTTCCAGCTCAATGAACTTTTTCGGTGGAAAGGGTCGATTTAATTTTTCTTTCAAAAATTACCTAATAAGAAAGACTGATTCTGTTCTGAGGGAAGCCTAGTTTGAAGATCTTGAAAACAAGATAATCGTGAAATACTTCGCCGAAGAATTTTGTGAGATTGAATTGCAAACAAACTGGCAAACAAATGGTTGTGTATCATTCAGAATTGACCATTCTACGATTCTCTAGTAGCACTGTAGACACATGCCCATTTATCTTAAAAAAACAGGCGACCCAAAAACAGGACCAACAATCGAACAGTCGAAAGCGCCCACATCTTTTTAAGGGCTAAATGTTCATTGAAAATCTTATGTATGCTTGTCATACTAATGCCAAAGGATGCCTCAACCTCACGATATGTCACATGACGATCTTGCTTTATCAGCTCGCGTACAGTATCAATATTTTCCTTCACTACAACCGATTTTGGATGACCTTCTTTAAATTCGTTCGTGAGCGAACGACGGTTACGATTGAATTCACTAAACCATTGATTTGCAGTGGTTTTAGATGATGCTTCATTGTTAAAAGCTTAAGTGATTTGATCGATGCATTGTTATTGAGATAATTCACAAATCGTAGTAAATCATCGTACGAAAATTCTCATGAGTTAATACCATTTTTTTGACACAGATGACATTTTCAGGTCACTAAACAATACAAATTGCGTCTGAATGACAAAACGTTGTGAGTTCCAGATGGCGCCTGGCAACAACATTGTTGCGAATTTGGGAGACCTGAATATAAACCCTCGTATTAAACCTGAATAATGAGGAAAAACCAATTTAAAAAGAAATCGTCGAGAAGTTCTCAAGTGAAATAATAATACAAATCTCAAAAATGTTAGATTTTCTTTGATTTTTCCTTTAATCTTCGTAATAGTTAATAAACCTTCATTTTGACACGAATAGCTTTTCATTATCTTAAGGAATTTGGACTCTAGAAAAGTAACTAGAGATATAGCAAACTCTTAAGAGTACTCATAAGTCGTTTTTTTTCAAATTTTTTAAACAAGGCTGTATATTGACTATAATTTAACTTAATATGACATAACCTATATTCTAGTTAAGTATATTGATATTTAATGTATTTATTGTTCAATTTTGAAAAAAATTAGGTGAATCCCATAAGAATATGAGAGCAAAGTATGTACGTTCCGTATCAGGCATTTGATGCTTTATGAGTTTTGAAAGCATAATAATGCTGTGTTGTTTCAGATAGCAGAATATGAAAGCGTTGGTTAAAAAAAAGAGCTGTGATTTCAATCTTTTTGATTCTGTTGAGTTTGATAAGGAGCTGTTTTTGGTTGAAATTGAAACTGATCCCAAACAAGCCATTCAGAAATTTCCTACAAAGCTAAAAACTTCATAGTACACAATACAACGATACTTCAAACAACTAAACAAAGGGCAAATGGAACGAATGTGGATGCTGTATCAATTTTCAGTTTGAAAACCATAATTCAACCTGTGATCAGTGTCCTTTTATTCAGGTTAGGCAGAGACCGATTTTTTCAACAAATCGTTCGTAGAGGTTAAAATGGATTCTATACATCCATTCACATAAGAAAAAACAATGGTTAACCATCTTTTTCTGCTCCAAAAGCAGGTCTGCACCCTAAAATGTGTCACTGACAGTATGGTGAGATTTTACCTAATGAAACCATAAGTGCTGACTGTTATTGTGCTCAGCTTGATAGATTATACATTGCTTGAATTCAAAAACGTTGAAAGCTGATTACACTCACCGTATTATCCAGATGCTGTACCGTCAGATTACCATCTTTTCAGATTTATAGAATATTTTCTTCGTGGAAAAAAAATCATAATGCGACAGGTATTAAAACTGTACTCGAAGAATATTTTCCTTTTTACAAAAAAGGAATAGAAGGTTTCTCAGAGAGATCAGCGAATATTGTTGATAATGTTATATAATTTATTGTAGATTAAAACTGTATTAATCCTTAAATAAAATACAATTTTGTACACTAGAAAAAAAACATTATTTATTCCTTGTAGTATAGTGCCGTTCAAGATATATCGTTGACTGATTGGCTGCAATAAACTCTTAACAACCCCTGCCGTAACGAAACCCGGCAAAGTTGCCGGACCTAATAAAATAAGAGGTAAAAAGATAAAATTAATTTTATACCTTCTTAAGTAAGTTTTAAGTTTCGAAATATTTTAGTTCGCATTCTTTTCTTAAACAGTTCAGTTCTATAATTTCGATCGTATTCCAAATGTGCTAAAAATGTGGCGTTCTTGGAAAGTTAATGATCATTGTGCGTTCGGTAGTGCTTTTTCGCCCGATGCTAAGTAAATGGTTAAAAATGTGTATGTTTCTTTATTGAACAGGGGGCTTAATTTAAATGCAGCCGCAGCAGAAACGTCTTCATTAACGAAAACTTCGTTCTCTACAATTAAAGATATTGTGACGATATGGAACATATGGTTTTACGTCTTCCCCCGTATTACTGTATTTTTAATCCAATTGAGTATATGTGGCATCAGGTAAAATCCAATGTTAGAGCAGAAAACTTTTCTCTGACTCTAAGTGCAAGTGCTGCAACATTAATTAGGAACGTTGTAGATAGTATTCCCAAAGGAAGTTGGATCAATTTGGTTAACCATGTTATTAAAATAGAAGATTCCTATGTACCATTTACTAATAATATATAAACACTAAGATTTACGTAGATTAAAGTGACAGTACGTGTGAAACCGTATTAAATGTATAATTAAATTTAAGTTATATGTATTGTACTAATAGGTAAATTTATTTATTTATTTATTTTTATTGTACTAATAAATTCAAAATACACAAACCAATAAACAATGTTTTAGTTATACATAATAATAATAATAATAATAATAAATGCTGAGTAATAAGGCTGAGTTCAGTACGAGGATAATAATAATAATAATAATAATAATAATAATAATTCGAGAATGGAAAGGACAAATATTGCACGGAAGGTTTCCTAAGTCACTCGAAGATGACACCATTGACGAACAATTGTCTCTGAAGTGGCTGACCGATGGACTCTTGTACCCAGAAACAGAAGGATTCGCGATATCTATTCAAGATAGGGTAACAAAAACAAAAAACTATGAAAAGCACATACTGCATTTGGACGTAGTCGATAAGTGCAGGAAATGCGGTACTTTGGAGGAAACAATTGAGCACCTTATTGGCGGTTGCCCGGCCCTTGCTCCTAATGCTTATTTAGGACGGCATAATCAGCTGGCAAAAATTATACATCAACAAATTGCAAAAAAATACTCGCTATTAGAAAATGCACCTCCTCCATATTATAAGTACTCGCCTTCTCCTGTACTTGAATCATCCGATACCATTCTTTACTGGGACAGACCAATCACTACTGATCGAACGGTTGATTATAACAGGCCGGATATTGTTCTAATCAACAAAAAGGACAAGAGGGCTTTTATAATTGACATCGCAGTGCCACTATCTCACAACATTAGAAAAACTGAGATAGAAAAATCCACAAAGTATGAAAATCTGGCATACGACTTGAAGAACCAGTGGAAACTGAGTAAGGTAGATGTAGTGCCCTTCGTTATATCCGCCGAAGGCCTGATAAGTAAGAGATTTTCAAAGAACCTCGAGAGCCTCGGGATCTCGAGATCGATTGCCATAGTGGGACAGCGTGCCGTGCTCTTGCAGACGTGTCACATTGTTCGTAAGATATTATGCTAGGGTGAGAGGAGCTGAATTGCTTTTTCATCTTGGCATTGGAACACCGGCCAGCATGAGCTGAGATTCTACAGTAAGGATGAGCAGAATAATAATAATTTAATCATAATTTAACAATATTTTATTTTTCCCAAAATTATTCAAAAGTTAAACCACTTCGGCTCTGGCGCATTTTAAGGAACTAGGAATATTTTTATTGAGATTTATTGGGGAAATTAATATTTTACCGAAGAGCAACGAAATACTCTTGAAACTATACTAATCAAAATTCAAATAGATCAAGTACTTGTTGCCTCGTATACCTTTATTAGAAAATAATCCCATTCAATTTCATTAAAATGTCACAACAAATTCATATGAAGGAAAAAAAATAACAAAAAATTTGCTATATCTGCTGTTACGATTGTGCTCTTATTTAACCGGACTACATACGATACCCATCCGACACAATCAGGAAGGTGGAACGTTTAGAAGTTGAGCTCAGGTGAAAATAAGTCCATTCCATATCGACTTCTCGCGGTGGAATCACGAGAAAGCCGAGCAGTTCGCAGAAAAAGAGAAAACCTCTCCATTGTTTCTCTCGCGTTGAAAAAGCAAAATCATCATCGAAAACGCACAACAGTTATACCTATTTTCTCTTTTCTTTTATAATTTACTTGTATCGAATATCGCGGTGTGCTGAATCAGTTATAAAAGAAACTCGGGCCTTTTTCTGGTTTTGGGAAAATCATACTTCAAATGATTGGCAGCATAATTTTGTGCTAATTAGTTCGTTTTTTTTTGGTAAGTTGATTCCAGTTCTAGTTCAAGGTTTTTTCTTATATTTTATTTGATATTGATTGATTTTAAATTGCGGTGACAAAATTAACAATCAGTCAATAAATGTGAGAAAAGCATTTTGGTAATCATTTTGGATGTAGGCATGTATTTTTTAAATTTATTTTAAATGATATTGAAATAGGAAGATATTTAACAATTTTTAATTTCTAATTTTGTTATTTTTTTGTCAACCGAAAACAAAATTAAATCAAATCATTCATTTTCTATCTTCCTGTAACTCATATCAGTATATTTTATGATAACAATTACGAAACTTCTCTTTATTAGTAAGAAAGCTGATTGAAATTAGTTTTAATATCTTCATTTAAATCGTGATATCTGATGGTGTTAGATGGGGTGAATATGATGGATGTAGCAGTTTATTCCATTAAAATCGTGAAATATTCTGGCAAAACACCAAATCTGTGTTTGGCTTGATATCATGATGAAGCACAAGACTATTACTCTTCGTTAATCATCACTTAACTTTTATATATACAGAATTTATTGCTCTTTTGGGCCCCATTATACAATACAGGGTGTTTTCATGGTTATTCCTACATAACATGGATTTTTAAGTTCTATCAAAAGGCCACTATTTTGTAAACGCCCTATATGCGATAAATTTTCTCATATCATATTGTCATAAAGCAACCTATTAAGGAACCGTATTTAAAAATCCAGGTATCCAGCTATGCTGGTTGTAAAAAAAATCTTACTACATTTTTTAAAACAATTTAAATTTCCTAAACGGCTCAAAATAGGTATAACCCTGTGTATTTATGTATATATATATATATATATATATATATATATATATATATATAAATATATCTTTTTTGCTTGTTGATTTCATTTCTAGTTCAAGGATTTTTGTTTCTTATGCAATCGATTGATTCTGAGTTACGGCCACAAAACTGACAATCAGTCAATAAATAAAATAATAGCTTTTTGTTATAATCATTTTAGATGTTTTTTAAAGTTATTTTTAAAGAAAAAATTATGCCAAATTGTGTTGCAATAGGGAGATCTTTTAGAATGTTTTATCTATTATTTTATAATTTTTTTGTGCCAATTGAAAACGCAATGAGATTAAAATTAATCACTACTTATCCTGTAACTCCTTTCAGAATACTTCATGATAACACTTATAGAAGCTATTCATGTTATTAGTAAAAAAGCTGAATCAAATTATTTTTGATATCTTGATTTCAATTGTGATGTATCCTGATATATAATGGTATGAGATAAGATGATGTTGTAGCAACAGATTAGCCTTTCAAATTGAGCTGTTTATTTAATTCCTGAATAAAACACAGAATTTGTGTTGATTTCAAAAAACTTTTTATTGATAATTGACGGATTGAATATTATGTCATTTAAATATGAAAAACAATATCTGTTAAATGACCACCTCTTGAAGCTCCACTGTCGTACACTCTTTTGTCAAAACCAATCACTCGAATAATTTCATCCTTTAGTTTAGGAATCGATTGTTCTTATAGACCTGGTTTTTCACGTTACCCCAAAGAAAATAGTCCAAAGATGTCAAATCACATGATCTTGGGGGCTAATTAATATCAGCGTTACTTACAATAACTAGTCTAGAAAATTTCTAGACTAGTTATTGTATTTCTATAAATTAATTATTTCTGTCAATAAAATAATTATTTCATTTAGCACAGTGAGGTGTGGCGCCATCCTGTTGCAACCACATATTCTCCAAATCAATATTATTCAAACATCAATCACAGTTACAGCTTCACCAACTGCATTCTGAAAGAAATCCGGCCCATTTACACCTCCTGACCATAATGCACATCGTTTAGGATGTAAAGGTTTCTCATGAATCAATCGTGGACTTTCCTCACCCCAAATGCGGCGATTTTGTTTATTAACTTAGCCACCAATTTCAAAATGTGCTTCATTTGAAAAGACGATTTTTTGGAAAAAAAAATCATGTGTTCTTTGATCCAATTCACAAATGCACGACGTTTTGACTGATCCAGTAGTTTTAGTTCGTGTGTTATTTAAACCTTATATGCCTTCAAAGCCCAAACCTTTCGTAAAATATACCATGTTGTGAATTCAATGAGTGAATTCAACGTCGACTAATGGAAATTTCTGGGTCTTCAGCAGTACTTTCACGTACAGAATCAATATGCTCTTGAGAAGGGCCACTACAACTATATATTGCTCGTCTTTTATCATCCATCGAACCAGTTTCTTGAAATTTTTGAACACTTCGATTTATAGTGCTTTCAGATGGACGATTGTGCAAACCGTAAATATCACATAATTTTCTAAAAATATTTTTCACTGAACAGCCATTTTCATAAAATAATTCAACAATATCAACGCGTTGTTGTATTGTGTACGGCTCCATTTTTATGAATGTCATGCATTACACTTTTGAAATGAGACTACACCTAGGCAAATTCACAACACCATCTGTGTTTTGTTTTTATGAGCTGTTAAATTCTGATTACGAAATATCAGAGCTTAAAAGATCACTGATATCATTTTGCGTTATATTCATAATTTTTTAGCAAGTTGATTGCATTTCTAGTTCAAGGTTTTTTTGTTTCTTAATTTGAATTTGTGGTCGAGAAACTGACATTCATTAAGTAGAAAAAGTGCATTTTGCCCTAATAATTTTTTACGCAATTGATATTGAAATTATTCTTATTTCTTTTTAAGTTTATTAAAAAAAAACAAGAAGCAGAATAAAATTGGAACAGATAGTTCTTTTAAGGTTCAATTTTATCAATGTTTTTAAAGTTGATTAAAAAAAAAACAAGAAGCAGAATAAAATTGGAATAGATAGTTCTTTTAATGTCCAATTTTGTCAATGTTTTTATGCCAGTTTATTATTCTTGAATAATGACGGGCTATACTTGCTGATTATTGAGTGTATTCAAGAGATCATATTAGGAAACTAATTCAGTCGAATTTGAACTACTACTATTCAAATAATTTCCTAGAAACCGAGAAAAATATACACCCATCCATTATTAAAATTCTAGGGCTATACTTGCTCATTGTTTAGTGTATTTAAGAGATCATATTAGGAAACTAATTTAGTCGAATTGGAACTACTACTATTCAAATAATTTCCAAGAAACCGAGAAAAATATACTCCCATCCATTATTAAAATTCTAGGGCTATACTTGCTCATTGTTTAGTGTATTTGAGAGATCATATTAGGAAACTAATTCAGTCGAATTGGAACTACTACTATTCAAATAATTTCCTAGAAACCGAGAAAAATATACTCCCATCCATTATTAAAATTCTAGGGCTATACTTTCTCATTGTTTAGTGTATTTAAGAGATCATATTAGGAAACTAATTCAGTCGAATTGGAACTACTACTATTCAAATAATTTCCTAGAAACCGAGAAAAATATACTCCCATCCATTATTAAAATTCTAGGGCTATACTTGCTCGTTGTTGCTGCTTCATGAAAATGGATGGAATGAATGTATTTTAATATACAAAAAATAACAATCTTCTTTAATTTAGATTAAATCATCTCCTGATGATGTTAACATGGTTAGCGAAACGCGCGTAAAGAAGTTTGTAAAAGTAGTTTGGCGTTTAGAGGTAAATCTCTTCGTGTCCAGCATAGTTCACTAACAACTTACATATACCCTCAGAGGCGGTACTTGAATTAGTAAACTTGAAATTATATCACTAATAACTGATAAATCCTTACACTGTCATAAACTAGATACCATATTATTGGACAAGAAGAATAAAACAGGATTTCTAATGGGCATAACTGTTCTAAACATCCCCAACATTAAGAAAACTGTTGAAGAAAAAATACACAGAACCAAGTTCGAAAAATAACAAACATGGGTAATAAACGAGGATCAACAGGAGCGATACCATGGAGTCTTAATAAAATAAAGACTCGGTCGGACTAGACAAAAATATGAAGTATAGCCTTCTTATCAAATGTTTCTTATACCGAGTCTTCATTTTTTATGTTGTCTTATTTAAAGGTTTTATTACCAAAAATATTACTAAAATTTCCCCTAGATCTGTCATACAGATTTGTTAGTAGAGATTTTTATTAGTTTCTATGCTTCCTAAGCAACAAAAAACATTTTATATGTACCTCTTAAACACACTTGATTATTTTAAAGAAATAATTTTCGCTCTTTGAATTACACCATTTCCAATGAAAAATTTACGTTACGTTAAAAAATTTAGACGTGGCATCTATGGCATCTGCTCTGTTATTTTAACATTTATTTTTACTTTAGGTTCAAAATAATACAGAAGGTTACATTTATTTTGCTTATGAGTGCTAAACTGTGTATATAATTCAAAGAAAAAGATTATTTATAAAAACCGAAACCGATCATACCTTGCAAGATTTTGTCCAGTGTTTGTATTCAGTGCTGCTGAACGATTCGCAAGTCTACTTCGAATTTTCGTCAATGGATGGCGCTAAGTGATGCAACTCACCGTTCTCTCCTCAGAAGACGAATTTAAATACCGGTTTTGTTAATTCTTATAGTTCATCTTGGATGTCGATGTCGACTGATGAAAGTTATATAAGCCATAAACTGGTGTCAGAGCATACTGTCAATTGTTCTGTGTAGCAACAGAAGGAACTAATAGAACATTTAGAGAATGCGTAAATATTTTGTTTTAAAATAATGATTAATTAGATAACCATTTACAAATTTAAAACATTGCTTTTGGGAATTATAAAAAATTGCTTTATATATAATATTACAATATATTTTCCTTTATATTAAAAAATAATTATATTAAAACAAAGGCCAATAAAATCAACGGAAATGTCTGACGATGGTCATCAAAATTTACCTGATCAATATTTTACGTCCGTAGCTCTTTGAATAATTTCAAACCTGACAGAAGTAGGTAATTATTTTTCAGGTTGTTTCTATTACGTTATAATATATTAATCGTTTTCTGTCACATCCCGACCTTGAATCACGTTTGCGAATTAATTTACTGATTTTGTTTGTTTTTGCAAAGTGAATTTGTGTTATTTCAATGTTTTTTCTTCTAAAAGAATATTAACATAGCCAACTGACATTGACGGCTTGAACAAATAATATAAAACCTATACGGTTCTTCTTCTTCTTCTTCTTTCTCGGTTACCATGGCCTCTTTAGGTACTTTATATTTCAGCGCGTCTATATAAAAAAAAAAGAAAATTAGTGGGTTTCTCCTCTTATAGGGCTTAATTAAATAATAATTAGAGGGTAAACAAAAAGCCATTGGAAACAAAAAGTATATATTAAAACACATTTTGTTGTTGAAGGAGAATATTTACTTTTTTATAGTTGTAACAATTTTACTAAAAATTATTCACAAGAAAACATAAATGTGATAGATATTTGACAGTTGTTGACAAGTTATTAATAAAGTTAGATGTCACTCGATCTGCCAAGGAATAGTCAAATTCTGTCTTATTAATTTATTTTAAAATGTGTACTGGCTAGTAACGTAACATTTGTAGATTAGTTTATTAAACTGAACCCGACTTTTAAAGTTTAAAAATTGTGTAATACGAAAATGATCATCTTTAATGGATATTGAATATTGCACAAATGTCCTTGATCGCATTTTAAAGTTTCATATATAGTTGTACTATTAAAATGTATATTTTTTAGATTGTTATTTTCTCATCTACTTGAGTTATTTCTACATCTCATCAAATGTATTTATTTTTCTTTTCTACTAGTTCAACAGGCCTATGGAAGCTGTGATTGATTAAGGGCCCAGATTTTCAGCTTTGCGGCCTTCATATGAAGAATAGAACCTAGTTTTAAAATTAGATTGAATCATCTCCTGATGATGCTAACATGGTTAGAGAAACGGGCGCCGAGAAATTAAAAATAGATGATTTGGTGTTTAGTGGTAAATTTCTTGAAGTTTCTTAAGTGTTTCACATCAAAAATTTCAACAGAAGAATTGATAATAAAACAATTAAAATGGAATGTGACATAAAAATAAAGCAACCGGTTTTATTAGTAAAATAAAAACGCCTGAACTTATGGATCACCCTAATATTATTTTAATAATTAGTTACGGATCATTTAAGCTTCTCATATGATCTTGAAATTTCCCATCCGACTTGCTTTCATTATCAACCGCATTCTGTTCAAGGTTGGCTTTTCGAAACGACAACACGTATTATTTACTCGAACGCAGAAAACATTGAACAAACAAGTGTAATTTTACAAGAAAAAAAAAGAACCAGGTAATATTATTAATATTAATACTCGCGAGTTCTTAGTATAGTGTACGTAATATTTGCTCGTTTTTAACTTTCCGGTATCTTGTATAATTTCCTCCTTCTTGTGAAAAAATTGCCTGTCATATGAATATCTTTTACTAAAAGAGCGACATTAGGTTGAAATTATTCAGGTCTGGGTAGAGCAAGTAATTATTGGAAGTTAAATTCGGCGCATGTGAAAACATTTCGAAGGGTAGGTCATGGAGTTTTACAGGAAAAATCCAAGACGTATGTTCAGGCCTATTATCGTGATGAAAGAACACTTCAATTGCACGCCCAAAAACTGTAACCACTACCGATAACATTGCAGAAATACAACATAGTATATTATTTATTTGTATTGTATGTTTATATACGTATAAGCTATTCCGAACGTTCATCGTCCATTAAGTTGGTATGACTACGTTTACATTCAGCTGCCTAAAATTTCACGGTGCTAAATGATTGCCTGTCAAATGCAAGAATTTAGTGACGGCATGATATTCGCTTTTTTCCATTTTGACAGAAACACTAATTGTAAGGATGACTTCATAAATTAAAAAAAATTGCTGATGTACACACAGTTGTACACGCTTTAAGAATAAAGTTGTTGTTTGGAAGAAAGTCTGACTTTTTAATCAAATTAATCCACTGTGTTCTTCTATTTGGAATATTTGGGAAATCTTAAAAAAAGATAAACTGGTTTAATAACATGAAATCCAAATCAAAATGGAAGTAACATTTATATCTATCAGTACAATAATATCTGAAAAGGATTATAAAAAAAGGTAACACTCGGTATTATTAGTTAAATTTTATAGATTATATGAGTAAAGTAACATGTTTTATATGTATCAAACGAAAACTAAAAAATAATCTGAATTAAGGCCCAGTATCTCAGAAAACTAAACATTTTAGAACATACAAACATACATACATACATAAACAGCGTCCATCTCGCGCAGGCGATTGCAAGTCAAATGCAAGAATTTAGTGACGGCTCGATATTCGCTTTTTTCCTTTTTCCATTTTTACAGAAACACTAACGAACAACAGTTTTGAACAACATCTACTACTAAACACAGTTGTACACGCTTTAAGAATAAAATTGTTGTTTTTTTTTTTGTAAATCAGCTGTTTTTTTAACTTATGAGGCCGTCCTTACAACTTCAGGAGTGGGATTAAGGGTTAATTTAGGAGTTAACGGGAAAAAATCGTCCGTATTTTGTTATGAAAAGTAAAAGTTAAAATTTTGAGGAATAGAAGTCTACACTATTATTCGAAAAATGGCTTCCGCCAATCGAAAGGTGTGATTAGTAAGGAAGACTTTGAAAACTTTGTGAACTCTACTGCTAATGGAAATCCTCAATTTGCTATCATTTGGTGCTAGTGGAAATCCTTAATTTATAAATTTAGTAAGCACCCTGTTGCAACAAAATATACAGATGCTGCAGATCTTTCAGCTTCAACAAATTTTTTTTTTGACTGTTTTTTTGTGACTGATTTATATATCTCTCTTTTAAGAAACTTGTCTTATGTTATTACTTATGTACTATTAGGGATATTGCTTATGGTATTAATTATTTCTGGTTTCTAGTTACTAAATTTACGAGAGGTTTTATGTACACCCCTTAAATATAAAACTACAGGAAGGAGCATATGATTCTGTAAGTGGAACTAGAATGGTAGCTGCATATCGTCGACTAATGTTTCCGGTTTGGCAGTGGCGTAGGGCAGTATGAATAAAAACAAGAAACTGATAAAAGTTTTCAGTTGACTAAAAAAATTAATTATTGTATAATTATCGTTACTGTATTAAATTAATGAAGACTTATTAGATACGGCAGAGAAATGTAAAAATTTATATTAGTAAAAAAAGCTTATTTTTTCAAAGAGTTAAGTGTCTTTTATGTGGCCAATACGACCAAAAAGTAATTAAGAAATTGAAATCTCCTGTCATAAAATCATATAATTTCCAAGCCGTAATATTCAATGAATTATTTATTATTAAAATACATATATCCTTTCTTTATTTAGTTGTCCAGTGTTTAATGTCCCTTAAACAAAATTAACTTTGTATATGTACTACGAATTTTTTCATCTACTACAGCGTTTTTGCAAATATAATTAATTCTTGCAGTGTAAATAGTCAATAAATAAACTAAAGTGTTAGATATAAACTCGGGAATAAATTCATTTTTCAGAACAACCAAAAAAAAGCTATCTTTCAAGAGTAAATGATATGAAAGATATTTATCAAAATGATAAAATAAAAAAATTACATATTTTAAACAGTTCTCTTCAGTAGTTTAACTTTTACCTTAGAAGTTCGATCAACACAATACTCAATATAGCAAAATGATAGGAACATAAAAGCCTACTGCGGTTTGGAATAAAGTCTGACTTTTTTAAAATTAATCCACTGTCTTCTTCTGTTTGGAATCTTTGGAAAATCTTGAAAAAAGATAAACTGGTTTAATAACATGAAATCCAAATCAAAATTGAAGTAATATTTACATTTATCTGTTCAATAATTTCTGAAAAGGATTATAAAAAAAGGCAACACTCTGTATTATTAGTTATATTTTATAGATTATATGAGTAAAGTAACATGTTTTATATGTATCAAACGAAAACTAAAAAATAATCTGAATTTTTAAGGCCCAGTATCTCAGAAAACTAAACATTTTAGAACATACGTTAAAAAATTAAGTTCTAAAAAGATAATCACTATCTTGAATAACATTATAATTATATTATTTTACCTAAATCAATTTGACTACGCCTATGCATACCAGGCGATATGTTGGCTTCATAACCTTAAAATTTCATTCAAACAAAATACGTTTTTATTTCTAAATAATTGACAAATTTAGAATTAAAAGCACTTATCTATGTAATGTTACCTCTGAATGTTGATTTTTTCGTGTCAGGGAATAACCACAAGTCGCACAACTAACCATATTTTGTGTGTTTACCTTACTTCAGATATTATTGATTTTATTGTCAATATAATAAGTATTAATATGTGTTTATATGAGAATACACAAAAAGAGTATTCCAGTACACTTATTCGGGACTTATTATTGATTAAAACACACTAAAATTGCACAAATCTACTATTAAACTTCTAAGTTGTTGACACCAATTACGAAAATTCCAAAAGAATGAGTCATCTGTAGTAGTTCAGTATGGCCGTTTCCGTCTCCATTTACATGTGCATAAAGGTAGGCAAGGCTCCTTCCTGTTAGTTTTATATTCAAAGTGTACGTCTTTATGTGAACTTAACCTTCTTCTTTTCTTAACCTAACCATGCTAACATTAACTGGCGTTTGCTACAAGTGCAAAATATGTAATAACATTTTAAACTCTTACAACTCGGCCGTTCCTTACACCAAGAGCGTCCTCGCTCAACTCAGTCTAAATAAAAGTATAGAGTCTTAACCACTCGTAACATAAATAACTTAAACAAATGATTACAGCATAAAGTCGTAAAATTTCTTGCATAAAATAAGTTCACATAAAGGCGTACATAATACCTCTCATAAATATAATAACTAGAAATGAGACATAAATAATAGAATCAGCAATATCCATAATAGGTACATAAGTAATAAATTAAGACAAGGGTCTCTTAAAAGAGAGATATATAATAATCGGCCAAAAAAAAAGTTGTGTTGAAGCTGAAGCATCTGTGTATTTTGTTGCAACAGGGTGCTAACTAAATTCATAAATTGAGGATTTTCACTGGCACCACCATTAGCAGTGCAGTTCATAAAGTTTTCAATGTCTTCCTCAGTAGTACAGAAGGCAGAACTACTTAGAAGTCCTGAAACGATTGATGCACATAATTCGTCGCACTCCAGACAGCTGGAGTTTGTTGTACGATAATACGCTAAGTCACATATCATTAATTGTGCGTCAATTTTTGGAAACCAAATCTGTGTGATCAACCACCCATCGTATTCACCAGATTTAGCCCCTTGTGACTTCTCCTTATTCCCAAAGTTAAAATGGTATTTTTTGTAGCCATTCGGATCATCCAAACAGCTTCGACAAGTGCTTTGGAGGCTATTTCACAAAATAAGCTGGAGCACGCATTTGAATCACTATTAAATCGATGTAACAAATGTATCGAAGCAGAGGAAGAATACTTCGAATAATAATTAATAAAAATGGCCGGTATTTCGTTTTAATCACATTTTCCCGGACCAGTACTGATACTTAATAGACGCACTGTGTACTAGAGAACAAAAAAAGTACGTTCCAATTGTTTGTAGTAGATTTTATCTGTAATTAATCGTAATTTGACATAAACATTTTCAGAATTGAACTCTTTAAATACATGATATATTAACACAATTTAATGCGTAGTGTCAAATCGTAAAAACTGCTATTGCGGTAAAAACGAAAACATGGCGCGTAAATGTGATAAATGAAATTATTAGACCACACATCCCATCACGTTCAGAACAATAGGAAACTATCTCCAACTCACTGTATACAAAAGAAAAGTAATAATTTTATGCTTTCGCGGATTTCGAATCATTAAAATTATCATAAGTCAATGGTAACAGAGTGAAAATTGTGTTGTTAAGTAAAATTATAGAATTATTCGCCTTGGAATTCTAATCTAGTCGAATAAAACATTTTTTTTGCTTTGTTGTCCTTCACTTATTTATTATTATAACAAAGTTAAAAAATGTTAAATTCGATTTAAAAATGAACTATCGCAAAGCAACGGACAAATGAATCAATTACTTGCCACGGTTGCAATCTCATTGCTTTATTAGACTACTATCCAGGGAATATGAAAAATATTTTTCATAAATTGATTCAACGATTCTTTACATCATTTTGAACAAAAATTTTCCTTAACCCATTGACTACCAAACATTTTTGTGACTCAAATATGAAAAGAGACTAATTTGTTTAATTAATCAAGCCCAAGCTGTAGCTCAAAAAATACAAAAAAAAATCATTACCTCAAGAATCTTAGTAAAAGCGGGAAATGTAATGGGACACATTGTCTCAGCTGTACTTAAAGTGGGATATTATGTTTCATTGGTAATCAGAAGACTCTAATACAAAATATAACATAGAGGTAAAAAAAAGTAATTTATTTTCAAGGTAAACAAAACTAAAGATAAAATTATAAATTACGTTACACCCAGGGCCGGCTGTGATACATTGTCGCCCGGATGCAAGTTATAATTTGCCGTCCAGGTGCAAGTCAAAATTTGCCGCCTTGGTGTAAGACAGAGTTTGTCGCACTTTCTTACTGCAAACTTGATTTTATATTAGTATAGGACACATCCAATAATAGCAAAGTCTTATGCATTCAGAAATTTAACATTCAAGTTTCAAGAACGGATTGAAAGAGTTAGTATGAAATACATAGAATTTTTTAAAAGCTCTTCATGGTCTTCCCAGAAATTTATAAAAAAATATATATTACATTTTACGGCATGACTGAAAAGTGAAATGCCCTGTACATAAACAAATATATTAGAATTGTAGCTTACAATGTTTCATGACAAACCCATATCCTATGGAGATTTTTAATTGGATTCTTTGAACGTATTTTGACTTAATTGGGTCACATTTAGCTACCATTTCAATAAGTTGTAAAAAAATCCATTATTGCTAAGAAATAGTGCCTTTAAGAATAATACCTCTAAGTACTAAATTTTGTTTCGCCAGGTACTGAATCCCCAAAATGATTCTTTCTAGAACCCCAGACCATCTTTTCTTTTCTTATAAAATAATACGTGTTTTTTGTGTCTGGAGTAACGGATGATTTAGATCTGAGAGCGTTTTCGAACTGAACTAATTCTTGAAAATTTTGAAATGAAAATGATAGGTGTTTCCAATTTTTGGACCCGTTTTCAAATAAATTATTAAGCGCCCTCTAGATGTTCAATATATTGAACAATATATTGTGCAATATACTGACTGAAGGACCCATACGTTGCAATATTATTGTCCAATAATTTAGTTTATAACTGACCCTTCTACAGTCAACAACTTAACATATCGGAAAGTAAAGCTTGTGTGACCATTGCTTTAGTCGTAGCTTTGAAAAAGAAGGAGAAAATAAATAAATATGTACATTTAAATATAAACAAATAAATAAATTGTAGTTACTTACATTGATTCTAGAAGTATTATTTGTTCCAATATCCACATCGTCAATGAAATTCTCATTGCTTCTATTATGTCACATGTTCCTGCACCACTTTTTCCAGAATCCTTGATATGCTTCAATTCTTTTCTAAAGTTAGTGCGCAACGAATTAAATCTCTTAACTACCTGCGACTTATCAGCATCTGGATACAACTTTTATATTTGTTTGTATTGTTCATATTTCTTAATTTTATTGCTATAATCAGCGCTTATTCCACAAAGCTGGTCCCTATAGTATAATTCAGTACACTCCAAAATAAATTTTCTCTCTTCTTTACTTATTTTATCTTTCGTAGCCTCGATCAAAAAGCCAATATCTTACTGATGTTCACTGCTTGACTGCGGAGACAGAAATGAACCATTATTGGGCAATATCATTCACCGATGATTCAATATTTATTAGATAACACCATATTGCACAATAAATATCAAACTCTTTTTGATTGATTCAATATATTGTGCAATCCTTCAATATAACCTACAGACGGTTAATATTATTGTGCAATATATTGACGATACTATTAAACATCTAGGGGTCACTTTACTCCCTACACCTAATACATTCTTAAACAATTTCTATGGAAAACAAAATACGAAGTTTTTTTCCTTGAACACACCAACCACTTACGGGATACTATTTCACCATTTCAACAAGTAGTATTTTTCTTGTTTAGTTAAAGTTTTGAACCGCGTTCTTGGATCTTCGAGCATCAGTACGTTTATAGGATCACATTCTGCAATAGGTGATGAAATCGAAGGAGCTGAATCTAGATCTATGACTACCAAATGTTCGGCTTCTTGCGATATAACATCAATATCAATCAATATTATCTCCTTGATGGTTTTTTTTTGACGCAATTTTCTCCCCGTTAAAGAATGACTCGCTCCTCAACAAATTTGGAGATAAATTATCCGACACATTTGATGTAGATGCTTCAGATTGAGGAAAAAAGGTGGTGATGTCTGATATACATTCTTTCAGTGTTTTAGATTTTTCCGACCTAATTTTCCGATACTGCGAACCTGATAGACGTTTGCGTTTATCGGTTATCTATGATTAAGAAAATGAGTTGCAAATTTACACATTCAGCGATAACCACTCCCATCTTTCTTTTACTTAGATTTAAAATCAATCTATAGTATCTAAGAAAATTGTACGTTGAAATTTCGGTGTAGCTAGTATAAAGAGTTTAAGAGCAAAACTAAACTTTCTTACCTTGCGTTATTTCACAAAATACAATATATATTAAACACCCTATTCTACCGTGGCTTATCCAGTAGAATGCAAAACCAACAATAATTTCTAGTTCCATATATTTATTTCCAAGAAAATAATTTTAAAAAAACAAATAGTGAGTTCAATTCTTCTGTTGGAACCTTTGGTGTAAAATACTAAACTTGGAGAGATTTACCACTAAACACCAAAACGCTTTTTTGAACTGCTCGACGCACGTTTCGCTAACCATGTTAGCATCATCAGGAGACGATTTAATCTGATTCAATCTGATCAGATTAAATCATCTCCTGATGATGCTAACACGGTTAGCGAAACGTGCGTCGAGAAGTTCAAAAAAGCGTTTTGGTGTTTAGTGGTAAATCTCTCCAAGTTTAGTAAATAGTGAGCTGCTAAAAAGTGATTTAATCTTTAATCTTTACCGCCTTAGCTTCAACGATCCGCCAGTCACACGGCGCAGATAAAAGCGGCTCGTCATAACAAGTATATAAATCTGGACCAAGAAATTGCAATCGACAAATGAAATAGTGGTCGTCGGTAGGCTGCATAATTAGGGTTGCCGTACGTCCCGTATATACGAAACTGTCACCGTATTTGAAGATTCGGTCCGGTATTTCGTTATGTTCCGTTGTTGTTCCCGAAAATTGTTGTAGGCTTTTTTTTGGTCGTAAATAATTATGGGAGGAGAACATTTGTAAAAGGATCTCTTAAAAGAATGTCGAAATTTTTATTCTTATCGTACGTACTTTTATTTGCCGGTCGCAGTTTTTTAATGCACAAAGATGTGACGCACACACAGAGCTTTTTCGCTTACCTTGCTCAGCTAACTGATGCATTTTTTTTAAATCGGAATTTATTTATTTGATTAACTAAATTTACAGAGTGATTAAAGTATAGTTTTAATATCAAAATTTGAAATCGATTTCTCGACATGTATATCTTGATGAATGGCTTTCTAATTGACTCATTTTTAGCCAACAGTCGCTTTGTCTGGGAATATGATTGTAGGACATAAACAACATCAAGCCAATCAACACCATTATTTCGCGCTCTAATTTCCATTAAGAAACGATTCATTCGATACCTTACCCATCATAAACTCGCTGATACAAGAATAATCGTTTCAGTAGCACATGTTCTACATGTATGGCATTTGAAGATTGTCAGAAGAATCTACGCTCGATATAATCGTTTGTAGTTTATACATCGTTTGTAGTGAGTTTCTGAAACTTTATCAACTTTAGTGCTTTCCAGACATAATCGGTAGCATGGTTTGTAGGTTCATTTCATCTGTAACTATATAAAACTACAGACAATTTCCATTAAGAAACGATTTCGTCGACAGGTCACCTATAATAAACTCAGTAATATAAGTACTATCGCTTTAATAGCACATGTTCTATAAAATTTGAAAACGGACCGAAGGATCTACATTTAATATAATCGTTTGTCGTTTATAAATTGTTAATAATCATTTAATCGAGCTCTTGTTGAAAGAGCTATTTCAATTCTTCTATTGGAACCTTTGGTGTGAAACACTAAATTTGAAGAGATTTACCACTAAACACCAAAACACTTTTTGAACTGCTCGACGCACGTTTCGCTAACCAATCATCAGGAGATGATTTAATCTAATTCTAAATCTAAACTCTGTTAAAGATTAAATCATCTTCTGAGATTAAATCATCTCCTGATGATGCTAACATGGTTAGCGAAATGTGCGTCGAGCAGTTCAGAAAAGTGTTTTGGTGTTTAGTGGTAAATCTCTTCAAGTTTAGAAAGAGGTATTGTTACACTTTTGAAGATTATGTTACTTCCCTAAAGAACCAACTGAATTTCGCGGTTATTTTTCTATGCTATCCATGATTTTGGAACGAAACAGTTCCCCCTAAAACATGTATAGTTTATGCTTTAGTGTTCCTTGCTTCCTAGGAAGCCTTATAAACCTTATTTACTGATATACATATGTCCATGTATGTAAGTATGTATATATATATATATATATATATATATATATATATATATATATATATATATGAAAAACAGAAATGTTTTATCCATACTTCCACGTACCACTGCTCGTCTCAAATCAGTCGCCGCCACCACGTCGAGACAAGTACCTCCCAGGACCGGTTTCTGGCCTCACAGCCGTCGTCAGCTGAGCTCGAGCCGAACGCAGGGAAACAGCTGAATCGAAACGAACAGAAGAAGACCAAGTCAATTACCTGGTCATATCGATGGCGGGTCGCAATCTCAATGCAACTCGCGCCATCCTACGGTGAATGTTCGCGGCAGTCAAAAACTTCGCGATACATTCTTCCCACAACCTTGGATGTAGGTATAAGGTTTGCTCAAAGGATAGCATAGTGGGGCTGTGGAGAGAGATATTTGGAAAACAGAAATTTTTCATCCGTACTTCCACGTACCACGTATATATATATATATATATATATATATATATATATATATATATATATATATATATATATATATATATATATATATATATATATATATATATGTATATATATATATATATATATATATATATATATATATATATATATATATATATATATATATATATATATATATATATATATATATATATATATATATGTATATATGTATATATACCCATGTCTTGGCCGACTTCTCGTCGGATGGCTTATATATGTAGTGTTGCACTACATATATATATATATATATATATATATATATATATATATATATATATATATATACTAGTTCAAGAAGCTACAAAAGGTTTAATTTCTTAGACTTTAACCTTTTTAATCATAATTATTTTTTGATCAGTTGATTTTTTTGTTTGCAGTTATAACCAGACTTTAACAGTCACTACATATATATGCGTACTACTACAAATATTTATATCATTTGTAGTTTCTGGGTTAGGGTCGTTTTTCCGACAACTTCGTTATTTTCGGTTTCATCGATATTTATTTACATGAATAGAGTAAAAAAAGTCTTGTGACTACAATAAACTACATACAATTTAGCATTAATTTAATTTCTATTTTTCGTATTATTGTCAATATTTACTGCCTTGAATAATATCTATTGTTTTTCCTGCATAATTACTGACACTACAACAAAATGAACTACACTACATTTATTAGCATCGTTTGTAGGCAAAAATAAGCAAAAACAAATCGAAGATTCTTTAATGCCGGTTCCATGGAGCTATTGTTTCGCCTTCATCTGTTAGAAGAATATTTTCGTTTTTCACCCTGTTATAAATCATCAGGCTTTCGTTCGTACACTCAGCAATAAAAATAAAGAGGCCCTCGGTAAACACCAATTTGAATGACTGTAACTCGGTTTGCGATTCATTGAATGGTATTCATACTTCTAATTTAGAATTCCCAGGAATCGTATGTTTTGGAATATAATCTTCAGAAGGTTTTCCCCAAATAATTGGGTTTCTTATTGACGTACTTTGATTCACATTTGCTGGTTCAATCATCTTAACCTCTTTTTTCATTTTCGACACCATCAACATCACTTTCTCCGTTTCTAAGTTATTGGATGGCACATATTCGAACATTTTATGGTCATGGAAATTTTATTTCATTTTTTTTATTACCAGTAGGATATAAAGTCCCACTAAAAAATACCACTGCCACATTATATCCCAAAAACTCTAACACAACGAAATTTTTATTTACCTAAGTCAACATATAACGTTATTTTTAATGTTTATAAATTTGTGACTCGCCTCTTCGTTTTCATTCAAATTATTATTTTCATTGTTGACAAGTTTTAAAAAATCTTCATCTTCAATACTATTACCAATACTTCAGTACCTCTGGTGGCAACGAAGTAGTAGAGAGGCCAACTCGGGGTTCAGCACATTGCCTTGTAAGGTGATTGTTTAATGCCTGAATGGAGTGCCCTATTCTTCATAAACCGTATGTACCGAAGGCCATTCGACCATTTAGTTGTTTTATTCACAAATTCACACACAAGTCACACACAAATATTGTCGCCGCACAACACGCACACGAAACATCTGTTGTTCGCTGGATAATTCAAACAAATTGTTCCAGTACATTCAACACACACGCAAAATTTTATTGGTGTGAACTGAGCGTAATATTTAAAGTGTTAAAATTTTTATGCTTGATCGTAGAGTATTTTAACACATATTTGTGTTACTTTTAACATTAATTTGTGTTACGTGGTTAATACAAAACGTTTGTGTTAAAATTACACAAAAATTTGTATTAATTGTTTGTTTACACGCGATTTGTGTTAAAATTGACGTATTTTTTTTACTGTGCACTTAGATCAATCCCACTTAACGTCCGCGATTACTGCTAAACTTCCGAAACCGCCAACGGAACGGAAACGTCGTGTTGCCGATTTAACAAGTTCAAACTAGTTTATACTTACATGCGTTATTTCGCACTTTCGGTCGAACTAGTTTCGACTAGGAGAAACTAGTCCATTCTATTGTCTTTCAGATATAGTAGTTTGGCCTAAGAGGTGCTAGTTTACCCTAGAATCGTCACTGTTAATATATATAAGCCATAAATATCTATAGTACCTCTAATTTTTAACTGGCTATTACTCAGTTTAAGATCCTTGATTTTGGTAATGATTTCTTCATTGGTTGACGTGGAAGATCTTCTTGAAAAAGGTTTTTCTTCGACTGCTTCTCTACCATCACTAAAGTTCTATTTATTACTTTTTTGTAAACATTTTTTTTGCTATAGTTTTATTTCCGTAAAGCTTACTTAATATTATTAATGCTTGAACACAAGAAATTTCGCTTTTTAGACACCATTTGATGCAAATTATTTGCTCGATAAATTTAATAATTTTAAAAAATCACCGACAAATTTTAACAATTACAAAAAACGTTAACTTCTGACATAATAATGGAAATGAGATGATGCTTCTGTCAGATGTCAAGGATAGACTTACCAACGAAAAAAAAAATCAAATGGTTTTATCGATATGAAAAGCGGGCGAATTTTGAAAACTCATCTGACTTTTTGATCATAGTAGTATATTACATTACATACGACGAAATGTCCCATACATAGATCTAGTATTCAAAGATAATTAAATTGGACTATTTTTCATCGAAAGAAAGAATAGAAAGCTCCATATTATGACTGCTGTCGCCGATTTTACCGTTTAAAGCTGAATTTTTCCAACCTTGACCCACTCTCTTCGTTACCTTACATGCACACGTTATAGTTCAGTGGGTCAAACCATTTTAACATGTTCAACTTACTCCTGTTAAAAATTAAATGATTTCACATATTACTTTTTTCGTGAAATAATTATTAATCGGGGTATGTACCAGGTATGGCTGTGAAATAATTCTTAATTTTTCTTTAAAAACACGTTTAATTTGGAAGAAAGGTAAAAAATGGTTTATTCAAAGTATGCGCCATCGCTGCACATTTTTCCCATCGAGAAAAACCGTACATCTTTTGATATGGTCCAGTCATCAAGCCATTTTTTGACATCTCCGTAATAGTTGAAGTGTTAATCGGAAGGGGCCAAGTCTGGTGAGTACGGCGGGAGGAGCAAGAGTTCGCAGCAGTGCAGAAATGCTGCAAAATCACTTTTGCTTGTCTTGTAGTCCATTCTGGTCGCCTTGTTTAAGAAACTCATGGTACACGACACCCTTCTGATCCCACTTTCTTTTCAATGCGATTTAGTCTTGCGGTCGATGTTAATGGTTGAGGGACTCGAAATATATCAATTTTTCATCTACGGTAGGTAGGTACGATCCGATGTAAAATATCGTCTTTCTTTTACGCCGACAAAGCAAAACTTCGCATGTAGTTTTTCGCTTCTCCATCTGTTTGTCGTTCAGCTAATGTGGTACCCATTTTCCTGCCTTCTTGATCTTTCTCATGGCATGCAGACCATCACAAATGATATGGCAACCAACATTTAAACTCTCTGCCCTTTGTTGTTGAGTTTGTACAAGGTGTCCAGTATTGTTGTTCATTTTTGTAGGTATAATTAATAGAGAGATATAATTAATATAATAATTAATAGTCAATTTAAGGTATAATAATTTTATTATTATAACATTATAGTGCAGTGTTTGGATATCTATTTAGCAAAAATAATACTAAACTCGAAGAGATTTACCACTAAACAGCAAATCACTTTTTGAAACTTCTCGACGCATGTTTCGCTAACTATGTTAGCATCATCAGGAGATGATTTAATCTAATTCTAAAACTAAACTATGTTCTATTTATATGTTAACCCTACCTAATGAAGCGTATAAAAATCATGAACCGTGAAGTTTACTGAGCCTTACATTAATAATTGAAAAAGTTGACTGAACGGAATAGGTCCTTTATTGTCGGTTCATGATTTTCTTACATTTTTCTATTTGAATGCTTTCATATGCATCCAAAGCCTTATTGTTATTTCCTTTTTACCAGTCCTAATATCTATATTGTGGTCATGTTCGATTGCATGTTGGGCAACACAAGATTTTTCATTTCTGCCATATCTAATGTGAGCAATGTGTTCTTCTCTCTCTAATATAATCTCGTTAATATTGATTTTTTTGTTTGTACAATATACGTTCGATCACAATTTTGACAACTAATTTCGTAAATCCTCGACTTTTCATGTTGATCTATTTTATCCTCAATTTATTATATGGTTTGTACGCATCCTTAATGTCCAATTTTTTCAAAATTTTGTCTAGCCCTCTTCTTAATTGGGCATCAAACGGTATTACCATGAATTTATTTCTGATCTTTTTAAAAAATCGAACATTCTTTCAATAATTTTAAACTTATATTTTCAAATTAATTTATCTACAATGTTCTTATTATAACCGTTTACTTGCTGGCTTTGGATTCATATACAAACCGAGATAAAGGACCTATTCCGTTCAGTCAACTTTTTCATTTATGAATGTAAGGCTCAGTAAACTTCACGGTTCCTGATTTTTACACGCTTCATTAGGTAGAGTAATCATATAAATAGAACATAGTTTAGTTTTAGAATTAGCTTAAATCATCTCCTGATGATGCTAACATGGTTAGCGAAACGTGCGTCGTGAAATTTCAAAAAGTGATTTGGTGTTTAGTGGTAAATCTCTTCGAGTTTTGTGCTCTACACCGAAGGTTCCAATAGAACAATGAAAAAATAATGGCATAATCGAAAATGTGCTATCACACTGCCGTGCATATGTCGGGATAACGAGTGGATCTCATTAACAATATTCTCCTTTAGTTGGTATAAGTTGGTAATATGGTAAATGGTTTATTTTTATAAACTTTTCTCTTGGCATAAACCCACAAGAAAAAATCAAGTTCAGTTAAATGTGGCCTTCTTGGGGGCCAATTTATGTCACTTATCCTGGGAACAATTCCAGTACAGCTTCCAAAGAATCACGTAAGGTATGACACGTAGCGCGGTCTGCTGAAACCCACTCTCCTCATTATATCCTTCAAATTCTTGCATACATACGCAAGGAAATAAGCCAGAAAGTTGATCTTGTTCATGATCACTGTATTCGAATAGTTAATTTCTTCCATTCTTTACTGAGACAATTACTTACTAAAATACCTTAATAATATAACATATAACATATAACTAATAATGTCAAATATATACATTTGCATATGTATATGTAATACATTCATTTCCGTGGCCCACTACTAAAATAAATCCATTATCTTTGCATTAATTGCATTATTTTGATTTTTTTGCTTAAGTCGAAAACCGCTAAAAATAGATATATTATCACTTAACTCATTTAAATACAGAATTATTGCTCTTTTGGACTCCACTATAAAATACAGGATGTTCTATTTAAAATTCCTACATAACATAAATTTTAAGTTCTATCAAAAGGGCTCTCTCTTGTAAATGCCCTATATGCGAAAAATGAATTCTCATATCATATTGTCATAAAGCAACCTATTAAGGAACCGCATTCAAAAATCCAGGTATCTAGGTATCCTGGTTGTAAAACAAAATATTTTTATATTCAGAGATGTTTCTTACCAAATTTCTTAAAGAATATTTTTTATTTCCGAAACAGCTCACATTACCTCAAAATATAATACTATATAGGGTATTCAATTTATAAAAAAAAGTTCGTATTAGCTACAAGTAGATTTGGCAACACCGCAACACAGAAAATATTTTAAATTGAAAGCTCATGTTTATTTACATAAGTATCTAAAATTTCAAATATTTACTTTAAGTAAACATCTAATGTACCATTCACGGTGAATCACTCGATTTTGTGTCCTGTTTGTAGATGATGTTGGAACAGAGCCGATGTAGTTTGTTTATTTCTAACCGCCAATTTGTGTTCTTCGAGCCATGCTGATATTCTTCTATTGGTTTGTCCGACGTATGCCATGTTACAAGTCTCGCACGATATGCTGTATACGCCCGGATTTGCTAGAATGATTTGATCTTTGATACTTCTGATGACTGATTTGTTCCAACATCATCTACAAACAGGACACAAAATCGATTTCGACAGTTGCCGACAAATTGCAAATATCCCGAATTACAAAACAAGAACCATCCGTCAAACAATACAAATAGAAAAAATCGGACGTCTAAACAGAAGAGATAATCAACCGACAGACCGAAGCACACTGACTACCACTGAGACACCCCAAACAACGTCTGAAGGGTTGGGGCCAACACCGGAACCAATAAGAAGCAGGCATCACTACAATCTGCGACACAGATTGACAGACAGAAGCCTCAGGTCATGTTCAATAAATTTGCTGAGAACAAAATAATTTCTATTTTAGGAACGGATTTGGAAGTTGCGGATCACTATAAATATCTTGGGCAGAGGGTTTCAATGGAAGGAGATACCGTCCGGGATGTGGAACGACGCGTTAAATGTGACTGGCAGGCTCAACATAGGGTTTAAGAGCAAACTATCACTTTGCCTGAAAGAAAAGTTTTTGATCAGTGTGTCCTGCTCGTTATGACATACGGAAGTGAGACCTGGACACTCACATCACAGTCAGTTCAAAAACTTCGAGTAGCACAGAGGGGAATGGAAAGATGTATGCTTGGCATTACTAGACGGGATAGCACATGGATCAGAGAGCAAACAAAAGTGAGTGACATCACTGGAAGAGTAAAGCAATTGAAATGGAAGTGGGCAGGCCATGTAGCGAGACGGTGGGACGAAAGATGGACCAGGGCGGTCCTGGACTGGATACCGCTTGATCGCAAACGTCCACGGAGAAGACCGAAAATACGATGACACTATTAAGTATATTGGACCCAGAAGCCTTCATCCTGCAGTGGATATATATATATATATATATATATATATATATATATATATATATATATATATATATATATATATATATATATATATATATATATATAATGGTAAGATCAAAGAAGGGCAAGGTGGATTCTGGAAAACTGCTGGAGAGAGGAAGCGATTTTGAGATTGCTTTGTCAAACCGGTTTCCTGCGTTACAAGATCCAGGGGAAGTGGAAATATCAGTTCAATATAAAGAAATCGCCAACAATGTAGTTCAAACGGCTGCTTCAATAGCACCAGAAGAAAAATGTCTCAAACAAACAAAAATCTCCAGTGAGACCATTGATTTAATGAAGAAACGGCGAGCAATGAGAAATGCAGGTAGTCCTTTTGGCAGGGTCGAGTACACTGAGCTCTGCAAAACTATAAGAAAACGTATCAGAGAGGACACGCGCCGATTCAATATGCAGCTAGTGCAAAAAACCCTGGAAGAAAACAAAGGAATTAACAAAGCTAAACAGAAGCTGAGAAACAAAAGAAGGCAACTATATGCTTTAAAGCGTGAGGATGGCACAGTGTGCAGGGCGCGTACCCAAATGTTAGTGATTGTCAGAAGGTTTTATTCCCAGTTATATGAAGGTCAGAGCCGGTCAGGGACAGCAGTACCCACGGAAGAACAATATATAATGCCAGATATCCTGGTGGAGGAAGTGACAAATGCTATAGAATTGATGAAGAACGGCAAGGCTCCAGGAAAGGATAGTGTAACTGTCGAAATGCTAAAAGCTGGTGGTCGAACGTTACATAAAACACTGGCAAAATTATACTCAAAATGTCTCAAAGAACAAAAAGTACCTGACTTATGGAAAAATGCAGAAGTGATCCTTTTACACAAAAAAGGAGCACAGGAAGATTTAAAGAACTACCGTCCAATAAGCCTCCTATCAGTGATGTACAAAGTTTTCACTAAGATAATTTCTAAAAGAATATTAAAAAAACTGAATGACGCACAACCAAGAGAACAAGCAGGATTCAGAAGTGGATTCAGTACAATGGATCACATCCAGGTTGTACAGCAGGTCATAGAAAGGCACAACGAATACACCATGCCACTGTGCTTGGCTTTTATCGACTACGAAAAAGCATTTGATTCCATCTCAAAGCATGCGATAATGGATGCACTGCTTAGCCAAGGTGTAGAGAGAGCCTATGTAAACCTATTAGAATCGATATATGATGGAGCTACAGCCACAATTCACCTTGATGATCTTGAAGTGGGAATTAATATAGAACAAGGTGTACGGCAGGGTGACGCAATATCGCCTATTCTTTTCTCGGCTGGCCTTGAAGAAGTATTCCGTAAACTGGATTGGGAACAGGATGGTGTATAGATCAATGGTGCAAACTTAAACCATCTTAGATTTGCAGATGATATTATTCTCATTTCACAAGACCCAGAGGAGCTGCAAAGACGCATACAAGAACTGCAAAGGGCTGGCGAACCATTTGGCTTGAAAATAAACCTGAAAAAGAGTCAGGTTATGTTCAATAACTTCGCTCAGGACAGAAGAATTTTAGTTTTGGGAAGGGATTTAGAGATTGTGGACAGCTTTATATATCTTGGGCAGAGGATTTCAATGGAGGGGAATACCGCCCGGGAGGTAGAACGGCGTGTTAAATGTGGCTGGCAGGCATTTGGTAGGCTCTACATAGTGTTTAAAAGCAGACTCCCACTTTGCCTGAAAAGAAAAGTATTCGCTCAGTGCGTTCTACCCGTTATGACATACGGAAGTGAAACCTGGACACTAACATCGCAATCAATTGAAAAACTTCGGGTGGCACAGAGGAGAATGGAAAGATGTATGCTTGGCATTACAAGACGAGACAGAAAGTCCTGCGCATGGATCAGGGAACAAACAAAAGTCTGTGACATCATTGGAAGAGTAAAACAATTGAAATGGAGATGGGCAGGCCATATAGCGAGGCGATGGGACGACAGATGGACCAAGGCAATCCTGGAGTGGATACCGCTTGATCGCAAACGTCCGCGAAGAAGACCGAAAGCACGATGGATTGATGACATCGTTAAATATATTGGAACCGAGTGGCAGAGGAAAGCCCAGGACCGTGAAGGTTGGAAGCATGCTGAAGAGGCCTTCATCCTGCAGTGGATCGATACGGGCTGATGATGATGATGATATATATATATATATATATATATATATATATATATATATATATATATATATATATATATATATATCGCATCGCAATCAATTCAAAAACTTTGGGTAGCACAAAGGGGAATGAAAATGTATGAATCGGAATGAATGTATGCTTGGCATCACAATTGAATATTGTATATTCAATTGTTCAATTGTTCAATTGTTCAATTGTATATTGAACCAGAGTGGCAAAGAAAAACCCAGGGCCGTGAAAGTTGGAAACATGCTGAAGAGGCCTTCATCCTGCAGTGGATCGACACGGGCTGATGATATATATATATATATATATATATATATATATATATATATATATATATATATATATATATATATATATATATATATATATATATATATATTATATGAAGTTTACTACAATATATTCGTTCCAACCAGCATCAGAAACAGTTTCTGATAGTCAGGATTCGGCGCAGTAACTGAAAACCGTTCCAACCATCGTTACTGCGCCGAATCCTCACTCTTAGAAACTGTTTTTGACGCTACTTGGAAAGAACCGATAATGTACACGTTTCTTTATTATATTTGTTTGAATCTCCATATTATACTCTTTCATTCCTTTATATAAGACGCTTTTTCTTTTCAGGTCTTTCTTGACATTTGCTAAATATTCCATTACATTGCTATGCCACCTCTTTATGCGTATTACTCGCGCTAGCATTTTATAACACGAAGCTAGAAAACAATACCTGCTTTTTTATACTTTATTTATTAATAAATATTATTTTTTATAATTTGCTAACAAAAAAGCTCCCTATAACTTGAAATTTAAATATTAAAATATTTAAAATTAAACATAGTCAGCAACATCTTATCTTTATATTTACAGATTTGTATAAAGAAATACTATGACACATGAGAAGAAATGCGTGGCATTTCTGTTGGTTTATGCAGTCATCGCATTAGGACAAAACAGTCCTAGTTCCACTGGATTCAATGAAGCTCGCTTATCATCAAAAATCAGCGTTGGAGATGACAGCATCGTCTTCCCCAGTGAATCTTCTAATGTTCTGAGGGAAGATCCAAACGGACTTAAACGAATATCAGTGAGTATAAGTTGTTTCTTCAACTTGTCGGAAGGAATCAACAAGGCGCAACATCTGCATGCAAAACGGAAAACGGAAATTCAATTAACGATCATCCATTTATTTCAGACAGATGGTAATTTGATATCTATATCACCTGGGAGTCCCGAGTTAAGGGATTATGGATCCAGGGATTTTCAGATCGATCCTACCTCAAATTTGGATCCAAATTATGGTTCCGAACCGTATACCATCGACTACCAATATCACAATTACGATAGAATGACCAAATTTCTTCGTCAGACAACTGCAAGATTTCCGTCCTTGACTGCCTTATATTCAGTTGGAAAATCAGTTAGAGGTATGATATATTATACCTAATATTTATGCTTTTATTTTACCTTATATAGTCTTTTTGTGCAATTTCTTTAAAACAAGAGCTTTCCAAAAGAGTGTCAGTACTTTGAAATGTAATAGCGGCAACCGTGGTTAAAATGTTACTCATTTTCTGACGAAGCACACTTCTGGCTTAAAGGATTTGTGGTTTGTTCACAAATCCTGCAAAATTCGGCTGCCAAGTTCATGCAATTAATGCATTTGAGCCGATCATTGAAAGACAAACGGTCGCAATAGAGCGAAAGACACGATAAAGTGATTTTGCGGCATGACAATGCTCGGCCCCATGTTGCGAAAGTGGTCAAAACATACTTGAAAACGTTGAAATGGGAAGTTCTACCCCACCCGCTGTATTCTCCAGACGTTGCCTCCTCTGACAATCACATGTTTGGATCTCATGACACACGGCCTGGCTGACCAGCATTTCTGATATTATAAACAAGTCAAACAATTCGTGAATCACTTCAAAAGATGAACAGTTTTTTCAACAACAACTATGGACAATACTTTGAATTATAAATATATAACCAGTTTTTTACAATAAAACATTGAATTAAAAAAAAACGGCGAGAGCAAAGTTGTATACCTTTTAGTAAGAAAAATAAAAACAGATTATTGGGAAAGATACACTAAAAATAACCAGACTTCTATGGTCAGAAAAAACAGATGTGGAGATTCATAAGACAGCAAAGAAGTGAGATGAAAGAATTGATAGATTATACACATATAAATAAAGAAACATGGGTACAATATCTTACGCAATTATATAAAAGAGAACAGGATACCAAAGGCCACGAGTACCAGATATAACAACAAATGAAGAAACCACGATAAAAGAAAGAAAATCTGCTTGAAACTCTGGGAAAACCTAAAAATCGTAAATCCCCCGGTCAAGACAAGACAGCGAATGAACTATTGAAATATAGAGGACACTCTCTGCTTGAGCAGCTTCAAACAATCATAAGATCGAATCCCGGACGAATGGAGAACAGCGATAGTTATACTAATGCACAAGAAAGGAGTAAAAGAAGATTGACAACTATAGAGGCATAAATCTGCTAAACTGTACATTGAAATTGACAATAAAGATAATAACAACAAAAATTGACGAGAAAATACAACTGGATGAAGACCAACAAGTATTCATTATAAGACAGGTGAAAAGTCATTAGAGTACAACATTTCATCTTGATAGACTTGAAGAAAGCCTTTGGCAGAATACAAATAGAAGACGTTATCCACCTATTATATAACGGGAACGTCCCGTTACATCTAATCAAGACAATTGAAGACTTATACAAAGACAATAAGGTAGTAGCAAGATTAGGAGAAGGAGATAGAGAGCCAATTAATTTCAAACTAGAAATACGGCAAGGAGACTCTTTAAGCCCTCTCCTATTAAATACTGTCATGGATGAAATCATAAAGAAAGCCAAAACAAAGAATGGGTAACCAAGGGCTGAAAGTCATGCTCTATGCTCTCATATATATATATATATATATATATATATATATATATATATATATATATATATATATATATATATATATATATATATATATATATATATATATATATATATCCAAGCTCATCCAATCCAAGCTTCATCCAAAGCTTCAAGCAAAGATCAGTTTAGCCAAGGGGTAGATAAAACCTATTAGTATCCATATATGATGGAGCTACAGCCACAATTCACCTTGATGAACGAGGGGTACGACAGGGTGACGCAACATCGCCTATTCTTTTCTCGGCTGGCCTTGAAGAAGTATTCAGTAAACTGGATTGGGAACAGGATGGTGTAAAGATCAATGGTGCAAACTTAAACCATCTTAGATTTGCAGATGATATCGTTCTCCTTTCACAAGACCCAGAGGAGCTGCAAAGACGCATACAAGAACTGCAAAGGGCTGGTAAACCATTTTGCTTGAAAATAAACCTGAAAAAAGAGTTAGGTTATGTTCAATAACTTCGCTCAGGACAGAAGAATTTCAGTTTTAGGAAGGGATTTGGTGATTGTGGACAGCTTTATATATCTTGAGCAGAGGATTTCAATGGAGGGGAATACCGCCCGAGAAGTGGAACGGCGTGTTAAATGTGGCTGGCAGGCATTTGGCAGGCTCAACATTGTTTTTAAAAGCAGACTCCCACTTTGCCTGAAAAGAAAAGTCTTCAATCAGTGCGTTCTACCCGTTATGACATACGGAAGTGAAACCTGGACACTTACATCGCAATCAATTCAAAAAGTTCGGGTAGCACAGGGGGGAATGGAGAGATGTATGCTTGGCATGACAAGACGAGATAGAAAGCCCTGCGCATGGATCAGAGAACAAACGAATGTCTGTGACATCATTGGAAGAGCAAAACAATTGAAATGGAGATGGACAGGCCATATAGCGAGGCGATGGGATGACAGATAGACCAAGGCAATCCTGGAGTGGATACCGCTTGATTGCAAACGTCCGCGAAGAAGACCGAAAGCACGATGGATTGATGGCATCGTTAAGTATATTAGACTAGAGTGGCAGAGGAAAGCCCAGGACCAGGAAAGTTGGAAACATCCTGAAGAGGCCTTCATCCTGCAGTAGATCGACACGGACTGATGATTTGGCATTTTCAAGCGTTATCCGCTTCGACTAAAGAGTCCAACTGACGTGCACGGGTCGTTGTGTTCGCTTTTATAGCCGGCCGGCTCCAAAACCGACTGCGCAGATTATATCGGGGTAGTTCAGGGGCATTTGCGGTGCTCGGCCACGCTGTCGGGCGTCTGTTTATTGCTTTTTCTACCTCGCGGCCAGGTTGCCACGTTTTTTCTTTTTTCGAAAGGGATTTCAATACTTTTGGAATGTTGCGAGCGTCGTTTCGGGTATTCAGCTCACTTCTTTCTTCTATTTCAAGGGCTTCACTGATTGTTCGGACCTTGTAGTTTTCAATATTCGCTATTTCTTTGGCTCCTTCAAAATTGATTTTATGTCCTGTATGTAGATGGTGCTGGAACAGAGCGGAAGTGGTTTGTTTGTTTTTTAAGTCGTTTTTATGTTCTTGTATTCTGGCCTATATTCGTCTGTTTGTTTGTCCTATGTATGCTCTGTTGCAGCCGGAACAAGGTATACTATACACCTCATGATTTTTCAGTCTTACTTTATCCTTGGTGTTTTTTAGGATATTTGCAACCGTTTTGTGTGGCTTGTAGGCTGTTCTGATCTCATGTTTTCTTAGTAGTATGCCTATCCTATCTGTGATTCCTTTTACCTATGGTAGCAGGACCTTTAGTGTATTTGGTTCATGATCCTCTATTGTTCTTCGTGTTTGGGTTTCTTGACGGCGAATGGCCTTCCTGCTACAATTTTCTGAATATCCATTTTATCTAAGGGCTATGGAAATTTAGAAACATTATCTACCATCCGTGAAAATATTAGATTTAACATATATATATATATATATATATATATATATATATATATATATATATATATATATATATATATATATATATATATATCTCTACCAACAAAACCAAAACAGTAGCAATAGCAAAGGAACCAATTGGGTGCAATTTGGTGGTTGAAGATAAGCTAATAGAAGAAGTGATGGAGGTCGAGTATCTGGGCATCAAAATAACTATCGTCGGAAAAATCGAGGAAGGGTCGAACATCAGATTAGTAAAGCGAACAGAATGTGATACAATTTTTTAAAAATAGATTCCTCTTAGTCGATACAAAACCGTAGTTCGACCAGTAATGACTTACACAGCTAAAATAAGACCTGATACCATCGTAACACTGAGAATGATGGAATCATCAGAAATGAGAATATTATGGAGCTCAGGAAACAAGACATTGAGGGACAGAGAGGAGTGATGACATAAAGCGAACATGTAACGAAGAAAACATCAACCAGTTAATAAAGGGAACAAAGGCCGAATGTAATCAACATATAGGAAGGATGGCAAACAACAGAATAGTGTGTATTGTAAGAGACTAGTCACCGAATGGAACAAGAGCAATAGGACGACCAAGAAAAAAATGGAGCGACGATTTATAAATCAGAGAAAAGGAAAAAAACGGACAATATGCCTAATTATAAGTAAAATATTCAGATCACCATTAAAAGTTTACCACGCGATATGTGTAAAAGAGTAATCGAAAATGAGGTCTAAAATGCAATCCACCAGGCGAAGCCGAGGGAGACATTTAAACAACATTATTTTCAAAACATAATGGTTTTATTTGTTTTTCGAGATAAAATAAAAAATACAGGATTATCACTTATAGTTATCATTGTGCCGTGCCTTCTGTTCTGACACTCTTATTGGATAACTTTTTATAATGATTATGTAATAGGTAGAGACTTATGGGTTTTGGTTGTATCCGCATCACCATACGAGCACATGATTGGAAAGCCTGATGTTAAATATATCGGAAATATTCATGGGAATGAAGCTGTAAGTAGAGAGCTGCTTTTACAGCTGATCCACGTGAGTATAACCATCGCCTAATTGATACACTAAAAGAAATTGCATCATAATTATATTTCAGTATCTGGTGACTAACTACAACACTGATTCTTATATAAAATGGCTCCTAGACAATACAAGAATTCACATTATGCCTTCAATGAATCCTGATGGTTTTGAAGTATCAAAAGAAGGAATTTGCGATGGAGCACAAGGAAGGTAAGTTGCTAAATATTGGAGGCACCCTTAAGGGGGATAGCCACTGTGACGGCCGAAAAAGTAAGCGATTTTCGGTAATTTTTTTCACAGGGATAATTAAGGACTATGGGGATTGGGGTTTTTTATTTTATTAAGTCTATTTTCAATTTAGTTTATATAATTTTTTATTGAAAAATATTAAATAGTTAGAAAGTTATAAGCCTTGCTGTAGACTCTTAAAAAAAATTCTCCCTCCACAGTCGCAAAACGGATTATCTGAAAAAAAAATTAATTGCATTAGAGTTTGTATGAATGTAGTTATCGTTGTACGAAGCCGATTTTTTTTTATTTTGATTTTTCACAAAATGGTGACCGATTGAATTTTTTTTCACTTTTTTACCCTTTTTACAGTCTTAAAAAATAGTAAAAATCAAAATTTTAAAAATCGGCTACGCTTAACCTTAGCTATTGCAAAGACGAATAAAACAAAAAAAATAAATACATTTTGTGGCGATGTTCACTAAGACATTTGAAGAAAGTGTGTACATCTATCAAACATCGCGTTGCCTTTCGGCAAAATGTTAATTGCCCCAATAAATTTCAACAAAAATATTTCTAGTTTCTTTAAAGGCGCCAGAGTCGGAGTGGTTTAACTTCTGAATAATGTTGGAAAAAATAAAATATTGTTAAATTATTATTATTATTATGTATGACTAAAACATTGTTTATTGGTTTGTGTATTTTGAATTTATTAGCACAATAAAAATAAATAAATAAATACATTTATCTATTAGTACAATAAAAATTATAACATAAATTTAATTATACATTTAATTCGGTTTCACTCTCACTATCACTTTGATCTACATTAATAATAAATTGTTCTATATTATTAGTAAATCATACATAGGGATCTTCTATTTTAATAACATGGTTAATCGAATTTATTCAACTATCTTTGGGAATACTATCTACAACCTTCCTAATTAATGTTGTAGCACTTGCACTTAGAGTCGGATAAATGTTTTGTTTAACTCTTGGCTCTAACATTGGATTTTACCTGATGCAACATATGCCCAATTGAATTAAAAATATAGTAATACGGGAAAGGCATAAAACCGTATGTTCTATATCGGCAGCAATAGAATCACATCCAAATTCCTTTTTAATATTACATGTCTTTAATACTTCTAGGAGACCACATTTTTTTATATGTATTTTGAAAGTATATATCGTTTCTTAACATATAGTTCTGAATATCCAATTTAGTGTTATTTTCATTAGGAACTTTATTTTTTGGCGGTTATGATAACTAGCATTGTCCATTACAATTAGGCTTTTCTTAGGCACATTGGGCAAAAGGCTATTTATAAACCAATCTTCAAAAAGTTCTCCTGTGGTGTCATCGTGGTAGTCCAAAGATGAATATTTAATATTTTTGGAGGACACCCGTAAAGAATTTGGACCTCATCCATCCTCGGAACCAGCATGTAAAATTGTAATTCTTTATCCCGTGTTCGCTGGGGCTTTGCTTTGGCATTTTCTTGATGTATCTACCCATCATTTTGCTGGCGTCTCACGTGTATCGAACCTTGTTTCATCAAGGTAGATAATGGGACGATTTTCTAATCTGTATTTTTTTTTATAGAGTTTGAGTAGTCAAACCGCCCTTGTCGCAATCGTTGTGATTCCATTAATATTTGTCTTTTATTAATGCTCCAATATAAATAATGTCTGAATGATTGTATCGTGTTCATATATTTTTTTCTTTATTTAGACTTTTCGTTCTAAAACTCAAAAAATATCAAAAATATCTGTTCTTATGTAAATAAAGAATCACTGGGTAAAAACAAAAAAAAACAAACGGAGACAAATTTCTCAATGATTCTTTTTTGTAATAAATTTGCCTAACGAACAAAATTTTAAAAATATAAAAATGTTCTAAAAAATATACAAACTTTTTAAGTTAACGTTTCGGGAAGTATTCTCCTCCCGTTTTCAAAACGAATCTAAAAATAAAGTATATTAATTTCTATAAATTATGAAAAGATAGAAAGTAAATATATTTTTTTTTGTGTATGTCAATGATACTTACATTGTAATGTAATTATTAATTAATTGTCAATGTAATTATCATTGACATACACAAAAAAAATATATTTACTTTCTATCTTTTCATAATTTATAGAAATTAATATACTTTATTTTTAGTCGTTTTGAAAACAGGGGGAGAATACTTCCCGAAACATTAACGTTATTTTTTGAGTTTTAGACCGTGGCGAAAAACCCAAATAAAGAAAAAAATAAATGCTCCGATATGTAAAACCTGTTAGAGATAATATTCTCCGGAGGCTAGTTCTGCTGTAAAGAATGTTGGTTTCATTTTTCCTTAGTCGCTGTTGCAATGAATGCGATGCAGGCACAGTTTGCTCTTCATACATAGCATAGATTTTGCTTCGAATTAAGTCTTTGTCGATTTCGTTAACATATTTGCTTTTACCAGAATCATTATGATTTTTTTTGGCTTTAATTGGTTTGGTCACAATATTTTTAACTGCAGACAACGACTTTTTCGTTAATGAAGACGTTTCTGCTGAGGCTGCATTTACATTAAGCCCCCGATTCAATAAAGAAATACACATTTTTAACAATTTGCTTAACTTCGGACGATACATTTTTTCTTTTCAAATTAGCTCTACCGGAGGCACAATGATCATTGTCTTGCCAAGAACGCCACATTTTTAGCACATTTGGAATAATAAAAATACGATCGAAATTATAGAACTGCACTGTTTAAGAAAAGAATGCGAACTAAACTAAAATATTAACCAGATATAAAATTAATTTTACCTTTTTACCTGTTATTTTTATATTTGGCCCGGCCCTGGTTACGTTTTTGCAACTTTGTCGGGTTTCGGTACGACAGGGGTTGTTAACAGTTTATTGCAGTCATTCGGTCAACGATCTTGAACCGCACTATACGTAATTCGATAAAAAGAGCCATTATATTGTAAAATCGATAGATAGCGGATTAATATAACAAAAGATATTCTCCGAAGAAATGAACCCTAATGCTTCAACTATTGCAAAATATGCATTAGCAAGGGACTGAAAGACCTGGCAGTCTAGTCGGAGCGCCGAGCAAGGACAGTCGGTCTACCTGGTCTCACTAAAATGACGGTAACTCAGTCAATTTTCGGAATTTTGACCTAAAATTTTATACACACATTTTCAAAGGTATAAACTTTAAATTAAAGCAAAAAAGTGGCTATCCCTCTTAAATATTGGCGTTTTTTGATATTATACAAAATTTGATTTTATTTAAGTGTAATTACAGTTTTAATCTACAATATAATCTCCATCGTTGTTAACAATCTTTCCCCATCTCGGTGTCAAACTTTCTATTCCATTGTCATTGTGACAAAAATATAGTTTTTCATAATTTTGAATATGTTGAATTATCTACCAAAAAAAGACGTTTTGCGGAGAAGTTTAATAATCTTATTTCAGTTAAAGAAAGTTATCAATTGTTGGTTGAAGCCTATGGTGAACATGCTCTAACCCAAAAAACTTATTAACGATGGTTTAAACGCTTTAAAAGTGGTGATGAAAGACAATGAGCGTCCAGGTCAACTGAAAAAGTTTGAAGATGCAGATTTTCAAGCATTATTGGATGAAGGCTCAACTCATACGTTGAAACAAATAGCAGATGCATTAAATGTTGTTCCAATCCACCATCTCTGATCGCCTACACGCATCGGGAAAGATCCAGAAGGAAGGAAGATTGCTTCCATATGAATTGAAGGAAAGAGACATTGAAAGGCGAAAAACTACTTGTGAAATTTTACTTGCCAGACAGAAGAGGAAATGTTTTTTGCATCGAGTTGTGACAGGTGATGAAAAGTGGATCTATTTTGACAACTCAAAGAGCAAAAAATTATGGGTAGCCAGGCCAGCTTTCGATATCACAACCACTGCGCAATATACATGAAAAGGAAGTTTTGCGGTGTATTTTGTGGGATAGTAGGACAGCTGTGTCGATTACTGGCGATCGATATCAACAACAATCGATAAATCTAAACTGAGAATTGAAGGAAAATCGACCAAAAGACGCCCAAAGAGACGACAAAACCATTTTTCAACATGACAATGCTTGGCCCCATGTTGCAAACTATGTAAAAAACTATTCGGAAAACGTCAAATGGGACGTCCTACCCCACCTTCGGATTTCACCGGACTTAGTCCCTTTGAACTATCACTTATTTTGATCGATGCATCACAGACTCTCAGAACAACATTTACATTTTTACGATGAAGTGAAAATTTGGCTTGTCGAATGGTTGGCCTTTATTTTGTTATCAAAACAAATTTTGCGAAAAAATCAACTTTATTAACCGAAACACCTATTAAAATATTCTTCGATTGCAGTTGTGTTATCAGAACATTTTTTTTACGAAGAAAATGTTCTATAGATCTAAAACGATGGGAATCTGATGGTGCAGCATTAGGAGAATGCGTTGGGCGAGGAAGTACTTTTCAGCCTAACTCTTGGATTTTTCTTGGGTGAATCTGGCCGTTCATTATCATACTGCAGATTAACAAGTTTTCTATTAATCAGTTTTGGATGTTTTTAAACCAAAGTTCTATCAAACTGAGCACAATAATATTTAACACAACATGGTTTCATTATAATTAAGAATATTTCCTGTAAGATCTCACCATACTGACAGCATCACTTTTTTTGGGTGAAAACTTTGTTTTGACTTGGGCAGAGGTGGCTGTCCTGGTATTAACTATTAATTTTTCTTATGTGGATTGTTGTATAGAACAATGGCGGATCGTTTAAACGGTTTATTGTAACTGCAAATCAATAGAGAAAATTCGAAAAGATTTGAAAAAAAACTTAAATGAGCCATTATTAACCGTTTTAAATCAGGCACCTTTATGTTTGCCGTTAAAAAACAAACTCAGTGTGTCCACACGTAGCAAATTCCAAATCAAAACAAGTATTCGCGGCGCGAACGAAATACGCGACGCGAGAGATATCAAAGGCCCCAACCCGTCAAATCAGCGTTTAAAACTAATTACCGATACGCTCGGTCGCATGGAATCTACGCCCAAATCGCATGTTTTAGAAAGCAATTAAACCCCCGAATTCTGGCAACCAACAAAACATGTAACGCCAACGACGAGAAAAGATGCCGTGGTGTACGGTCGCTGGAGGTAAATGTCCGACTAACTATGTAAAAATAGGGGCGAGAGGATGGAATTTTTATCCGCATTATTTGGTATGATGGGTCGACAGACGCTCTTCTACATTTGGAGATTTGAATTTTTAATAATATCTTAAAATGAGTTAAGGGAAAGAAACTGAACGGAAATAAAATATGGTGTTTTGCTCTGAAAAATTGTTTACTGTGATAAATCTATATCATCTACAGTAACAATTTGTTGAAGAAAACCGTCCCTGGAGTTGAATTTTTTTGCAACTGAAAGTTGATTTGGCACCCTCATTCATTCTCACATGTTCCATAAAAACAAACACATATTTTTTATTGTGATTTTTTAATTAAAAAAATATATTTAAATTAAAAAAAATATATTTTTCTTTTAGATATAATTCACAAGGATACGACCTGAATAGAAACTTCCCAGACTATTTCAAGCAAAACAATCGAAGGACACAGCCTGAAACCGAAGCTGTAAAAGAATGGGTTAAGAAAATACAATTTGTCCTTTCAGGAAGTCTGCATGGTGGTGCTTTAGTTGCCAGTTATCCCTTTGACAACACACCAAACTCCCGTAAGTTAAATATTTTTGTTCGGAATTCTATTACTCTATGTTATAAGTAAAACTATCAGCCATTTTGTTTATTTCTAAATACTATACTTAAGCCTTTTTTGTAATATTGAATATTGGAAAGTTTTTAATGCTGCAAAAAGGAGTATGCGCGTCTTCAGCATTGTGTGCCAGTAAGTATCAAAACTCTGTTATAGAATGTGATGTGGGGTCTTCATTAAAGTAACCAGAGTAGTTTTAGATATATAACTATGTTTGTCCTGTTTTGTGAGATATTACCAGTTTTATTACCAATTTCTTGAATCAAATCAATCAATCATCAAATTCGCTTAATTATTCAATTTGTGATATTTTCCAAAACAAGAAGTGAAAACCACAATTATTAGGAATATCTCAAGTGTATAGTGAAGACTCCCTCCTTCAACATGTAGAAATTTGCGAAGTTTCAATCAGGAGATATTCAGTTTCTATTTTAAAAGCTCAAAAAAGCATCAGTATTTTCCATCAAAATAGTTTTTGTTTTCAAATATTTTTCATATTTGATTAGATTTTGTCGTCAAATAGAAAAAAAACAGACTTTTAATTCGCTTTACAAAAAAAAAACAGAACGAATATAGTTACTAACCCCGTAATTTTGTATGTAATCAGACATTTTGAAGATTTATACATAATTGCAAATTATCATAACTGAATATTCGGTGGCCTATATATATATATATATATATATATATATATATATATATATATATATATATATATATATATATATATATATAACCTTCATTTAATCCTATAACGCACGTGACTAGTGATCTATTTAAACTTTTTTTGTTCAATTATTTGAAATCAAAAGGTGGTATTGTCACCAAAAATGTCACTAAAATTTCCCCTTTTATGCTCTCTGAGCAACAAAAAATATTTTAAAAGCACTTCTTAAACACACTTGATTATTTAAAATAAATAATTTTTATTGTTTGCATTTCATCAACAATATTTTTCATAACAAATATACGACATACGCTTGTCTTCTTTTTTCCTTCCGTGGCTCCAGTTCCGGTGAAATTATTGTAGCATTTTTGTATTTTAGATTCAAAATAATGTAGGACTGGTCAAATGTTATGTTTATTTTCGTTATTAGTACGAAACTGGGTTCAATTCAGTCAAATTCAAAGAAAAAGATTATTTTTAAAGAATGAAAAAAGCCAATAGACGTACGTCGTAGTTTAAGAAAATTAGTAATTTCGGTTTATGCGTTACCAACTTGTCGTGTTGGTTACCCACATTTATAGCTCACGTGTGTTTCTGGATTAAATAAGAGCTCTGTATATAAAACGCACAAAATGGTTTTTTAGTGTTTACATCGTATACACCTACAGCATCTCTAACACCTGACGACGATGTCTTTAAACACCTTGCCTTAACTTATTCCACCAATCACGCCAAAATGAGCAAGGGAGTTTCGTGTAAAACATCGCAAACATCATTTCGACGAGTAAGACATTAGTAGAATTTGGAAAAACATTGTTAAATGAACATGTCTTTATTGAACTTAAGGGTATCACCAATGGAGCTGAATGGTATCCTCTAACAGGCGGTATGCAAGATTATAACTATGTGTGGTATGGTTGTATGGAGGTGACGTTGGAGGTATCTTGTTGCAAATATCCTCCTGCTTATGAATTACCGAAATACTGGGAAGATAATAAAGTGGTAAGTATATATAAAAGTAAACTGAATAATTATCGATATTTAAAACCTTTTAAATGAAGAGTTAAAAAAATGGTTTTTTTACAGGCTTTAATAAAATATTTAGCAGAAGCCCACAGAGGTGTCCAGGGATTTGTCATGGACGAGTATGGTAATCCTGTGGAGAAAGCGTCTCTGAAGATAAAAACTAGAGATGTTGGCTTCCAAACAACTAAATTTGGCGAATTTTGGAGAATACTACTACCAGGAATATATAAACTAGAGGTACTGCTATCACTTTGAATAAAATTATGCTATAATAGTTTGTTGGATATTTGTTTAGGTCTATGCAGATGGTTTTGTGCCTAGGGAAATTGAGTTTATGGTTGTTGAAGACCATCCAACATTATTAAATGTCACTTTGTTTGTTGCCAAGGTACGTAAATTAAAAGTGTATATTGGATGTTTGTATTACACAATATAACCTTGTATGTATACACAAGAGTGGTTTATAAAAATGTAAATTATTGGGATAATGTGAAATTACATTTTACAGTTTATTACTGGGTATATATTATAAACTGGGTATATATATATTGCTCATATCAAAAAATATTGAGACCGATTTAACAACATTTTTTATTTTTGATTTACTCATTAAACATTTCCAATGCATATTCTATAGTTGATTTCAGTTGCTAGGTACTTTTATTGTTTTATAACAAAGAAGTAACAGAAATGATCTATGTTAACGGCAACCAGTTATACCGACGCGCAGTTCCAGTTGACATTCTTTACGTCGCATTTTCTTAGAAGAATTTTCTTAAACTCCTAATTATAGAGCGATGAATCTTTGGCGCCTATTCGTACTGTGTGGGATTTTAAATGATCGGGCACTGGCATGACTAGAGCACCATGGTTCACTCAATAGTATTATTGCGTGTGGTGACAAATATTTCAGTATACCTAGTATATCAATGCTGGCAAATAAGAACAGCATCGTTATATCATTTAAAACATCAATTGTTCTAATGAAATATTTGCCGTGAAACACTAAACTAAAAGAGATTCACCACTAAACACCAAAACACTTTTCTAACTTTACGACGCGCGGTAGCATCTGCAGGAGATGAGTAATCTAGAAGAGATTCAATCATCTCCTGATGATACTAATATGTTTAGCGAAACGCGCGTCGATAGTTAAAAAGAGTGAGTGGATGTTTAGTGGTAAATCTTTTAAAGTTAAATATTTTAGAACCTTTAAAACTTACATAGACTGATGTGTCAATTCAAAATCTTGTCCATCAAATATTCATTTCAGCTCAATGGATAAGAAAGAAACGGATGATGTAGCAAAGGGTTGGTCAGCATAATTGTCTCGATACTTTTTGACTGGATAATATATTACTAATTATATGTATATTTGTAAATATTTGGAATATTTGGTGATGGGTATGATATCCACTTTTAGAGCTGGCAACAATTCACTCCACCGGTTACTGATCCTCCAAAACCCATTCTACAACTAGATGGCCTACCTCCCAGCAAAGATGCTTTAAATTTTCCTAAGAATTAACAAATTAGTTATATATCTTCATTTTATTTGTGCCTGTTTTGTAAGTAACTTGTACATATTGTATATAGAAAATACTTGTTTTAGTTTACTTTGCATTTAACTTCAGTGCGTATATCTAAAAACGAAGAAAATTGTAATTATTATATCTCAAAAATGGCTAAAACAATTAAGCAAAGCCTTCATTTAAAGTCCTCACTCAGTCACCAACTCACGTGACTAGTGATTTATTTAAGCTTGGAAAATTTTCCCTAGACTATCATCGATATTTGTTCGTCGTGTGTTTTCAATTTATTGAACAAAAATTATTCTTAAAGCACTTTTTAAATACATTTAATCAATACGATCCTCTCTTATTCTTTTTCCTTTCCATGACATCTTCAATGGAGATATTTAATTTTTATTTACTTTAGCTTCATAATAATGTAGGAATTTAGTTTGATAATAATGGTATTTTCATTTTAGCGCTTAACTGTATATATAATTCGAAGAAAAATATTATTTATAAAAACTGAAAAAAAAGCAATAAACGTATATCGTAGTTATCAGTAAAAAATACTGATTTCGTGTTTGCCATAACCAACCTGTCGTGTTGGTTGTCCACATAGATATGTTATGTGAGTTTCGGCATTAATGAAGGCTCTGCTTTTTAAAAAAGACTGAATAAATGCAAATATACTGAAACAGTTTTAAACCAAGAAAATTTTCAATATTATTAATTATTCAATCAAATATACATCATTTCAGCGAAAGGATAGCCATTATTACAGACATCCAACGCAAACCAATTTCAATAGAGGACAATTCGGACTACCTCATCAGCCTGTAGCGCAAGAAAGTGGCATTTTTTCATCAATTACCAACGGTCTCTCTAATGTATTCAATTACTTTGGTTAAAAACGGCAATGTTAGTATTAAGTTTAATACATAGGGATTTTAGAAAGAATGAAACGATAATAAAAAGAATCATCTTTAAGTATTATGCTTGCCTAGATGACTGAATCTCAAAATCATGATCATAGCGTCTGGTTCTAAATGACATATCTCGTACTTCTAAAAATGAATATATTCTCTTAGAATTCGCTGATTATTAACCAAAAAATACTGATTTTGATATTACTTTAACTAAATAGCATATAGTTACAAAAATCTCATATTGTATATTTAGTTGCCTATATTTATTGAAGGAGAAAGTTTATAAAGACGATATTTTTTGCCCTTTATATTTTCACCCAGTTTATTTATTATAATTTATTTCGTTTAGATTAAACAAATAATTTATTGAAAACATATATTGTAGTTTCATTTATTATTACAAAAAGGAACTTTTTTATGTAAGAAGTTCGAGGAGAGACAGGTGGACAGAGACAAGAAAAAATGGGATATATGTCCAGCGATGAATGATAGGAGGTTTAAATATGTTTGTAAACCAAAGTTGCTGATAGAAGGCAATAATTTGGGAATAGTTTTATTGTTAAAAACACTCAGAACCGTACTTTAATATATAAATTGAATAGGATATATTTTAAATCTATGATTATTGTAATATGCAGGAGTTTTCTTGTTTCATTTTATCGCCTTTGAGCTTGAAATTTTCTTTTTTTACATGATGTCTATTATATTTAATCCTCGGGTTGTTAGCAGAATTTTTTGCAGTATGTTGTATCATAGGCGTGGTTGATATTAACTCGGCTTTTACAACAAGCTTCTGTTTCTCTCTGTCGATCCTGCTCAAGGATACATTGAAGTATTTTGCTAACACTTCTGTGATTGATGAGTTCACCTATAAATCAACACACTGACAAAGATCAAAAATAAGATATCGTAAAAAATAATACATTTTCGCCTGTTTTAGCAGACACAAAGTAGTTTGCCAACTGATACTCATGAATAAAATGATTTGTTTTGTCCAATCTTACTGATCTCTTATGCTCTAAATCGCCTAAAATCAAGAAATAGAATTTAAAAGCTAAAGAAAAATATCAAATTTTGATTGGTCTCATGTATACATTTGTTACCAATGACAGCAATATGAACATGGTGATTTACTGGATCACATTCTAAAATTTGATCTATTACTTTTAACCATACCAGTAAAGCATCGAAACTTTTACATTCCGTAATATCATATACCAATAGTATTATCTGCAAAAAATAGGCGATATATTAATAAATCCACATTAACTAAGGTGTGGGGCAAATATCACGCTACTATTGTAAATTATTTGTAATAAAAATAAAAAATAAGAGAAAAGAAACGAGGCAATATCTTTTTCTATAAAATGTTTATTTCCACTTAAGGTTTGTCAGTTAGTGATTTGTGAAAATATTGCCAGTCAAATGCGAACAATTAGTAGCAATTCAACTTAGTGCCCTTTTTTTCACATTTTCTATAAATTTTGTCAACATATCTGGTGTTAATGTAGCAATTTCAGCATGGATATTGCCCTTAAGTTGCTGTAAAAAAATGGCGCCGAAACAAAATGTTAGCGTGATATTTGCCCCACCACAAACTGTGGTGGGGCAAATAGAACACATGAATGGGAATTAATTCGTTTCCCTGGCCGGTTTCAGTATCTTTATTCCTCAGGTTAACTTGTGTTGACACACTTGTACTTGAGTACAAGCGAAGCACTTTTTCACGTTCATTCATGTTAATGTGATTAATTATGTAACTTAATATACGTGTACTATATGTTTAACTTGTTGCGGGGATAAGAGAGTAAATAGGGGAAGTTCATAAAAAAAAATTAAAAATTGTATAGCCAAACTTATACAGGTAAAAAGAAACAGTCATCAAAGAGCTAACAGTAATTTTTTGAACACTTCGAGTTAGTCAAAGCTAAAAAGAAAAATGAACGACAAGCAAAAAACATTCCTATTACTAGTGTTTTTTAATATCTTATATTTTTTAATATATTATATTTCACTTTCTATGCCCTCTTAACTTAGTGTTCTCAATCCTTAGTTTTAAATCGCCAAACTTAAAATAATTTTAAATCTGGACAACCAATACGACATGATGGTCATGATTTACACGAAATCGCTAATTTTCTTAATTTACTACATAGGTTTATTATTATTATTATTATTAATATTAATTAAGTCGCTTAAAAACTAAAAAATAGCTACTAATACTTACGTTTACTTGAAATAAGTAAGTTTTTAACATATGGGAATTTATCTCCATTCCAGTTACATCCGTAAATCGTACCATTACTTCTTTATTTTCTGACAATGATGTCCTTTTAATGAAAAAATCAGCTCCCACTGTAGGTACGTATAATCTTGAGAAGTCATCATAGCAATATCGTTTTATCAAATTAGTCTATAACAAAGGCAACGTGTTTAAATATAACTTATTTCAATTTGATAAATATGGGTGAGAAGATTTATTCAATTCTGTCAAATATTGGGTGAATTTAACTAAACAAAATTATGTAATAATAATTAAGTAAATATAACTTAAATGATTGAAAGATTTGATACTATTTAGGCAACCAAATATTTAATCATATTTATAAACGTAACATCTATAGATACCACTTACCTTACCAACATTTTGTTCGCCCAAAACTACTATTTTTACCTGATTATTTTTGACGTCATCTTCGGAATCAGACATAACAATACCCTTACTTCTTACTCAATTCATGTAGGGCCTAGGAATTACCATACGAATGCCGTCAAGAAAGCTTTTTCTAAATTGGAAAAATATGTCAAATATAATGCGCATATGAATGGTTTCTGAATTAAAATTCAGTTCTTAACACTGAACAAAAGGAAAGAAAACATTCAGGGCTCTGGTGGGAAATATATAAAGGCAGATCTGCCTGTGAAACCACACACCCTACCCGGTAGTCAAAATACGAACATGTTAAAACGCAATCCACCGGTTTTTACTAACTCAAAGATGTTTAATATTTTCTTGTTGATTATGCTTTTCGCAAATGTATTTGTGACCGGTTGTCTAATCACAAATTGTCCCAGAGGGGGTAAAAGAGCTGGTAAATTTTCTTTGATGGAAAGAAATAACGTAAAACAGGTGAGATAATTTAAATTGTAATTTAAAAATAAGTGAAAAGATTAGTAAATTGATAAAAAATGAATAATTAGATCAAATTTATTTTTCTTTAATATTGCTCTGGTGAGCTCCGTTATTTTTTTAAAGCCCCTAATGGGAAGGACTAGAGCTAACATCATTTTCTATGATACTATTTTCTTTTATACCATTCCTAATATTAAAGATTGCAAACAGGGGTTTCTTGTTAAAAATCTTATTATTATAGTGTTTACCATGTGGTCCTGGCAATACTGGTCAATGTTTTGGTCCATCTATTTGCTGTGGTCCATTTGGCTGTTTGATGGGAACCCCCGAAACCCTCAAATGTCAACGTGACGGATTTTTCCACGAAAAAGAACCCTGTATTGCCGGCAGTTCGAATTGTAAGAAAAACACCGGTAGATGTGCAATGGATGGGATTTGTTGCAACCAAGGTAATTTTTTTTTTGTTAATAACCGCTTCGATTTAATGATTGTTTTTTAGAATCGTGTCAAATAGATAAGCAATGTTCGATTGATGAGAAGAAATTGATTGCAGACAGTAACATCTCACCGATAGATTTAATAAACATACTGGGATATTCCGCTGACGGTGCATTTGAAAATTAATTCATAAACATCTATAAAAACGACTGAGCAGATGAATGTATTTATAATTAATAATTTTCATTTAATTAATAAATTATATTGATATTCAATGCATATTGTGTTTTCTTACCACTTTATATAAAACATTACCACTAAAGCAGATTGCTTCACTAAATAATAAAAAATCACTATATGTTTTCTATATCATATTCTCTCCTAGGTGATAAATGCTACAATACAAACATAAGAGTCATTATAATGCAGGTTTAATGAATAAATCAGTAACATTTTGTTATTTTTATTATTGTGGCTGTATCTCTATACACACACGTATATATATATATATATATATATATATATATATATATATATATATATATATATATATATATATATATATATATATATATATATATATATATATATATATATAATTCCCTGCCTCATTCTTTGTGAATTTATTCCTAAGGAAATTGAGAAATAAACTCATGCACAATATAAATGTAATTAACTTTAACTCGATTGGAGAGTAAGGATCCCACTTTCCACCATTATCAACCAAGCAGTTAAGACAAAATAATTTGGAATGTATTCATAGAATATATGTTTTAAAATACCATTTTTTTATGTTCTTTTATTTAATGTATTGGTTCTTGATTCATAATGTACTTCCTACAAGAAAATAAATATTTTTTTATAACTTTTTTGCATTAAAATTTTCTAATTGTAAATAAAGTGTTTCATTCAGTGCTGCCAACAGAAAGATATCTGAAATCTGACAAGAACACAAACACAATGAAATATATATGACATTTGATATTCCTTTCTAACCAAAACAAAAACACAGCTGATTCATAACTGTTCAAAGTCGATATTTCATTATTTTCAGATACATTGTCATTGATTTCATCACAACACAATCTTCCCGCATTTATATATTCTTTGTTTTTATCATCTCAGTTATGAATTTTTCAAACGATCATTGAATATGTGTTAAAAAATTGAAATATGAGTCACACTCCAAAATAATAGATACATTTTAGAAGGCGTATCGAATTTGTTGGTTTTAGTAAAATTTGTTGAACATAAGAAAGGGGTTATTAACTTTAAGCATGTACGACCCAAATAGGGATGAAGTTATAAATGAATATGAAAGTGATAGCGACAGTATTAATGAGGATGAAGATGAGACTACTCGAATTGTACCACCTTCAGGTAATTTTTCTAGATTAAAAGTTATTTATTACTGGGCTTATTTATATATCTGTTCAGTTCTAATATTGAGTTTGTATTGGGATAAAAGTATCAAGTATATTCTCTTATCATTCCATTAGGAATGTTGAACATATCAGTTAAACGATCAATAACATTCTTATTACTATCAGTTTCAAAATTCTTTGAATATTCTGATAGGTTTCAAATTAGCATATAGTTTTTAAAAATGGTAGTTATAGCTAAAAAGTTAGTTAAGAGAAAAACATCATTGAAAGGTTTTGAAAGAATATCTACTATTAGTAAATATGTTTTTAATAATCAAGATCAGCCTAACAAATTATGGAAATGTATATTTTAAGATTGTTCCCTTATATTTAATTTGATTGTTTTAAATGGGTGTACCTATTTAAAAATGATATATTTTTAGTTGAAGATACCAAAAATTGTATTAAATCCAGACATGTCCTTGGAATACTGGGATTCTTAGGTTTTGCCAATGTATATGCTATGCGCGTGAATCTCTCTGTAGCAATAGTAGCTATGGTGAATCAAACCGCAATCCCACAACCACCAAGTAGTAATGATACATTTGATCATTGCCCAATAACTAATAATGTTACCAATGCAACAATACCATCAGTAAGTTAGCTGTAACTCTTTGTAATTTACATTACATTTTTACAAAACTATTATCAGAATACATGGATTTTTATTCAATTTTAGAATGGAGAATTTGCTTGGGATGAAAGGACACAAGGAATAGTTTTAGGTTCGTTTTTCTATGGGTATGTTTTGACGCAAGTTCCGGGAGGACGCTTAGCAGAAATGTTTGGGGGGAAGTTGATTTATGGAGTGGGAGTGTTAATAACTGCCCTTTTTACATTGTTAAGTCCAATAGCAGCCAGAATTAGTTTCCCATTGTTTATTCTTGTTAGAGTGTTGGAAGGAATGGGAGAGGTTAGTAGTGATAATATAAGAGTAAATAAAATTAATGTTAATAATAGTGATAATGCAAATAGTTTTTTGTTTGTAAAACAGTCCTGTGATAATGAAATTCATATTTGAGTGTTTTGTTAGTTGAAAACTGAATTATTCCAGGGTGTGACTTTTCCATCAATGCATGCCATGTTGGCGAAATGGATTCCTCCATTAGAAAGGAGTAAATTTGGTGCTTATGTCTATGCAGGTAAAGTTGATCTCAGCCTTAATCTTTCTATGGACATTTATTACTGGGTATTTTAGGTTCAAATTTTGGTACTATTATATCTTTACCACTTTCTGGTTGGTTGTGTTCCTTAGAATTAGGGGGTGGATGGCCCTTGGCTTTTTATCTTTTTGGTGTCCTGGGTATAATTTGGTTTGTATTTTGGATGGTACTTGTTTATGATACGCCAACGACCCATCCTCGAATAGACAGACAGGAACAAGCATTTATTTTAGCTAGCATTGGACCCCAGGTGAGTTGATATATTTATCTATATGTATATGTATATGTATATATATATATATATATATATATATATATATATATATATATATATATACATATATATATATATATATATATATATATATACATATATATATATATATATATATATATATATATATATATATATATATATATATATATATATATATATATATATATATATATATATATATATATATATATAATACAATACATTATTTTCTCAGTCTTTAAGTTTACATGGATGTCAGCCTTGAAGCAAATATAAAAAATAATATTTTATTCACTATTTTTTTTTAATATTTTAGTTATTACTAAAAATTTTACCTGTGTGAAAAATCAACATGTAAGAGTACTCGTATTCTTTGTACACAATAGGTATAGAGTAATTGTTCTTTTAACTTTACAATTTTTGGGAACCCTTTGGTTTTTGATGCTTGTAAAGAACTTTTTTCTTTAAAATGGTGTGAAGAAAAGTTTAAATTTACGGAAATACTTTCCCTTACACCCTATATATTTGTCTCATAATTTTATGAAGGGTCAACATTTATCCATGTTTAGAATCAGTTCTTCTATTGGAACCTTTGGTGTGTAACACTAAACTCGAAGAGATTTACCACTAACACCAAATCACTTTTTAAAACTTCTCAACGCACGTTTTGCTATCCACGTTAGCATCATCAGGAGATATTAAATCATCTCAGGAGATATTACATCATCTCAGGAGAGATTAAATAATCTCCTGATGATGCTAACATGGTTAGCGAAAAGAGCGTCGAGAAGTTTAAAAAAATGATTTGGTGTTTAATGGTAAATCTCTTAGAGAGATTAAATCATCTCCTGATAATGTTAACATGGTTAGCGAAATGTGCGTCGAGAAGTTGATCAAAAAGTGATTTGGTGTTTAGTCGTAAATCTCTTCGAGTTTGCATGTTTAGAATGCTATAAGAATTTCGTTTAGATTTTAATAGAATTGAATAATTTAAGGATGAAGATAAATCTTCAGTGCCTTGGGGAAAAATGCTGACGTGTGTACCGCTTTGGGCTATATTAATTACACAATGTGGAAATTCCTTCGCCTTCTACACTCAGTTGACAGAATTGCCAACATACATGGATAAAATTCTTCATTTTGATATTCAGTCGGTAAGTAAAAAAAGGCCCATCTCCGTAAAATCATTGCTAATGATTATTAATTATTCCAGAATGCTGTTTTATCAGCAGTTCCTTATCTTACTAGTTGGTGGGCAGGTATCTTTTTTAGCATTTTTGCTGACTGGTTGTTAAGCAAAGGATATATTTCACTCTCAATGTCCTACAAAGTTTGGAACTCCATTGGTTAGTTTAAGGTTTATTCAGGGTGGACTGACTAATTGATTTAATTTATCATTATTTTTCAGCTACCATCATGCCTTCTCTTGGTCTTTTGGGAGTTGCTTATGTGGGATGTGACAAAATTTCCGCACAATTACTGCTTGCAATTCCTGGTGCATTTTCCGGCGCTACCTATGCGGGAAATCAAATGAATCACATAGCCTTAAGTCCTAAATACGCGGGTACAATGTATGGAATTACCAATGCAGCATCAAATATGTGTGGGTTTATAGCACCATATGTGGTTGGAATGTTGATTGAAGGAAGGGTAAGGAAAGCTTATTTATGATGACTCTCTGAACACTGCTCAGTAGTATAACAAAAAATGTATTATATATACATACAATATCCAGACTTTTGTAAAATTGCTTGAATTCAAAGTTATACCTGATTCTTCAATTTCCATTATCATACACAGTACCAAAAATTCTTCCAAGTACTCTCCTCTCAAATACTGCATGTATCTCTTACGTCATGTTAAAAACGTTTAATCGTGTCAAAAAACGTTTGTTTATTCAAAATAATCTCCCTTTGTTGCAATGCTAGGTTTAAAATGAGCAATGAGTATTTGAAGGAATTTTCGAATTGCCTGCCGTTAGAATTTTACGTTTCGAGAACTAAAATTGGTCACCTGATGCTATGTCGGGCGAATAAGATAGATATCATATGGTCGAATGTAGTTATTACCAGGTATGTAAATATACCGGAATTTTGGTTTAGAAAATACATGATAAAAAATATTTTATTCGAAGTATTGCTCATCGCTAGCCATACATTTTTCCCATTTGTCTGACAATTTGCGGATGCCACGCCAAAAAAACAGTTGTTTGAAGCAAACCAATTATCGAACTACTTTCTTACATTTTTGTAAGAAGTGAAGTGCTGCTCAGCAAGTGCGTGTCCCATCGTTGCAAATAAGTAGTAATCGGACGGAGCCAAGTCTGGTGAGTAAGCCGCATATGAAAGTATTTCCCAACTAAACGCCTCACTCGTTTCCTTGACTAGTTTTGCCGTGTATGATGGTACATTATCATGAAGCAAAATCACTTTGTGTTTTTTGATATCCTAGTCGTTTTTCACGCAAAACTTTATTCAAATCTATCATTTGTAGTCGGTAGCGTTCAGTATTAACGGTTTCGTGAGGTTTTAGCAGCTCATAATAGATCACACCCTTCTGATCCCACCAAACACAGAGCATTTTCTTCCGTCCTTGTTTAAGTTTAAGCTTAGGATTCTCAAAATATATCCACTTTTCATAGCCGGTCACAATTCAATGGATACATGCCTTTCTTTTGTATCTGGCCAGCAGTATTTCGCAAGTGGTTTTTCAGTTTTCCTGCCGACTTTTATTCAGTTCATGTGGAACCCATTTTCCCATCTTTTGGATTTTTCCCATGGCTTTTAAACGTATAGAGACGGCTTCTCGTGTCACATTTAATTGATCTGCGAGTTGTTGTTGCGTTTGAGCGTCATCCTCATCCAACAATGCTTGCAATTCGCCGAGTTTAAACTTTTTCGGTGGTCTTCCTCGTTCTTCGTTTCTCACGTCAAAATCGCTACTTTTGAATTTTTTAAACCACTTAAAGCACTGTGATTTACCAAGAGCATGCTCACTGTAAGCTTCGACAATCATTCGATGAGATTCCGCAGTAGTTTTCTTCAAATGGCAACAGAAAATCAATGCTGTCCACAAATCGCAGTTTTCAAACCCAAAATTCGACATGATCAACGCTATTACAAACTATGCTGCTGTATGAAACTTGTATTGTTGTGAGTTGAAAATCTTTGTCAGATGTCAACAAGGAAATGGAGCCAATAACGCGGTTCGATGGTAACTAGATTGATAGCTAAGGCCATCTATGGGCAAATTCCGGTTTATATATAATTCCTGGTATAATTTCTCTGGCAAACATTTATTTCATTTATTTTTTGGATCACTTGTGCATATCTAAAGAATAAATGTAAGATTTTTTAATAATTAGTAGTTTTTCTAATTGTTCTAACGCCGTCATTCTGTTAAAAGTAAAGCTAATCAGCGACGAAGAATTTGAGTTTTAAAAAAGATTATGATTAGATTATGTTTAAGAAATGCTAATTCTGGGAAATAAGACATTATTTTTGAAGTTTAACTCCATTTTGTGTGATTGATATCTTTCAAATCTATAATTAGATAAATCCAGAATATTTTATTTTTTATATATTAAACTTTGTTTTGAAATATCTTTAATTTCATTAAATTTATTCTGCAGTCATTTTTGTAAATCGTTTTTTCGATCAGATTAGAGAGAAGTAGAAATAAAGAACAGACCTTTGCACAGTGTTTTAGCAAGAGTTGTCTCACTTTTATTATTATTAATTAAAGTAACATTTTCTCGGTTTTGGTGTTTTGGTAAAAGCAGAGGTATTTTTCGGATAACCCTTGTAAAACGAAGACTAATAAATGTTATTTTAACTTTAGGAAACATTAGGACAGTGGAGAATGGTGTTTTACCTTGCAGCTGGTATAAACATCGGTGCAAATCTGTTCTATGTGGCATTCGCCAGTGCCAAGGAAGTACCTTGGTCCAAATCTCAAAGAACTAGTTCAGTCAACTGACAAGCACTTTATTTAGCTATGCTAGTGGAGGCATAGCATCAAATAGTGTGATTTTTACAGAATCGTTTTGAATGTAAGTATGCTTTCCTGATCATCTACATTCCTTACTAGTGTAAGATTAACAAGCTTTTTATTACATCATAATATTAATTGTAAATTTAGTTACAATATTGTTTAACATTTAATGCGGACTTTCAGGCGAACAGGGTGAAAACTTAGGCAAGTTTTTTAAATGGGCAGATTTTCGGTTAGTTTTATTATGAATTCTTACATTACTTACTGTAAGTAACCAGTGAAATTGTTATAAAACTTGCAGTTAAAGTGCAATGAGATTATCGCACAATTTTCGCTAATCCTGTCGATATTATCAGATGTGAGTGATCTCACACAATTTTTTGATAATACTTGGTGAATTATCTCTTTGTATTATAAGAATTAATGCCAAATTATGAAGGGTGCCCCATTAGCAACGCATAATTTAACGGTATTTTTATTTTAAAGTAGACAAGTAACTTTTAACCTTCAATCGGGTCTAATAGACTTAATCGCACATAGGGCGCAGTGTATCTGACGTTCAGAGACTTGTTTTGGTATACAACATTTTTCCTAAACTGTAAAAACATCATCTGCTCGTTAGTAAATAAATGTTTGATACAAAAATAATATTCTTTACCAACAGAGTAACAAATCTGGGCTGTATGGAGGGTGTTCAAGGGTTTCCCATGTATATTCTCCAGTTGTTCCTTCGTCAAAACCGAACCATCGGGCACATCATTTATTGAAGCCAAGATGATTGTTTGAGTACTTCCAAAGCTAATACCCACCTTTAAAGCAATTTCATGAATAGTGAGCCGCCGGTCACCTTCGATAAGCTTGCGAACTGCACCAATGTTGTCAGCAGTAACACTTGACCAGGGACTTGGATTATGACTTACATTTACCACACTTTCTCGTCCACTCTTAAACTACTTGGCCCAACCAAACACTTGGGTCTTAGATAGGGTATCGTCCTCATACTGAACCTTCAACCCAGTTAATATTTTGGATGGTTTAACGCCTTCCCTGGTTAAAAACTTTAATATCTTTATTACATTTATTATTACACTCACAGTGACAAAAGAAATGAGTGAAGCAGTTAACCGAGCGTTTTCCCTACTGCTAATACATTACACTGCAACGATTTACACTGACAGCCCGCTCGTGATTGGCTGAGGAAAGTAATTGTAAAATTCCGGTTTATATTTGATTCACCCTCGTAAATGTCATAATGACAATCTTGTAAAACAGTCAATTAACTTAACAGAGAAAAATAAATGGTTTGAAACTTATTAGTTGTACGTTCTCGAGTGGGACACTCTTTATATTATGAATAATTTGGATGATTTAAGGATATGTTTTTAAAAAGAAAGTACTAGTCTAAATTTAATATGATCTTGTTATAATTAGGGAATTTAGGTTTTGAATTGATAAAAAACTGAAGGAAAAAACTACAAAAGGTATGATGAGATTTATAATAATCTTTTTTGTTACATTTTTTTTCTAAATACTTTTTTGTTTGCCTTTTCATTTTTGAGCAAGAGTTAGGTCAGATTTTGAAATGCCTCTTAACACCCCTATTTCTTCATAATTTTCAAATTTATGTTATTTATAGCTTGTGTAAATGATTCTTAATGAAGAACTGAGAAAATCCTTGTAATTATTATAATTTCTTTAGAACATAACTGTTGCCTGAACATAAATTGAAAAATTTATTTTAATTTTCAACAATTCCTAGTTAAAATTAAATCTGTATTTAGTACTAGTATAAATAAAGGAATTGATTATTGTGTCCAACTTTTTGACCTGTATTGTATGTGTAAAGGTTATGTTTGCTTTCATTCAAATGATATAAGGTTTGTTCTAGCAAAGATTTCAAACGATTTCAAATCGTCCGGGGTTTGTGCAGGCGAATGTTTCGGTCATCTGCACAAACTCCGGACGGTTTGAAACTGTTTGAAACCATTTGATATATTTGCTAGAACAAACCTATTGAGTACAGAATGTACCGTCCTGAAGATTTTCTTGTTCTCGATTCAATTTTAATGATATCGTTCAACGTTTGTGACGAGGAAATATAAATCATATCGTAGAACTTCTCACAATATTTACATTTTTTGTCTTGTTACCTGATTTTATGTACTTTACTCAGGTTTTTGTTATTTTACCAACTGTTATTGTGAAATGATTTCATATAGTATATGTATATAGTGAAAATATATAATTAAGTATAATATATTTTTATTAGGTTATTGCATCGTTTCTGTTGCATTTTTCGGGTTATACTGAAACTGTTAGAAGTTTGTAGAAACATTTATTTAATTAATGACATATTGCTATCACCTATTGAGTAGATTTTAGATACCAGAGACAAAAAACCTACTATCTGATGCAAAAAGTCGAACATTACATTATTTACGTCACATTCATTTTCAAAAATGTTCCCATTTAAAAAATGTTATACAAAATTAAATAGGGTGATATCGGGAGAGCCTGATGGATGAGGGATGATTGCATAGCTTAGTTTGTGTAGCATTTGTTTTGTCTTAATGTAGCCGATCGTTGTGGTGTTGTCACAGTACCTTTTCAATATTACGTAGTGCAGGTCATTTTTTCTTTATTTTTGAATTCAGTTCACGAAAATTCTTCACAATACAAGTTAGCAGTGATGCTTTGACCAAGGGGCAGCACTCATAGTGGAGAGGCCTTTGTCGATTCTACCAAATACACAGGATTGTCTTATCGGTGGATTCTGTGTTTAGCAACAGCTTGTTCATTAGGTAAACATTTGACTTCCTTTCGCATTGAATTGCTATAAACTGTCTACTTTTCATTACCAATTACTAAATGGCTCAAACATTTGCCATTCTAACTTAGCCACCTTTTTTTCATTAAGTTCATGTCTTATCCACCTTCAATCCATTTTTTTCTTAATTTTTCCGGTAGTTAAAAAAAGTATCTTCGGATTAGTAGGGTTTTCAAACTATCATTATTAAAATCAGAATGGTGTATGAAGCTTTTTTTCAAATCAAATTTCCCGCTACGATGTTTTCAAAACGATCTTTCCATAGTTCGAACATCAACAGTATTTTCTTTTCCCAATGCTATAATTTTCTTCTTTAAGTGCACGTTTCGGAGTTTGGCAATCATCAATGTTATGCATATTTTTGATGCAGGCGATCTGAAAAGTTGGGGAGACGTGCACTGAAACCACTGTCTCAAGTTTCTGATCCACTTAGACCGCTTTTCAATACTTCTCTTTCCTTGGATTTTCCCTGCATAATTACTTACAATCATTTGTATTATGGACTTCGCATTACGCGACCCAACACTCTTCTGTTCGTTTGATACGATCTTCTGTTCGTTTGATAGTCTTTAAAATTTCTCGTTGTTTATTCATATTCATTCTTCTCATGGCTTCAATTTATATTACTTTATCCATCCATCCATCCAAAAGTTTCTAATTTTTTGACATTGACCTTGCTCATAGTCCATGAAACATAGCTTCTAACATGATCATGCATTCCTACTTTTTTGGAACTCATACAAGGTACAATGCTCCTTCATGTTTTCATTTGGTTTGTTCTGAAATATGTGATAAAACATTCCAAAGCCACATGGACCTATAAACACAATAATGGATAATATATCCACAAAATGTTATATTTGAACCAAATAGGTAGCAATTATGCGATATCGAATATTGTATTCCAAAACTGCAATAGACATTATGCAACAACTTGTTATTATTGTTTCTAAATTTCTCTTCTGTGATTCTACCGCAAAAAAACCGGAAGGTTGATGTTACTATTTGATCATTTTGGTTTGGAACTTTTTGAGTTAAAAAAGACTTAATGAGCTTTCCACTCACACCGCAACATTAAAATTACTGGACGTGTGTTTGGCTAATCCAGTAAACATCAGCATGTGTGGAAAACTCATTAATGTCAATGTTTTTATATGAATTATTTTTTTTGGAACAGACATCTTAAATGTGTTCCTTTTTCTAGATAAATTAAGCAATTAATTTTTAAAAACTAGATGGATATAATGATGTTTTAAAATGCAGGTACGTTTTATCTATGAACTATATTATTTAGTTGAAATTATTGGATTTATGTAAGATACATTTTTAAATATATTTTTTTAAGTATGTGATATTGAAAATTAAGGTTCATGTAAATTTTATAAAATACATGATTAATATATATTTATAGTAAAAAAGTGTTTATTTTAAAAAGTTGCAAAAAGTTAAACATATCCTCAACTTAGGTCCTCAACTTAATTTTCGGCCTTTTTTGATTCTCTCAACCAAACCAAACTCAATCTTCGATGTAATCTCCCCCACTTTCGTCAGTTAAGGCAATTCAAATCCTAGATCGAAAAAAACGTGGGAAGTTTTGATGTGATAAAGTTGCTGAGCCTATTTCTACTTCTTCAAGAGATATGAAGCAGCTATCAACCAGGTGATGTTGCAGGGATTGGACGCGATGAAGATGTGAAGGGGCAAAGTCTGGAGAATACGCGGGGTGCGATACAATTTCCCAGTACAACGCGGTGATCGTTTCCAGAGTCTTTTTGCTGTGTGGTGCCATGCGTGACCCTGCAACAAAATGATTTCTCTTCTTTCCTTGTCAGAGTAAGGCCTTTGTCCTATAAAGTGTCACTAACCAAAATCAGTTGCTGCTCATAACAGTTAGCAGTGACTGTTTGACCACCACATACACAGCAACACCTTTCTGGCGAGGGTATTTAGTTTTGCGGTACTAGTCACTGGATTTTTTCTCCATTTTTTTGTCCGTTCCCAAAGTTCTACTTCATTTAAGTCAACATTTCCAGTTCGGAATTCGTGGAACTACTTCTTACAAGTACTCTATGAAACAGCATGATCCCTCAAAGCCGCACAAATCATCCTGAGCTACCGCAGCAGCATTTTTTCAGGTTATTGGTTGGTTGAGAAACGAGACGGGTTATTTATGAGGTTTGTTGTTTTAAAGCTGTAAGATAAAGTTTTAATATGATTGTATGGCGGGAGAAAAATCTGATTCGATTAGTCGAAGAAAGTAGAGGGCCCACAATTCAGGTCCTAATAAAACAGAGATAAAAAGAAATAGTAAATAAATGAGATAAAAGAAAAGGAAAGTTTGGATGATCTCCATACGTTTCAATTAATAACCTTTAATTTAGAACGAAGGAAAGAAAAAAAAACATCTTAATAAAAATATGTTTATTTGACAAATTATCATCCAGCGAATGTATGTAAATGTAAATAAAAAATCTTATAGGTGCTAAATCAATAACTTAGGGAAATTTTAACAAACCTATTACACTAAAAAAAATCGCATAGGACGAAATAATATACAAATGTTTTATTTCATTTCTTTCTTTGGCGATACCAGATTCGTAACCTTCGCTGAATCTACGCCCAATGCCGAAGAAAGGAGTTTAACAACACTCTTGACGTCAGGATTATCAGTTTCTATAAGAATACGAATGTTTAATTAGTTTATTTTTACGGGACTAATCTGAAAAATTCTCGATCTAGAGATTCTATTTTGGGTTGATGAAAAGTTCGTCTCATTTTTTTGAGAATAATGTGCCGTTCCGTTCGATGAGCTTTTTCCATCTCTCCGGTTAGCTGCATAATCACGCGATCATAGTTGTGGCTAAAGAAATGATCCAGGTGAAGACATGATCAAAGAAGTAACCGTCTTTTTACCATCTACGTTGTTTTGAAGCGATATAAATAAATGGTAGTAGGAGTGTAGGTTAAAGGTCGGGAGAGTACGGTGGATGAACCAAAACATCCTAGTGAACTTGTACAAGTTTGTGTGGGTTAAAGACACGTTGTGGAACGCAATGCCTTTTCTGTTGGTTAATTCAGGCCGCATCTGGGCGATTGCTGGCTTTAATTCACCTTGTTGTGAACAAGATTTCTCCGAATTAGTGGTCTGATTTTCAGCTAACCTCTCACAGTAAACGATTTCCTTTCAGTCCCACCAAATGCATAGCAAAATATTCTTCCGATGTTAACTGGTTTCTGCGCTAGTGAAAGGAGCACTTCTGTGCTTACATCATGATCTCTTACGCTTAATATTATTATACAAAATCCATTTTTCATCGCCTGTAACGATCGAGTTTCGATAGAAAATCGACTCATACATCGAGTTAATCGCCTTGACATTGTAGATTGATCAATTTTTATATTTTCCACTATTGGTGTGAAACACTAAACTTAAAGAAATTTACCACTAAACACTAACTCAATTTTTTAAAGTTCTCGACGCACGTTTCGCTAAACGTTCGACGAAACGTGCGTCGAGAACTTTAAAAAAGTTATTCGGTGTTTAGTGGTAAATATCTTTGAGTTTATTGTTGACTGGTTGATTTGATAATTTCTCCAATCTGTGAAGTTGTTCTATACCGATCATTTTTATTCAGCGGCTATATTTCATTGCTATTAGCCTAGATTGGTTGTAGGGAATGTGGTGTTTCAATCCATCATTCAAATTGTATTCACGAAACTTTCTGAATAACTTACAGCACGTGGAATCGTCAACGCCATCATCTGTGAAACATTCTTGCGTTTTCCGAAATAGAAAAGTATATGTCGAAAACGATCCTTATTTTCTGCTATTTTTAATGATTAACAACATATAAAACATAAAACCAAATAACGATTTTTTCCCAAGTACTTGCTGCAATTCCTTCTGTAAAACATCAAAACTTTACAGTTGAACCGCCGAAAGATTACTCGTGCGTTATTAACTAACGTCATTAATTTTCTATATCATACGTTGTCTCAATATGTTCTTTTCGTATTATTATGTTCAATACGTATGACTTCGGGTAAGAGCAATACGTTACAATAGCGTTACAGCGGGGTAGAAAGAGAAAGAAACAAATAACTAAAAGGTGTTTGTTCGTCCTGGTCGCTAAAAGTTCATCTATCGAGTTCAGCGGTCCTGTTTTGGTTCTCATTTGACTTGTTTTGTTATTGTGTTTTAGTGAAATTTTGTCCTATCAAGTTCAGTTTTATCGTAAAATAAGTTCTTAAAAGAACTTGTTATCGGTAAGTATTTGTAAAGATTCATAAAGTTTTATTTCCTTCAATAATTCTAACCCAACCAAAGACATTTTATTACAAATCTTTAATAAAAACATAATTTATATTGGCTAATTCTAAAAAGCTACTGAAAGCTAAACAACTGTTTCAAACTAATAACAGAAATATCGAACTTTTGTGTGAAAGTGCAAACTTTTAAGGTGAAACACAGAAATCGCAAGCCCAACAATTTGTGCTCAATGTTTATTTCAAAATGGGAAATAGGAATGGGAGACCTTTAGAACCTCTTTTAACTATTCAAGAGGTAAAGAATACTTAATTTGATTACATTTTACTTATATTGCATTATCATATTGTAATAGTTTTTTTGGAGAGTTGCGGCAGCATAAAAATATCAAGGAAAACTGTGTATCCTATTAAGAAAAGAACATAATCCAGTTATTTCTTCTGGAATAAGACCACCTTGTGCAAAGACCAAAACAACAGACTTACCCGAAGGAAGTACCTTTTACAATACCTTTTACAATATGTTTATATAATTATATGATACGTTTGTAATAAACGTGTGATATGTTTGTGATAAATGTGTAATGCAACTGTTTAAAGATCCGAATATTCCCACAGCTAGTAACATTTTCATCATATAAAAATGGGTCTCAACAACAAAGTTAATAGAGTAGATAAAATAATGATTTTGACCGATACCAAAATAATTTAATTCATTGTTTTGATCAATAACAAAACAATTTGATTCATTGGCTGTTTCCTTAAAATTTCGTGATAATTTGAAATTGTCCCTACAATTTTAACCTACAAAATTCTCTGTTCAATTTATGACATAAAACTTAACAATTTCAGGGCACAGTCGAAATTTTACGTTAATATATCGATTTATAACAGAATGTTTTATAATTTCATGTCATAAATATATACAAATAAATGTATCGTGAATTTAAATCATAAACATAAATGTCCGTCTTTCGAGGCACCAATCACGTCCATTATGAAAGTTAGCACTAATTTGACTAATAATTTTTGATTTGATTCATATGGATATAAATTAATGACGCACGGATAATCTTTCGGCGGTTCAACTGTACTTGTGTGAAGTAGATAATACTTCGATTTTACGATACAATGCGGCAAACACGAGAAGAACTTTGCATTAACCCAATTTGATTTTTGATGTTTATCTCATCATTTACTGTGACTTTAAACGCCAGATGGACGATTCTTTTTCAGACAACCCTAGGACAATGGAAAAATCTTACTCACCATCAGTTGTAATTTCCTTCTCCAATTTTAATTTTTCTTTGTTCATGGCTAACATACCTTCCTCTATGGTACCTTGCGATATCAACCTAGAAACGAAACTACATTAGAACGCCGATTTGATAAAACCTATTTCTTGGTTACCTATACACAGTCACTGGTTTAGTTTGACCCATTCGATGACATCTGTCTTCCGCCTGTTTGTCATTGTAGGGATTGAAATCGATATCGTGAATGATAACGGTGTCGGCGCTGGTGAGATTTATTCCCAAACCGCCTGCCCTTGTCGACAGAAGAAAAATAAATATCCCTTTGTCTTCCGTATACTCATTTATTAGGTCCTGCCTAATGTTAACAGCTGTACTCCCGTCTAGTCGAAGATAACGATAATTTCTTAATTGTAAGTATACTTCGAGAATGTTAAGAAGGATCACATATTGACTGAAGATGAGCACCCTATGTCCACCGTTCTTCAATTCCGGTAAGCACTTGTCTAAATATATAAATTTTCCTGAGGTAAGTATTAAGTTATCTGGCAGCACAAATTTACTCAAACACTGAAAAAAATGTTTTTCGTTGTATAATTCCACTATTAATTTAACTAACAGGTAAAATGTTCGTGGGGTTTTATATTTTCAGAAATGGTGACATTTAAGAACTATATTTTGTGACTGTCCTAACTAGATGTTAAAATGACTCTTAAAAATGTCTTCCCACACATTTTTATAAATTATACAGGGTGTTTAGTGCATCGTTCGCCAAATTAAAATGGCCGATAAAATGGGTCTTTTGCTATCTCCTCAGCCTCCACAAAACATTATTGGACCCACAAGTTTTTTTTATGTTAATTTTTAAATCTTTTTTTGAAAAATTCCAAAAGTCAGCATTGAAACTTGAATTAAAAAAAAGTTATTGGTATATCCTCCAAATTATTTTTTTATTTTAATGTGTAATACTAAACTCGAAGAGATTTACCACTAAACACCAAATCACTTTTTGAGAACTTATCGAAGCATGTTTTCGGTGATTTAATCTAAGATTAAATGAACTCCCGATGATGCTAACATGGTTAGCGAAACGTGCGTGGAGAAGTTTTCAAAAAGTGATTTGGTGTTTAGTGGCAAATTTATTCAAGTTTAGTGTTTCACACCGAAGGTTCCAATAGAAGAGTTTATTAATGTGTAATGTTGTTGGGTTGTATGAAAATCAAAATTACATGCAAGCGACATCTATTTCTTTTATGGGCTCGCCAAGTTTTTCAAAAAGCTCGACTTCAAATTGCATATAAAAAAAATAAAAGGTATCATGTTCTTTGAATTCTAATGCATTCATGCCATAAAAACGTTTTACTAACTTCACTAATTTGTTAGCTTTGCGTATCGGACGCATTAGGCGATATTCGATATGCGGGATAAAATTGGAAATCATGTAATTGGACCACGGGCCTAATGCGTCCCAAAACATAGTTAGCAAATTAGTGAAGTTAGTAAAACGTTTTTATGGCATGAATGCATATCGTTAGAAAGAGGATAAACCTCTTAGTTTTTTTTATAACATGCAATTTAAAATTGAGCTTTAATTTTATTTTTACTTCTTCCAAAAACGTTGAGAGTCTTTAAAAAAAAGTATATGGGGCTTGCGTCTAATTTTGATTTTCATAGAACCCTACAACATTACACATTAAAATAAAAAAATAATTTGGAGGCTATACCAATAATTGTTTTAAAATTCAAGTTTCAATGCTAATTTTTGGAATTTTTCAAATAAAGAATTAAATAGTTAACATAAAAAAACCTGTGGGCCCAATAATGCTTTATGGAGGCTTAGGAGATGGCAAAAGACCCCTCCTATCCTCCATTTTAATTTGGCAAACGATGCACTAAAAATCCTGTATAAGAATAAGAAATACGGAGTAAACATCTGAATTTGAGAGATCTCATCTAGAGAATAGACAACGAAAGAACAAGACCGAGGGGGAAGGCATAAGAAGAGATAGGAGGGGGAGCGGGGAAAGCGACAGATAGAAAAATGGGCAAGAAATGCTAGTCTATTATATAGACCAGCGCTCTATATAAAAAACAATAGCCACTTAGCTATTTATGCAGTAAGCTAGTCTGTGTATCAAGTTGCGGAAAGTAAATCTAAACCAAAAAACTAGTGGTAGTGAAATTCGTATACTGGTCCATCACGCATAAATTATAATATTCTGAGAATAATGGTGGTTTTAAAGCTACAGTTCAATTCCACACAGCGCATTTCGCGTTGATTGCCTTGGTATCATAGATGTAGAATAAACAAAATCTATGATTGATAGCTCACCATGGTAACACATCAGTATTAGTTGAAAATTATGGCAAACTAAAGATGCGGGGAGAGCCAGATTTGGGAAACATAGAGAGCGTTGCTTTCAAGAAGCAGATTATCGATCAAATAATTAAAGATTTGAACTAAGCGAATCACTTACAACCCAAGGGAAGAGAATCGATTTGTAAAAAAGGTTCTTGTGAGTTCCAAGAAACTATTAAATTCTCAGAGGCAAATTTTAACTAAAAACCACACGATTTTTCTTTTGGCTATTTTCGTACTTACCCTGAATTGTTCTGACATAGTATGAATTTCAAAATCGGACATCCATTTTAGATCTTCCACGATGTAATCTACTACGGTGTCTTTATAAGCCGGATCTTTAGCTAAGAGTTTAGCCATTTCTTGAAGCTGATCGATATCATAATGATATCGCATCAAGAGAGGATGGTTACTTAATTTTCTCAGGTCCGTCATTATACTCATACCGTTATATTGGCTTTCGTCTCCCTATTAAAGAGTTAATAGTTCAAATATAACATACTAATGGCTACATACATTTTGTCAAAAAAGTACCGGGAATTGATGATTTAAAAACTCCGCTTATTGGGATTGTCAAAATTCTTTTTATAGAAAAATAAAGGTAAATAGAGAATATTATCTGAGCGTTATGCGGCGTTTGAGAGAGCAAATTCGTCGAAAAAGGCCAGATTTGTGGAAAGAAAACTCTTGGATTTTGCAGGATGGATTGGCTTTGCATCGCGAACGAATTTCTGGTCAAAAACTCAACAAACAAAATTGAAAATGCGTTTTAAAAATGTTTTAACAATTGGATTATTCGTTGACATAAGTGTATTATTTCGGAAGGGGCCTATTTTGAAGGCGATATAATAAGTTTGGATAAATAATAAACATTTTGTGTTTTGACCAATTCCCGGTACTTTTTTGATAGATGTATACGAATTTATTAAGTTTTCAGCCTCTACTATAGGACCCACGGACTATAGAACCAATTGTAATCATTTTTTTCCCGCCTTACAGTTGTTTTAAAGCGCCATCTTTGAACTTCAAAACGACGTAAAATATGCGAACCTACAGTAAACCCGAAAATCAGTTTTAAATACAGTCGTTTGAAAAGCATTGGAGGCACAGTTTTTCGCCCTTCAACTGAAAAAATGCTGCGGAAGCAGGAAAGGAAAATAATATTTCTGTGGTTTTGGGGGATAAAGCTGTTATACAGTACTTGTAAGAAGTGGTTTCTATATCTGTAAGACTGTGACCTATGACGAAAAATGGATGTTCTACAATAATGCAAAGAGGTGAATGTCGTGGATTAATCCACGCGAGATATCAACCATGCCAAAAAGATGTTGATGTGTATATGGTGGAATTAGTTGGACATTATGCATTGTGAGTTACTCTAATCTGGTCATACAATCATTGCTAACTGTTATCAGCAGCACCTGATTCATGTTTCCTCTAGACCGTCACTAGATCTACAGGAAATATGGCTCTATACTGGCAAGAGAAGAAAGGGAGATATTTTGCTTCAGGATAACACAAGACCATACACAGCAAAATCCTTTTTGCTGTATGGAATCGATCACCAAGTTGGCCGCCGGTCGCTTCAGATCTCTTGAAGAAGTCTAAAAAGGACTCAATGACTTTATCATATTAAAACCACCCTTTTTTCTATCTGAGATTCGACAGTTGCCTGAAAGCTGACGAAAGTGAAGGAGATTACTTCGAAGATTTAGTTTATATTATTTTTTTCATTTAGGTAGTTATTAAAACAACGTTTCGCAGAAATGGCCTAGCAAGTCCCATTTTTAAGTACATGCTTCTCCTTTATATCATGGGATCATTGGAATTGAAATTATTTGTACCTGACTTTGGACTGGACAATGTAGGAATTAGTACAAGACTGTAGAGGGGGTATTTCCACAGTATACTATGAACATTTAATGGCGGTTGTATTGTTTTCTATAGTTTAGTTTGTTTCTGTCTCGTTTACAGTACAATCAAGCTGATTTTATATAAAATGGCAATTTCTAATCGTCAATTTTGCAAAAATCCAGTGGATAAGCTTTGTTATGTATGCAGAAGATTTATTTTAAATTCACAAGCTAGATCTAAATCCGAGGAAGTCAAAAAAAGCCCATCTTTTATGTTTTAAATGCCAAATTGGAGATCAAGATAAAAGTTGGGCTTCTCATGTTTGCTGTGAGTCGTCATGTAAATTTATTGCATCGCAAGAAAAAATCTATGTCGTTTGCTATTACTATGGTGTGGAGAGAACGTACTGATCATGTAAGTAATTATTACTTTTGTATCACCAAAACAGAAGGGATTTCAAAAAAGCAGGTTTCAAAACTAAAAGAAGGTATAATTATTGGACCTCAAATAAGGAACCTTCTAGGTGATTTCCGTTTTCAAGAAAAATTAAATGGAAAGGAATTGGTAGCTTGGAAGTGTTTTACAAGTATAGTGAAAGGATTTCTGGACAACTCTTGAAATCCTATGAAATACTTAGGTGTCCTTACTTAAAAATGTATTTTTAGCATTCCCATTTGGATTTTTTCCCCGAAAATTTGGGTGGAGTAAGCAATGAACAAGAAGAGAGGTTTCTCCAGGACATCAGGACGATGGAAGCAAGATACTAGGGATTCTGGAATCCATCTATGTTGGGCGACTACTGCTGGTTTATAAAAAGAGAGGATGCTACAGAACACAAGAAGAAAAAGTGAAAGTTTTTGTCGCTGTATGACACTCATGTAATATATTTATTCTTCACATAATCCCTCAGTAGTCTTTGCATTAACACGCTTTACGTGTTTATATTTAATAAATATTAGATTGTTAAAATATGTCGTCTCCTTTTTCCCCACTACGGACCCCCTGTAACAAAAAACCGCACGTGCTACAGTAATTAGCTTATCATTTTCGGATTTAGTAGTACAACATACTTCATACTACTATTTTCATCAATGATGCATCAAAAGTGTAAATTTGTTGACCTTTTTTCGAAGGTAGTTAAAAGGATTTAAAATTTAAATTGTTGACATTAAGTTCAGGATTTAATATTACCTCATCACTTGTCCTCACTCAAATTATCCATACCTCGAAAATATTTAATGTTAAATATTTAATCGCCGGTTTAATGACATACTTGACTTGAATGGAGCTTCTATAATCTGTACAAGCTCAAATGGTATGCATTTTGAAAAGAGATTTGAATTTTTTTATTAAAAAACGAACGAACTTATGTATCAGTAAAATATTTTAAAGATTCTTACATTTCCAATGTTTTGATAAGATTGCACCAGTTCCCCGTACCGTTCTTTTTGCGTGGGTACCATCGGAACGTTCATTATCACATCGGTTTTCTTGGGCAGATCCTGCAAAACGTCCCTCTTCAACCTGCGAAGCACAAAAGGTTTCATAATCCTTTTGGCTTGTTCTATCTGCTCCCTTTCAAAGGCAGGAACAGAATCGTCATCTTTTGCTTTCTGGAAACAACCGAGAACGTCAAAAAAACATTTTTTTTATTATCGTAATTGAATACCTACAGAATTCTTTTGGAAGAGGTTCTTTAGATCGTCGGTTTTTTCAGCGAATATCTTCGGCATCACGAATATTAACAGTGACATTAGTTCCAGCAGATTGTTCTGTAATGGTGTTCCAGTCAGAAGTATTCTGTGCTTCGCCTAAAATAAAATCCGTTTTAAATTATAACTTTTATGATGCAATTATAAAATTCACATTAATTCTTATCAGGTTTTCATATCGTTGAGTGTTCATGTTTTTAAGCATATGCGCTTCATCGAATATTACATAATGTAATGGTGTTACTCTGAACATTTTTCGTTCCTCTGGACTATTAGCAACTATTGTATATCTAAAATATATATTTTTAAAATTCTGTATGCCAAAAATGTCATATTTTTAATTGGTATTACTCACGTGGTTAAAATAACATCAAAATCATTCAACATGCCTTTGGCAAGGTCAAATCTGAAAGCTCTTCTCTCTTCTGTGCTGCCATAATACATAAAGACCCTGAGCTCTGGACACCATCTTGCAAATTCATTTTTCCAATTATCTAAAAATGCTTTTATCATCTATTTCCAATAATAGAGTATGTCGGGAAATTAAAGGAACGTTTTAAATTTAAAGAAAACTACAAGCACCATCTATTGAAGCAGTATATAATTCTGAAAGCTGTATAACCCATCTATAAAACGAGACCGTCATCACTTGAATCAGTGGCGGCTCGTGGGTTTTGAAAGTGGGAGGGCGTAGAAGAAAATAGTACAACTGAAGATTTTTTTTGCTATTTTGACATTCTTTTTGAACTTAACTCAAATTCAACACGGGCGTGCGACGACCGTTAGTTTTTAATTCAACTTTCTTCTCGAAACTTAAATTAGTCATTATTAACTGTTTTAAATCAAACACACCTTCATATTTGCAATTAAAAGTTGATTATTTTTATTTAGAAAGTACTACTCAGTGTGCAAATCAAAACAAGTATTCACGAGGCGAACGAAATACGTGACGCTAGACATATTAAACGCTCCGCGCCCGTCAAATCGGATTCGCATTAGTAGATTCCGCATGGAATCTACGACCAAATCGTGTGTTTTAGAAAGCAGTTAAACCCCGAATTCTGGCAACAAACAAAACATGTAATGCTAACGACGAGATAAGATGACGGTCGCTGGAGGTAAACGCCCGACCAACGATGTAAAAATTGTGGTGAGAGGCTGGAATTTTTAACTACATTATTTGGTTCTACATTTGGAGATTTTAATTTTTAATATCTTAAAATGAGTTAAAGGAAATAAACTGAACGACAATAAAATATGGTGTTTTGCTCTGAAAAATTGTTTACTGTGATAAATGCTGGCGGGGCGGCGCCCCAACGCCCCCCTTCACGAGTCGTCGCTGACTTGAAACGATCAACTGATGGTCAAGATATAGTGCCTAGTTGTGTCAGTATCTTTTGTTGCCTAGTAACAGAGACTCGATGGAACAGAGACCTGTTATTAAATTTTGTTTCAAGCTCGGTAAAACTTTTACAAAAACATTTGAACATTGAGTATAGGTGATTACAGGACCGCCGTGATGCTTTGGAAAGCGACCTGAAACCAGACCGACCAAAAAACAAAAATCGCGACGAGTTGGTGGAAAAAATGCGTGAAACGATCACCTACAATGCGAATTAGACTGCGAGATGGATAGCTGAGGAATTAAATATGAACAAAGTCATGGTTCATGAAATTTTGACAGATGATTTAAACAAATGGAAAGTCACGATAATGCACCTACTCACAGGACCGCCGCTGTTTTTTTTTGCTGAATTTTTGGCGAAAAAACAAGTCTGTGTGCTTAAACATCAACCGCATTCTACCCCAACCGCCTTATTCTCCGCACTTAGCTCCTTCGAACTACCACTTATTTCGATTGATGCAGCACTGACTTTCAGAACAACACTTGCATTCTTTTGGCCCAGAATTAATTCTTTGGCAGAATGATGGGAAAAAGTAATAGCGGACGATGGCCAATACTTTGATAATTAAGGTAATTTATTCTTTATGGAAATAAACGCTCAAATTTTGCGAAAAAATCGATATTATTAACTGAAACACCTAATATAAAAAAAAACAATAAAAAAAGCTTAGTAATTTTGAAATCACTGTACTTACCTAAAGTAGAAGAAGGCACGACAACTAAATGAGTATTCTGAGATAAACCTGTTATTTTCAAATATGCCAAAAATGCAATAATTTGTACAGTTTTTCCAAGACCCATTTCATCTGCCAATATACCATTTACACCTTGAGAATATAACACAGCTAACCAATTCAAACCAACCATTTGATAGCTGGTTAATTTTAACCTGAACAAAATATACTTATTTTAACTATTAATCGCAAAATAAAAGACAACACTTACGATGATGACAGATTTCTAGGTTGTTCTTTTACACCTGCTCCAGCAGCGACAGCTCGCTCCATTTGTTGAGCCAAATTGGTACATTTCTTCATCAAATGTCTGATGTTATTTCTTGTTATCAGCACTTGTTGAGCAGAATTTAATAGATCAGTACTTAAATTCTTATTACTTTGTAATTTAGTAACCTATAAGTTGTTTTTACATGTAATGTAATAAATATTTTTAATTATTCCAAATGGAAACATACTAAATCAATCCATCCCTTGAATGGTCTTAATTCAATGATACAATCTGCTTTTTTCTTTGAGCAAAATTGCATCAGTTGTAATTCATTAGTGGTGCCAGTTTCAAAAAATTCTAATACTTTTTTCTTATCACCAGTTAAATCATCACTAATTTCGGCATCCGAGTCTTCATCATCACTATAAATCATTATGACACAAACTTAATGGAAAAACTGTAAAAATTACTTACCTATCAAAAACCCTGGTATCCTTATAATTATTAACACTGCCAGTACTATCATCACTATCATAATCTCTTCTTTTCACTATAATTAAAACAACCTAAATAGGTAAATCCCTTCATATGATTTTATAAGCTAACCTTTCTTTTTCCTGTTAACACTTGGCTCTCCTTCTGCACTTCTTTTAATTCCTGACTTATTACCTTTCAGAGCAGAATTTTTTTCATAATCTTGCTTCCAAGCACTATAAGAACCTTGCATTACAGTTTTTGAATAGGTTCTGGACAGCTCAGCTGCCGCTGCATCAGTATTAAAACTATGTTTTGATAAAATATCATGTACTTTCTACAAAAATGTAAACATTCTATACCTTTTGTTGTACTAGGAAGTAACAGGATGTCTTATAACAATGTTTTTATGATCATAGCCATAACAGAGAACAAATACATAAAAAAATGTTATTTTTAAAAACAAGAAACAACTACTATATTATCCAATAAGACCAGTTGTTTCTTATCTGAGTGCACTTAGTGTTATAAAGTGTTAAGATACCTAATGGATATCATTAAATCTTACTGCAAATTTCGCCAAACTATAGTATTAAAAAGTCATACAAATTAGTCGACAAAATAAAAAACATTACAGTCCCAACCAATGCCAGATTAATATCATTTGATATTCAGAATTTATTTCATAGCATCCTGCCTTAATACACATAATAAATTATTTGTTTATCATAGCCTTGTACACAAACTGACCCATATTCCTTTATCAGATGCAGATTTTGATAAGGAATTAAACACCACCAAACTGCGCTAAACATGGTTATTCAGAGGGAATAATAGATAATATTCTAAAAAGAAAAGGCTGCTTCTGAAATATATCCACAAAAGAACGAAAATGACCATTCATTCAAATTAAATGAAAAATTCTTATATAAAAATAATGCAAAAATAGCCTTTAAAAGAAATAACAGTCTTGGAAAATATATGAAAAATTACAAAGCAAAAACAAACAAAATTGGTTAATTAGGGGTATATCAACCACATGTTAGAAAACATATATAAGACAAACAGGTAGATCTTTCAAAAAAAGAATTAAACATGAAAGAAGTTTTCTCAACCAGAAACATAATTCCAATTATGCCTCACATCTGTTAAACTAAAATCATTGTTTTAAGTGATTTTAAAATATTACATGTATAAAACAAAAGCAAAAACTAAAACCTTTGGATAGTTCAGAAATAAACCATCCCAAACATGTGAAAACCCTTCTGAATTATCAAATAGACCAGAACAAATCAAATTTATTGAATTTGTATTGACAAGAAGTAGCATTTGTGTGGATTTCTTAAAAAATATATATTTTAACATTGAAAATGATCAGTTCTGAAGAAGCTAGTGTTAGTGAAATGCATGAAAAAAAAGATAATAACAAAGTGGAAATTTAGACAAAAAAGTCTTTTAGTAAACATTTATAATGAATTTCCATCATGTAGAAACCAACACAATGTAAAAGTATCTTATATCACTTACCATAGCTTCTAAATTAGGAAATATTTCTAAAAGGAACTTCATTTGCTTTTCTTTTTCAAGAATACCTGGATGTTTCTGCCTATTATATCCATTTACTTTCATTGGGGCTACTGAAACTCTCATGGCATTGGTGCTTTTTACTGTTGATCCTCCAACAGTTTTTCGACTCTCAACTTCCGAGTCTGAATCGCTAGAAGGGTTTACGATACGCCTTCTTACCGGTTGTTGATTTTCAGGATTCATTTCTCCTGCTATTTGGGAAAATATTCAATTCACAAAGCGATTTTCTCGAAAACTTGTTACCTTACAAGCGTCTAATGTTTCGTCTGATTGATGAGAAAGTTGGGGCTTTTTCTGGATTCTAAAGCCTCGTAATGCCAGAGTAGCGCTACTTTCTTCTGTCATAATAGCATAAAGCTGGTTCTATGTAAACTCCTTGGAGTTATATGTTATTTAATTCTTATGATACAAGATAATTTAAGAACAGACCGACATAAAGCCAACCTTTTGAGGTTCGTCAGTGTTTGCTTCTAGGGAAATTTTGCCGCAATTCTAATTGGCAGACTTTGCAAAATACTATGGCGGTTCATATAAAACTTCAAAAGACATATAAAATTAGACATATCTACAAAAAATATTCAGCTCGATAAATCCCAAGGATTGTTAAATATTCAAATGTATGTTAAATGCAACTTGTTGGCTTTTAAAACATAAAAATTATTTGAATTTTAATATTGGCGACATTGCTCATCGCTTTTCATATTTAGCCATAAGGTGGCGTTATCCCATAATAAGTGAAATCTCGTGTGAAAACCGATTTTGGTTTTCTGATTTTCAATACAATGTCAGGATTAGTGAGGAATATTCGTCTATTATCGAGAAAGGTTTCATATTTAAGATGCTATTCGACAAGGCCGGCTAGTGTGATATTTAGAAAATGTAACAATACACAAGTAGGAATTTTCAATAATGGTCTTCAGCTGTTAGCTACACAGGTATAAATAATAATATAAAAGAACTATAACATTTATATTTATCTTTGATAAACGTGAAACTAAAATTAATTTCCAGTGAGTATTTGGGGATAATTTTACTGTTTAATAGTTAAATTATATAACTTCAGTCTAACCTCACTTTTTAGTGCCTATATTTACTTTTTCTTTAGACAAGATATTACTCTCCTGAAATAGTAAAACCCAAACCAACAGAAGCAGAGATTAAAGAGAGGGTGCTTAAAGTTGTTGCTTCCTATGACAAAGTAACAGCAGATAAGGTATTTAGGATTGTAATGGGGTTTTTTTTCTCTTTCAGAGACTCGTATTGCCTCATGAGCGAAGTTACAGTTCCAAACCACCATTGACTTTAAAACTTATTGCCGACAGGGTTCTTTTAGTTTTAAAATTGTACGATAAAGTTAACCCCGATAAGGTACAGTAATTTTGCTTATGATGGTAACACTGGTAAATAAACAAGTGATCTAATTAGAATTTTGCCAATGTTACTAGGCATTAGTCTCTGTATTTTTTTGTAAATTTTCTATGTGAAATAAATTCTGACTTTTCTAGCTTGCTTTGGAATCACATTTTATCAATGACTTGGGCTTAGATTCATTAGATCATGTTGAGGTTATTATGGCTATTGAAGATGAATTTGGTTTCGAAATCCCTGATGTAGATGCGGAAAAACTTCTTCGGCCAGCAGATATTGTTAGGTGAGTCTCATAACAATGAAGCATCTTTTCAACCGAGGTATAATTACTATGTTAATATTTTTACAGGTATGTGGCTGACAAAGAAGATATTTATGAATAATCAACCCATTTTTTAGATTAGATTTTTTTGTTATTATAGGTTTAAAGATTATAATTGTGAACTATTTTTACATATTTAAGTCATATAAACTTCAAACTTGTAAAAATAGAAGCAAACAGTACTGTTTTGTTAAAAATTTTAAGAAAATATATGCTATCAAAGCCAAAGTGGTTTGCCTGCCACCAGTTTTTTTTTGCTTCTTGTGCCTTTATGCTTTCCAAATAGTTAATTACAAAGGTGACAGTAAATTTGTCTAAAATAGACAAAATTCGACAAGACATATCATGACAGTATGACAGGTGTTTTAAAGAGGTCACTAAGCTCCTGGAGAAATCATAAATGAGTGTTAATAAGTCGCGGAAGGGATGCTAACCAGGGTTAATCGATAGCTGATCAAGATGTTTTAAACTGTCATCTGACGCGTTTATGTTTTTTTTTTTACATAAATACTAATTTGATATAAACATTTTTTGAACCCGCAGATCTGAGTTAATTATATGATATGTTAGTATTTTTCTATAGGGTAATGGTAATAATTTGTGAATTAACAAAGTACATGTATTATAGGTATTTTTTTTCCTTTGTGTATAGTTTTTTTAGTTGGTTTCTATTCATTTAGATTAAGTTTAATTTAATTACTTTACAATATTCCATACCTCTCAGTTCTGTAACGTTATGTATACAATACATACTGATTCAAACAAATAAAAATAAACAATTTTCATACTCAGTGCCACCAACGTAAAGATATACTATGATTAATTCAAAACAATTTTAAATTGGTTGTTTTATACACCTATATTAGTTTTTAAGTTATACATGCAAATTATAAAGAAACTCATTAAAAAACTTTGTATATTTTTTTAATATATGATCATACATTGATGCCAACATATAATAGACAACACGGCAAAATATAAGCAATCTGAAATACTTTAATTCCGGACAGAATTAGATATAAATCAAGTGTTGTAACGTGAATTTGACTGAAAATTATTATCTGTTTTCCGGTTTATTTAATCAATAATATTCTCTGGAAAATATACATCAAAATGAAAAGTATTTTCATTTAAGATATTTTTAGTTTGAATGTGATATGAGATATACAAGGATGTACAAATGGTATGTTTGGTATTCTTATTTATGGTTGTTATTAGTTGAATTGTTTTAATTTTTAGGCAAACTTTAAACAAACAATGCGTTTTAACACTACTTTCTGGCTTAGCCATAGGTTTCACAGTGGCCTATGTAGCATTATCTCAACAAACATCATTCACAGATCCTCATACAAGCTATGAAATGGAGTTGATGGAAGGACCTACAGTTGATCCGGGTAAGGTAATTTATATGAAACATGTTTATACCTCCTTTTTAACTGACTTATAGAATTTAAATGTGTTTATAATTTGCTTACATTCATTAGGCATACATTCAAAAAATGAAGAATTTCACCTGTTGGAGGATAGCACTGTTGCTGATAAGCTCTATAAGGAAGTTAAGGTGTTATGTTGGATTATGACTGGGCCAAATAATCATGAGAAAAGAGCGAAACATGTAAAAAACACTTGGGGAAAAAGGTGCAACATATTACTTTTCATGAGCTCAAAAGAAGGTACCATATTAATATATTGTTACTGTAACATTGATAAACTAACACCAGGAAATATCTGTGATAATTTGCATTAGAATGTGTGGGTTTATTTTTTCTATATAAATATATGTGTGGTGTATCTGCTTAATCAGTTTGAACTTATGCTCTAACAATTAGTACATGTAAATTCAGTTAATTATTTTGCCAGACAATTATATATGCCATTTCCTGTGTTATTATACCAAGGATATTTTAAATACAATTGGTTATTTCATATTAATATCAGACTAAGTTGCCAGTTGTATGCAATTTCTGCTGTTTTTTTTATTTGTTGTGGTGCATCAAGGATTTTTTAATTACAATTTCAGTTTATTATTTAAAAAACAAAAAGATTTTGAAACTTTTTAGATAAGTCTTTACCTTCAGTTGCTCTTCCGATAAAAGAGGGTCGCAAATATTTATGGGGAAAGACAAAACGTGCCTTTGAATATGTTTATAGGCATTATTTTGATAAAGCTGATTGGTTTTTAAAAGCAGATGACGATACGCAAGTTATATTATTTGCACATGAAGTTCCAAATATTAAATCTTATTTACTTTTAGGTATGTGATATTAGAAAATTTAAGGTATATGTTGATGCCCTACAGTGCCAATGAGTCTATATATTTTGGATGCCGTTTCAAACCTTATGTTAAGCAAGGTTACATGAGCGGAGGGGCAGGCTATGTTTTGAGTAAACAGGCATTAAAAAGATTTGTGGAGGTAGTTTAACTCAAAAAAAGTTCTAGCACTTAAGTGAATGTGTAATGATTCTAGATTGGTTTAACAAATTCTTCAGGATGTTCTAAAAGTGACAATGGCGCAGAAGATGTAGAGATGGGGCGTTGTTTGGAGGCTGTTAAAGTGGTAGCTGGAGATTCAAGGGACTCAATGGGAAGGGGAAGGTTTTTTCCTTTTGTACCTGAACATCATCTGATTCCTGGTCATGTTTCTAAAAGTTTCTGGTATTGGCAGTATATTTATTATGAAAATAAAGAGGTACATAGCTCTATTAAGTTAATAGTTTTGTTTCTTTATATAAATGATTTTCAGGGCATGGAATGCTGTTCTGATAATGCTGTGTCATTTCATTACGTTTCTCCAAATCAGATGTATGTCTTGGAGTATTTAATTTATCATCTGAGGCCATATGGGATATCATTTCATGTAGATATGCCACCTGAATTAAATGATAAAAAGGAATTGGAAAAAAAGTGAGGTTTTGGAAAAAAAACATGTATTTTAGCACATTTAGATGAAAAGAAATATCAGATATTTAAAAAATGATAAGATTTGAGACAGTGACAGTAAACTAAAGATATTTTTTTAGTAGGTACTCCTTGAAATGCTTGTAATGCTCTTCCAATGTTATTTGTTTCATCATGCACTCTATTTTTACAATCACATCCATCAATTGTTCTATTGGAATCCTCAGTATGTAAACTTGAATTAAGTCAATGAAGAATTCTTTTGCTTTAGTTCTTCATTTTCTCTGATTAATTAGGATCTAATTCTGCAATACCTCGAATTTTCAGATATTTTTAGTGTTAATTTGTAGGTAGGAATATTAATTGAAGACTGATATAAGTTTAATTGGAACTTTATTATTGCACAACTGCATATAATACAGGGTATGCAAAAAGCACGCATGTTTTTCAGTGAAGTGTAACCTCCTTGATGATGTTTGCTTTGTTGTACATAAATCCAGAGCGTCTTTTCTAAGTTATGCATCCTACTAATTAACATTTCTTTCATAACATTGTAATTTCTTTATGAAATAGACATTTTGAATGTGGACTTAAAAATTTGATAGTAATGTTAGAACATCTTTTCTAACTACTACCTATTTCAAAAAAATGATCTTTTTCGCACTACCCTGTATATTTATATTTATTATTACATATATATATCCGACAGATAAGGAATCTCCTACTTATTCATTAATTAAAAGAACAAATTTTTGATTCCCGGTGTATTTTTTATAATTTATTATATATATATGTACGATTATTTTATTTTTATTAGTTTATTACGTTTGGCAATGCAACTGTTGTAAGTTGTATCAATATTGCCTTATTGTTTTGAATCAGTCCTAGTCTTTTATTGCCAAATAAATTATGCCATATTATGTAATATTTCCTCGTAGCATTGAAGTGTTTATGTGTAGATATAGTATTCTGTATAGAATGAAATTAATATTAAGTTATAATTACTCCTTGAATATGCGCTAGTCGTAGAAGAAAATAAATATATTGCTTTTACTTTTTTAATCTAATGGTTTTTTCATTTGATATTTTACCTTTCCATGCTATACCATCAGACAATGTGGAGGAAACTTTGGTTTTTAATATCTTAAACTGTTTGAGAGCTAAAAAGTTTTGGCTGCAAATTAGAAGAAACAAATTAACGGGTCAAAAATGTCGTTATTGTTAACAAAGTATTCTCCTTTTTCATTTTGACGTATTGCATTGCAGAAGTGATTTCAAGAAATCTTATTTACATAGGCTTTCTGGAGAAGCCTATGTAGAAATCTCATTTTCCTTTTTGGCTCTTTCAGGACCAAATATAAGTAGCAAGGTGATAAATCAGGACTATATGGTAGATGAAATACATTTACTGTATTTTTCCTTTAAAAAGTAGAGCTAGTGATGTCATGTTGAAGAATGATGTGACAATTTTCTTTCTTTTCGAAATTCGTCCTATACCTACATAAATATTAGAATTCTTGTAAGGGAATTATTTCTCTTAAAAGTAGTCCTAATCATGGGCGTAGCCAAGGGGAGGGTTTTGGGGGTTCAACCCCCCCCCCCCCCCGAAATAAGCCAAATATTACCTAATATTACACCGAAAAAATACGAGGAGTGAAGAGACTTAAATTATTACTTTTGAATTGAATATATATCCGAACTAGTGGACGTTGCGGACAGTAACGCCATCTCTTGTAAAAAAACTTAAATTTCATGTAAGTATATTTTTGTTGTTTTATTTACTTCAAACTACCCCCCCCCCCCCCCCAAACTAAATCCTGGCTACGCCCGTGGTCCTAATGCCCCCCTATTACATTTATCAACGTAATTATTTAGGAAAAAATATTTGAAAGTCGCTGCATTAATGATTAGTTCAAATGACCTAAATTGGTACTTAAAACACAGGTAAATGAAATCCAAATAAAAATAATGCTAAATCTTTATGCTTTAGGTATTTACTTTGGATATTTATAACAAAAATAGCTGAAACACATTTGATGGTGGTAGAAATAACGAAGTGTTCCTTAATAGAGACATTTTGTTGTTTTCCAGTATCCTATACCACACAGGATGAATTAAAAATAAAAAAACGGGCATAATTTTTTCATATTTTTAATTTCATTTTGAGCCTAGTCTATTACTTTACATTGATCAGAATAAGTTAGATTTGAAAAATAAGCAGCCGGAAGTCCTGTTCGAATCTCCAGCCTAGACGCTTCCCTCATAAAATTGACTAGAGCTTCAAGAAAAATTTAGGAATGCAATTTTTTTTTTCGATAACTTCTCCAACATATTTACATATTGCTGTCTTTGAGACAGGAAAATATTTACATTTAGTTTGCGTTATATACAAAATAGGCAAAAAAATGTACATGATTACAATAATTAAAAAAAGAAAAATGTTCTACAGTTCCAGTAAAATCATTTACATATATACTATATATTTATTTATATAAATTTAATTTTAAATCAGTTAAAATTGTCATTTAGGGAATTTTTCTTCTACAAACTTGGAAATCATCGATTTTGACGAGTTTCACTGAAATTGATGATTCTCAAGTTTGGTAATTCCTTTGTAAGAGAATGAACTATTTTATCATGTTCTGTGATCTCTTTATATTTTTGTACCATTGGTTCCAATAAAAGTGACTAGAATAAAAATTAATTTAGGAAAACTGAAATTTCCTGGAGTATAATGAACAAAATCACATATGAGATTGGGTAAGTCAATATTAAGTGATTCTACTGGAACCATGTTTAAAGCTATAATGTCTTCAACATTTAAATATTAGAATTCTTATTATAAGGCAATGATTTTTCTTAAAAGTAGTCCTAGTGCCCCCTACACATTTATCAACGTAATTATTTAGGAAAAAATATTCGAACATCGTGGTGAGTCAACCCGCATTTTACATTTAGAATACAGAAAAGGAGCCGAGTAAACAAAGCGACCTTGCCAAATGCTTAATTCTTTTCTTTAACTTGTATTTTTTTCTGTAATTTGGAAGCTCTGAATACTCGTTCCACCATAATGATTAGTTCAAATGACCTGAACTGGCACTTGAGTAGTTCATAAGCATTAAACACTTAAAGTGTACTACTAATCACAGATAAATGAAGTCCAACTAAAAACAACGCTAAAGCTGTATGCTTTAGACTGGTATTTTGTATTAAATTTAGATTTTTACATTTACAAACTCTAGAAAACAGTACAAAACGATATTATTAAATATTTTCTGAAATAATCAAATTCAATAATAGATTTTGTACACAGTTTGGATTTTTTAAGGAAATACCCATACTTACTTTGAATATATATAACAAAAATCGCTGAAAAAGAGGTGAAACTTACAACGACGTGATATGAACTTAGAAAACAGATTCAGCGGATCTGCTTAAATGAATAGGATGTGAGGGACTTCTTGCTAATTTCTTCTTGGGCAATTTGCCTAAGATGTCCGAGAGTCTAGGAAAATCTGGTCGTTTATCTTCTTTGAATTGCCAGCAAATCATCAGAATTTCCTAATAAAAATATGTAATATGTACTCAATAAAACAATGTCGTATTCTATATAGGTTGACTATCATGATCAAAAAGCAAGGTGACAAAATAAAATACTAGATGTGACGGTTAATAATTCATATATTTTTTAAGAGATGGCGCTGGAAACAAGGGTGGGTCCACAGTCTAATCTCTTATGTCGTTTTGTTGTTACGACAGTACCTTTCAAAAGTTATAACCCTTTCGAGTTAACGTTATATTTTTCGTGTGGTAAATATGTCAAGTCAGATAAAGATCATTTGCGGCACGTACTGCTTTTCTTGTTCAATCGAAAGAAAAATGCGAGTGAAAGCCGTCGTATACTTGTAGAAACTCACGGTGACACAATCTCCCAACGTAAGACGCTTGTGGGTGTTGGTTTAGAGCCTTCAAAAATGGTGATTTCGACTTGAGAGACAAAGGCATAGGTTAACTGAAAAAATTTGAAGATACCTAATTGAAAGCATTGTTGGAAGAAGACAATATGCAAACTCAACAACAAATGGCAGAGAGGTTAAATGTTGGTCGCCAAGCCATTTCTGATCATCTGCATGTCATGGGAAAGATCCAGAAGGCGGGAAAATGGATTCCACATCAGCTGAACGACAGACAGATGGAAAAGCGAAAAATGGTGTGCGAAGTTTTGCTTTCTCGGCATGAAAGAAATACTTTTTTGCATCGCATCGTGACTGGGGACGAAAAAATGAATATTTCGAGAACCTAAAACGCAGAAAATCATGGGTTGACCCACGAGAACCATCAATATCAACCGCAGGGCCGAATCGGCTTGGAAAGAAGACAATGCTGTGCATTTGGTGGGATCAAAAGGGTGTACCATGAGCTTCTGAAATCAGGTGACATAGTTAATATCGTTGGCTACCGTCAACAAATGATCAATTTGAACCATGCATTGATAGAAAAGTGACCAGAATGGGCTACAAGACATGGAAAAGTGATTTGCAGCACGACAACGCCCCATAACACAGCGAAAGCGGTTAGAGACACCATTTGTGCACATGGCTGGAAACTTTTGCCCCACCCGCTGTACTCACCAAACTTGGCCCCTTCCGCCTACCACTTGTTTTCATCGATGTCTCACGCACTTTCCATGAAACACTTACGGAGATCAATTTTTCTATTGGAACCTTAGGTATGAAACATTAAACTTTAAGAGATTTACCAGAGAGTGCCCCAAATCACTTTTTTTTTAACTATTCGACGCACGTTTGGCTAACCATGTTAGCATCATCAGGTTCGGAATCCAAAAATGGCTTGATGACTGGACCACCACAAAAGATGCATGGTTTTTCTGGGAGGGTATCCACAAATTGCCACAGATATGGAAAATGTGCAGCTAGCGATGGCACATACTTTGTATAAACCATTTTTTACCTTTCTTCCAAATTAATGGTGTTTTTTGAAGAAAAAAATTAAGAATTATTACCCACCTGGTAGAAAATATTCTTTGTTAAGTGTTTGACCAGTTGGAATGAACACTTTGTAGACAATACCGTGACAATTGAGTAGTTAACGTAACTTTGATTTTTGATAGGCTTTGATGTTTTTGCTTTGGTTCATTTTTAGCATGATACTCTCTTGACTGCTAAGCGACCTGGGTTGTAAGGAACAAGACGAGAAGACGCATGAGAAAAGCCTAAATTCTTCTTCTTCAAAATTGATCGAATTGATCTAAATGATATTCCAGTAATATCTACAATGTCTCTAATACTTAATATGCGGTTATTTAGTACATCCTCGATTTTCGTAATGTTGTCTTCAGTGGTTGACCTGGAAGATCTTTCCGAACGAGGTTCATCTTCAATTGTTTCTCTACCAACACTAAAGTCTTTGTACCACTTGTAAACATATTTTGTTTTATATATAGTTAGTTGGTTTACTTAAGTTAGAGATTAGAGAAGTTAGAGATGCGTCAGTGCACTAGGCGGAATTTAGCGATTAGACCTATAACATAATGTGGGTTCCGAACCATGGTTATATAGACAACCCCGGCCAACATCCCCCTCAGCCTATCAACCATGGTTTTGTGCTTAATCATAAGTCTGTCAAGTCAAGTCTACCGACTGCCGAGGGACTAACGTAAAATACCTCTCAGAAGGCATCCGGCCTTACCCTGCATCGAGCTTTGCCCTATTTTACACTCTTGTCTAGAAACAATCATAAACATTTAAACAAAGTAACAAAACATCCATGTCGAGAACCGGAATCGAACCCGCTACGCCATCTACAGTACATAACCACCGCTAACGTGGGCGTCTTTATTTTCTGATATAGCTTCTAATTTCTCTCTCTCTCTCTCTATCTTTATATCTCCGAAACACTTTCCTAACATTTTTTATGCAGCGGCATAAGAAATTTCGTTTTTGAAACAAAAATTAATACAAAATCTTTGTCAAATAAATGTATCCATCCGAAACAGTCAGGAGAGTCATATCAAACTTCAAAAATAAATGATTGTACCGATACCTAAGGCGTACGAATTTAAAAAACAAAAGTTATCTTACTTTTTGATCATAGTAAAAGGTACACAACTTTTTCCCGCCGTTTTTTTTTTTTAATTCAAGACTTTGTTGTAAAAAACTGGTTATACATTTATGAATTAAATCATTGGCCACTACTTTCTCCCATCTTTCAGGCAGCATTCGAATCCTGCGTTGAAAAAACCGGTCATCTTTTGAAGCGATTCACGAATCGATCCAATTTTTCACTTCTTCATAAGACAGGAAGTGCTGGTCAGCCAGGCCGCGTGCCATCGATCGAATCAGGTGATAGTCAGAGGGAGGGTCTGGAGAATACGGCGGGTGGGGTAGGACTTCACATTTCAACGTTTTCAAGTCTGTTTTGATGACTTTTGCAATATGGGGTTGAGCATTGTCATGCTACAATATCACTTTACCGTGCCTTTCGCTGGATTGCGGCCGATTGTCTTTCAATGATCGGCTCAAACGCATTAATTGCGTTCAATAACATCCCTGGTGATTGTTTTAGACGGTTTTAACAGCTCATAATACACTACACTGAGCTGGTCCCACCAAATACAGAGCATGACCTTGGACCCATGAAAATTCGGTTTGGCCGTTGGCATGGAAGCATAGTCGAGATATCCCCATAATTTTCGACGTTTGGGGTTATGGTAATAAACCCATTTTTCGCCCCCAGTCACAACGCGATGCAGAAATCCCTTCCGTTTTTGTCTTTTAAGAAACTGTTCTGTCGGTTTCAACTCGTATGGCACCCAATATTCTTGCTTCTTCACTCCCAATGATCTTGCCAACTCTGGACTTTGACACGAGTCTTCATTAAATCATGTTTTTTCGCTCTTCCACCACTATGCCGGTCTTTGACGTGAAAATCACCGCTCTTGAAGCGTTGAAACTACTCACGACATGTTCTTTCACTCATAGCGGCCTCACTATAAGTGTCTGAGAGCATTCAGTGAGCCTCAGCCGCAGATTAAAGAAATAAATTAACACCTTCCTCATATGAGAATTTGGCTCATAAACTGACATTTTTAATCGCGAATGACTATGATGTAAACACAAAGCGACTACTGGTGCTATGGGGTTATGTTTACAAGATGCCCAAAGGCATTGCATGCCGTCTATGATGTATTTATTTCGACGACTACTTACCACTAACGCCATTTATAGGAAAAAGGCGGGAGCAAAGTTGTATAGCTTTTATTATATAACAAATACATAAAATAAACTACACTACTATAGTGGATTAGCTAGAGCCTACCTTCACTTCACCTGATGCCTGCAAATTAGCCAAGGGTTGCTTCATTCCCTTCCCTACTTGCCATATAACTGCTTCTGGAGGTTGGTTTTTGAATGGCCACTCACCACACAATAATTCGTACCAGACAGTGCTGAAAAGAGACCATATTGTATTTTTTTCCTCTGTAGGTTGCAGGAAAAAAAAACTGTTTACCCAAAAGCATATGTATCTGAGGATTTACTAAAGGGTAGTTCATTCTCTTGAAATCGATGAGCATCTAAACTACGCATAATTTCAGGAGCTAAGTAGCACAGCCAACCAGGAGGAATGCTTAAACTTTCTGTTTGACTATAACAAACAAATTTTATAGAATGGGGAATATTCCTCCATAAGTATTTAGGCAACTGAAGTTCAGTTATTTTTTTGTGAGAATTGGAATGTTTCTTTTATGTTATATGGTAAAAAAGGAACATTCGCGAGTAACGAGCGGAGAGGTCACTGCTTGCATGATTTTTAGCTTTAGCGTTTACTTCGTACTGTTACTTTTTTATTATACAATTGAAGTGATGGCGTCCGCTATTGCATGAAACGGTTTATTCACTTATGCAGAAAAAAACTTGTAATCTTTATACAAGCTTTTACGAAGGGTACCCCATGCCCACCACTGTACACAGATGTTTGATCCTCAGCTGAGACATAATTGCGAACTTCATAGTTCCCATTGCGCATCTTAGAGAAAAAGCTCAAGACGTCCACAATAAGGAGATGAAATTGTTCTCGAAAATCATTGGGAAATTGAGGGAAACGCTTGGTGAGTTGTTTCAACTGATTCTCTTGACAGTACAGCCATGAGTGAGTTTTTAAACAAGAGGAATTTTTAAACAAGGAAGGCATTAAACTATCCGAAATATTAACTCGGTTAAAGGTTCAGTATGGGAACAATACCCTGTCTAAGAAGTGTTTGATTGGGCCAATAAGTTTTAAGAGTGACGAGAAAGTGTGGTAAATGTAAATAATAATCGACGTCCCAGGTCAAGTGTCATTGCTAACGCCATTGGTGCAGTTCGCGACCGTATTGAAGATGGCCGGCGGCTCACTATTCATGAAATCGTTTACGGTACGAGAATCTGGAAAATGTAGGAAAAGTGTTTCGGCAACGATATTCTAAAGAAAACAGTCGTCTATCAGTGGCACGAACGCTTCAGAAGTAGTCACGAGTTCGTCGATGATGACGAACGCAGTGGCAGATCGTCAACATAGAAAACCGACGAAAACAAAAAAGGACAGCATATCGCGACTTAGGCAACTTAATCAGCATCTTGGCCTCTTGAGATGCGCAAATGAAAGAGTGAGTAGATCACTCTCTAATAGAGACAGAGAACGAAGATTTTTGCGAATGTACAGTACTTAACCGATGTTAGCACGACGAATTCGCTGCTTCGAATGAGCTCTGAGGCGTTAGGCTACTGCGCATCCAAACCTTAGATGCTGATCTGTAAACATCGGTAGGTAAAAACCGAACTATTCAATTACAATATGATCTTATCTATTACTAGGGTGTTTTGTAGATTTAGCTGGTCATTTGTGGTTATTGTATGACCATTTCTTTAGGATATTTTTATTTCCAATATTTCTTTAAGTCTAATTTTTTACTTTTCTTTTCTGAATATAATAATTTAACATTGCTTATATCTATAAAATTATTGTTTTGAATAAGTTGTGTAGACATTCCAGTACTTTTTATATTATTTAAGATATCTTTTTTATGTTCTTATATAATGTCGCTCGAAAACATTCTACAAAAAGACACTATCAAGGTAATCCATTTACTGATAAATACGGAGAAAGTTTCGGGTCAAGTACAAGTGTATTTGTGTGTATAGTGTATATAATTATTGGCACCTATGCTTAAATTTTCGCCGAAACTATCGATGATTAACGAGACAACCGGAGGAGAAAACAGCAGCAGGTTGAAAAAAAAAACACTTTTTCAAAGACGGCTATTATTATGAAGGTATATTATATACACCTGGGATCGCTGATTCATCGATAAGTCACTAAAACGAATCGTTTTATCGTACTGAAACTTTAAATGCGATTATCTCGAAACAATGTTTTCAAAAACTGTAACACAAAAAAGTTATTGATCGATTTGGCTGAAATTTTAGGAGGCTTTTCTCTATATTATCGGATGGATATACCTCAAGTTTTAAATATTTCGCGTAAATAAACTACTTTTTAGGATAGAAATGTCCAAAAAATAGTACAAATTTTGAACATTTTTTGTTTTAAAGCTTACTTAATTTTTAATTTAATACTTTTTTATAGTTTTATATGTTAATCCTTCCCGTGTATATATCAGAAAGAGAAAGAAATGTTTTTTTTTAGTGTTTCAGATGAATAAAAAAAAATAGTGGCGAGTGCAGCACTTTTGGACCTTCCGCCAGAGGTGCCCGAAAATAAAAATTACTGAGCCGCTATTTTATAAAATAATAATAATAATAATTTTATATTATTCAAAGCTCAAATAAAATGTTAAAACTTTAAAATGATACAATTATTTTATCATCTTTAAAAACACTTCTGCAAAAATATCCGATTTTGAGGCGCCTAAAGGAATTTCCCCTTTAATTCATATTTTTATATTTTTAATCAAATAGATTAAATAAAATCGCCTGATTACTTATGGATTTATGTATAAAAAAAAACCATCTACTCACTTATGACCAAAACAAAGTTTCGTAACACTAAACAAACCAAAATCGGTTATCACAACTTTTCCATTTTCCAAAAAAATGTTTTTCGTTTTTAAATCCTTGTGAATAATACCTTTTGCATGGAGATAACCCATGCCCTGGAATACCAGAAAAATATGTTACGCAATGTTATAGAAATATTCTGTAAATCTTTACCTGACATATCTGTTGAGCCATCATAGTGGTTCTGTGCATGTTAAATTTATCTTTTCTTAGATGGATGTGAGTGTACAGCGTGTTTCCTTTGCTGAAGCTCGTGACGATAGCCAGCTTTGGCGGTTTCATGCAAGCACCCATGAAAAGGATCAAGTTCTCGTGTCGCGTTTTTCGAAATATCGCAACTTCCATCTTAAATTGCTCCAGGGCCTTTTCGTCTTGTAGATAATTAACGTTCAGCAGTTTAACTGCTACGTCTCCATGCCAATATCCTCTAAACACAGTGCCAAATCTTCCAGTTCCAACTTGTTTAGAAACTTTTAGTTCGTCAAATGGAATGTCCCACTCTCGCATTGATAACTGAAATATTATCAATGATATATACATCATAATTATACTTTCATTAACCAGGTTATTATTAGGCCATCAATTTAATTCTCGACCACTATGTTTCATTGACCTCATTAGCTATTTGAATTAGAACTTTTTCCCGCCACATAAAAGGTATACAACTTTGCTCCCGTCGTTTTTTTTTTTAATTCAAGGGTTTATTGTCAAAAACTGATTATACATTTATAACTCATTCATTCAAGTATTGTCTATCGTTGACCACCACTTTCACCAATCTTTCAGCCAGCATTCGAATCCCGCGTTGAAAAAACTGGTCACCTTTTGAAGAGATCCTCGAATCGATCCAATTTTTGACTTCTTCATAAGACCGGAAGCGTGTGCCATCGATCGAAACAGGTGATAGTCAGCGGGAGCAACGTCTGGAGAATACGGCGGGTGGAGGACTTCCCATTTCAACGTTTTCAAGTATGTTTTAACCACTTTCGAAACATGACGCCGTACATTGTCATGCTGCAAAATCACTTTATCGTATCTTTCGCTGTAGTCCGGCTGTTTAGTCTTTCAATTCTCAGCTCAAACGCAATTAATTGCGTTCGATAACGATCCCCTGTGGCATTAACAGCTCATAATACACTATACTGAGCTGATCTCACCAAATACAGAGCGTGACCTTGGAGCCGTGAATATTCGGTTTGGTCTTCGGTGTGGAAGGGATATCCCCATGATTTTCGACGCTTAGCAACTATTCTCAAGAAAACAAACGGCGTTCAACATCTCTCGGTTTCAACTCGTGTGGCATCCAATATCCTTGCTTTTGGGTCATTCCCAGGTCTTTGAGGTGTTTTGAAATTGCTTGTCGAGTCAGTCCCAATGATTTTGTGAACTCTTCTTGACTTTGACATACATCTTCGTTAAGCGATGCCTCTAATTCTTCATCTTCAAAAACTTTCGCTCTTCCACCGCTATGCAGTTCTTCGACGTGAAAATCTGCTCTTGAAGCGTTGAAACCACTCACGACACGTTCTTTCACTCATAGCGGCCTCACCATAAGTGTCTGAGAGCATTCCGTGAGTCTCAGTCCCAGATTTCTTCATATTAAAGAAATAAATTAACACCTCAGCAAATGACGAGAATTTGGCTCATAAACTGATATTTTTAGTCGCGAATAATTTCGCGACTATGTAAACACAAATCGATCGAGTACTGCTGCTATGGGGTTATGTTAACAAAATGCGGAAAGGTATTGCATGCCGTCTATGATGTATTTATTTCGACGAGTTTACCGCTAACGCCATTCAAAGGAAAACGGCGGGAGCAAAGTTGTATACCTTTTAGTTATTTCAAAGACATATCTTGGCTTCAAAACGAGATATAATATGAGCCTACTGCGAATATAACATGAAAAATTAGTTGTAGACAGTAGCAACTAATTCACTGGAGGAACAAAGGTTTTATACTGGCAAAGGAGGGCGGCCACATACAGGAGAAGCGGCCACATACAGCAAAGGACTTTGAAAACGATCGCTGAGTTGGGCTAGGACATTTTATCGCATCAGCGTATTTTCCAGACTTGGCGTTTTCAGATTTTTATTTTTTCTGATCCCTGTCAACTTCACCTGGTTGATAGCTGCTTCACATCTTTTGAGGAAGTCCAAAAAGCCTCAGTGATTTTATCCATCAAAACCATTTTTTTTTTCGATTTGGGACTCGGTAGTTGCCTGAAACGTGGCGATAGTGAGAGGGATTACTTTGAAGATTAGGTTGATGTTTTTTTGACGAACCAGGGACTGATAAGTATCACACGAAGAATTTGAAATCGCAACATTTTGAAATCACTGGAGCTTTTGGGAGGGATTAGAAAGAAATATAAACAAAAATTTCCGTTTTAGACAAAAATTTCTGAACATACCATCTGACTTTATTCTCGCGAAATAGTTATATCAATAAGACAAGTTTTAAAATGTACTATTACTGTTAATAGCTTTACTAATAACTCAAAACATCAGCCCCAAATGCAACATTAGATGCATTGAATTCTTGCCTTTCAACTAAGAAATAGGTGAAGGCCAAAATATAGTTTGAGTAAATTTCAGATGTTCTTTTCTTGCAATATCTATAAGCAATTGTTTAATTCATTTAACAGTATAAATGTCCAGTTTTATTACGTTTTTATTACATTTTCTTACAGTTTAGCCATTTAGTCTGGAGACCAAAGCCAAAAAATTATTATTTTATATACTAAATTGTATTTTTTTAGCTACCTAATAAATTTGGACTAATGAGCTACTTACACTATTTTGTCTAGGCCATTTATGCCCATCTGTAATAGTCTCTGTATCAGAGACTTGACTGTCTTGAGAATCTAATCGAACAGGTGTTCTATCTGAATCAGTGCTGTTGCTATTTGACGTTTGTGAAGCAGTTTTGTCACTTTCCCTCGAGAGTTGACTGTTTATTAAGTCACGTCTCGGTAACGGTATATTAGTTATCGACTGCGTCTCAAAACTTATTTCTTTGATCGATTCAGAAGTATCTACAACTAAATTATATTTAATGCCTTGGTGATATCTAAAGAAATATGTCCATACCTGGAAAATGGAATTGTTTTTGGCTTCCTTTGGGTGTTGTCGAATTTTGTACGGCTGGACTTGAGGGTGTCGAACTATTACAACTTGACGTGTTTGAACTACTGTCAGGAGGCTGAAAAAATCGTTTTTTATATATTTTGTTTCAAAAATTGGTTGGTATCTCACTGGGAATGGTGCAGTATTGAATGCTGTTTGTGGATGAGATCCTTTTCGATGTCGTGCTCGACTCAGAGAATTTACTCTGCCGCTGTTCGATTTGTTAGGTCGGCCTGTTGTTGGGGAATAAGAAACTGGACCTGAAATTAAAATATGTATTGCCCCCCACCAAACTTTATATACTGCACTACGCGGGTTAGTTGAAAAGTTATCGTAAAACAATTAAAAAAAAAATAGAAAAAAATCTTTTCTCAGTATTTATTTACTTCATTAAAACCTAACAATAAAACGAATATTCTTACCTTGATTTCCCTCCACTGTCATTTTAAAAGCTTCCACATAGCCCTGTGGCAGACCGCAGGACAACATCGCCTTCTCCTGACATTCTCGGTGGCAAAAATATTTGCACTCGCTACATTTTGAGGCCAAACCGCGTATTTTCTTCGTACAAAATTCGCAGTTTCCTACCAGCTTGAACGTTCTCGTGAAACGGTGAGCGATCTGATGCGTCATGCTCCCTTTGATAGGCGGCGTCTGTGGAGACTTTGGAACTTGTAACCTTACTGCTGGAAGGAAAGCGACTATGTTCAAATTAAAGCTAACCAGGAATCTGCAATTCATTTATAATTAAGAGTTTACCTTCAAATAATCAATGATCATAAGTTTAGAGCTGGAAGCCCACCAAATTCTATCATATTTAATGATAAATTGTAAGTCAAGCAATCATTCTTATGGAGAATTTTGAGTTTTTGAGAAAATTATTTACTAATTCCAAATACTAATAGTTTATAGATTATTGACATTAAATAGCTTACATTTATAACTGCTATCATCACTATCGGTGCCTGTACTGTTATATGGAGGTGATTTTATAGGACTGGTTGATACAGGGCTGGTCAAACCTACAGTTTCTGGTCCAGGCTCTGTAGGTAACCTTTCTCTCCTAACAGAACCCCTTGTTTCACTGAAAAATCACACAAAAAATAGGCTTTTATGAAACCATGCATAAAACTAGTTACTAACTTTATATTATTTATCTCTCTGTTGCTTTCTGCTTTAGTTGCAGCTAATTGTGATTCATGTGACTTGCTTTTGGTTAGAGGAAAGGTCTCAGACATTAATATAGCAGCATTATTGACTAATTGCTTTCTTCTAGCTGGAGGAGTAGTAGGAAACTTTTTCTCTGCAAAATAATTTGTTAATCAATGGAAGAAAGAACAAATTACAAAAGTACCTTTTCCCCTTTCTTTCAGAGGGCTAAATACATTTGAGCTATAACCAGGTGGTGTCAGGGGAGGACCTAAAATTGTACTTCCTGCATTTAATGAGTTAATACTTGATACTGAAGCACTGGGAGCAATGGTAGCACTAGCTTTATGGTTATTGTTAAATAGATTTTCCTCTGAAGGAACAGAGGCTCTGGTTGCTCTTGATCTTGCAGCTCTTGGTGACAGACCATGTTTCATCTTTAAATCATTGCGGTCCCATGAACCCCATGATAATGTTGAATCTTGTGTATCTTGTGTGGTGTCTGCATCACCCCTTTTTAATATGTCTAAAAAATGATGCATTAAGAATTATTGATTATTTGGGAGATTTTACTTACCAGTATACTTTTTTAAGTTATGCAAAGCTCTAATTAATCTATACAGTTCCTCAGTACTTGCATTCTTGTCAGCTAATATCATCTTTAGTTCATGTTCAGATTTATCTTGTAACTCTTCCACCTGAAAGAATTATAATAAAATTGATTAAAATTTATTTTGAATATGGTAATTCTACATACTGAAGATATCTTCTGGCAAATTCCAGCCACACAATCATTTCGTAAGCCAACAATTTGAAGCCACTGCTGTAGATAAGGCATTCTAATATCAAGGCCATTTTTTAGTTTTGATTTTGTAACCAACTGATGTGAGAAGAGTTTAATTAACTTGCCCTACAAAGATATATGGTAATAGAAAGTTTCACACTTTTGGAAGCTAATACTTAAAATGTTTTTAGCATAAACTAGATATTATTTGAACTTTATATGATCATTAGATATCAGTAGATTCAATTTATTATTGAATTTTCATATATAACACCAGCAAGAAGAGTTTAAAATTTAAATAGTTGAATTTAATGTTAGTGAAAGCTTTTCAATGTCAAGGGCGCCTGATTTTACAAAATAACATATTAAAAAACGTTTTTTCGATAACAGTTTACATAAATTACCTCTAATGTTCGTATTTCTTGTCTGGTTAACTCTGCACTTGTAGCACATTGTGTCCTGAGCCCTTCTAAAGTAGTAGCAGATACATCTATCATAGATTGTAAAATTTCAAGATCTTTCCTTAAAACTTCATCCCCAGGATCATTAGCCATTACATTTATCACAGTATGTTTCCGGGGCTTATATTTACATTTACTTTTATGTTGAATTATTTACATATCACCGGACTTTAAGAAATATCTGTACAGTTTTGTGCTGATTTTTATTAAGCTATTCACTTGTCAGTCGCCATATTTAAAGTACGCATAAGTGGAGGGCTGGCAAAACAGAGAACTTGACTGTCAGAAATGTCAAGGTCAATCAATACCTGGTTTACAATGAAAAAAACTTAATAAAACAAACTTACCTTACTCCTTAACTATTATTAGAAGTGGTTATAATACTGGCACATTATTATTAGACATATATAATTTTTGAATAAAGCCATATTGTACAAAATAGCGAAAAAAGTTTGTAAAACATATTTATAATATGTTTTCCATATCCCAAAGTGTAAAATATATATTGTATAAGCTGTCTATAAGTAAAAATTGGATGCCTTCTATTTTCTTCTAAAATGCACTGCATAATTTAAATTATATACATTGTCTCTTGTGATTTATGGGTTGCATAACTAATATTGTATAATGAGAATTAATTTTAAAAATTACAAGATATTTTAATTTTATAAACTGTAGTTAAAATAAGCCAATTAATTGAGGAATTTAACATAGGTAATAATATTTAAAAACAAACTTTTGTGTTTTATGAGTTAGTTATACCAAAGATACAATATTCTAGTATGGTTTTCAGGTCGAGTGGTAGTAAGGTTATAGACTGGATTTGTCGAAAGTATGTGGGTTTCACATAGTCTCAACGAAATAATTGTATAAAAGAAACACTGAAGAACTTGATACTAATATGTATTTAAAACTCTACGGAATATCAACAATTATTCCTGTTTTATTGCACCTGTAGTCAGATTGAATACGAATGTCTCTTTTCCTATAGGGGAATTACCAAAGATAAATATTCTAGTATGGTTTACATGTCGAGTGGTAGTAAGGTTATAGATTGGGTTTGCCGATAGTATGTGAGTTTTACATAGTCTCAACCAAATAATTGTATAAAAGAAACACTGAAGAATTTGTTACTAATCTGTATTTAAAACTCTACGGAATATCAACAATTATTTTTGCTTTAATACAGCTGCAGTCAGATTGAATACGAATGCCTCTTTTTCAAGGTCTTCTTACACTTGTCTTGATATCTCGTACCGATCACGGTATGGTAGCATACGCCGGTTACTGTGCGGGGAATCCCCTCACTAGTATTTAAATTCCAATTTGGCTTTAATTGTTTAAACTGATTATTACTTGTCAAACTGCATGCTTTTGAGGTTTTGAATGCAGTTAGATGATTAAAGTTATTAGTAACGACTAGATATTTGATACATAATTATTTGAGTGAATATTTCAACGTTTTGTATGAAACAGCTGATATTATATTTGTAAGATCAAGAACAAAGTTACATTAAATAAAAATTAAGAAAAACTTCGTTATTTTATTTACATTTTATTTCTTTTTTGACAATTCAATCACAGCTAAATAGGTTGTCATTCTCTGTTCAGCCCCATGCTATTGGCCAATTGTTTGCACTTCACTATCACTTCTTCTTGAACTAAACTAAAACACATCGCTAGTACGACTAGTCCAACGAATATGTATAGGCAACACGCAAGTATTTGTATCTGTCCATTGACCTCTTCATGCTGGACGGTGGGGAGTTTGTCTCCTACACCGATAGTGGACAGTGCCAAAAAACAAAAGTAGATGGCGTCCAGGAATGTCCAGTTTGTTGTATTGGCGAAACAGGTTGCACCTAGACCGATGTATAAAAAAAAGAATAACAAAACCAGAAACGTAGGCACTGAAGGTGTAGATGAAGTAATATCTTCTGTTGTTGGAAAGTCTTCATTTTTATCAGGCGGACGCCAAATTAAGGGTATGCGTGAGGGTGTATCATGCTGGCCACAAATTCTAAAAGAAGAAATATGGTTAGGTTTTGATAAGGAAACATTCTCGTTTATTTGCTTACTTACCCTTGATCGTTCTCATCATTTTCTTCGACTTCGTCTAGTTCAATATCTGTTGATATACCTACAATGGAAGTGTTTCTTAAAGGGCTAGCATGAGTATGTCGATGTGTTGGACAATTTGGATCTAAAAAATAGTTTATATTTTAAATAGTTTTATGTTTTTTTTAAGTTGATATAACTGTCTTTGACATCTGATTAGAGCATTTTAAACACATTTGATTATTTAAAAGAAATAATTTTTGCATTTTATCAACATTATTTTCCATAAAAAATGTACGACATTCTCTTCTTCTTTTTTCTTTCCATGGAATCTGCTCTGTTGGAATTATTTTAACATTGTTTTTACTTTAAGTTTAAAATAAAGTACGATTGATAAAATGTTATGTCTATTTTCGTTACTAGTACTAAACTGTGTTTATAATTCTAAGAAAAAAGATGAACAAAATTGAAAAAAAAAAAATAAAGTTATGGCATAGTTTAAAAAATTTAGTGATTTCGTGTTAATCATTATCAACTTGGGTTGTTTGTTGTTCACATTCATAGGTAACGTGGTTTTTAGGATAACACTTTTGATTATAGTTTTATGTTCGGATCATAGTTTCGGTTCGGAATTCCCTTTTAAATCGGTGGTTTATCTCTAGGAAGAAATAACTGATTAAATACTTGATTTTAATATCGAAAATTTTCTTGTAACTAGTTTCTAGCTTTGGAATATTCAAGTTTTAAGGACAGAAAATGATTAGTATCAAAAATTAAGCAAATATGGCGGACCCCATAACAGTTCCAAAAAATATTTTTGAGAAAAATACAGATGAACTGTGATGCTCCTTGGTGAGAGTGTTTTTTATGCATAAATATCCATCTTCCTACAGTGTGACATTCTCAGCATATGTAAAGTTTGATCCTACAAACTTTCCAAATTTCAAAATAATATTCCCCCTGATATTCTGACAGTTTAAGGCGAATTTTAATAACCCTATCAATGTTATTGTTTGTAGTTAACATCTTTCCTTTGAACAGTCTTTGAATCGACTATACCAGTGTTAAACATGTGAACTGGGGCAGCAATTATCTTTATACACTTGCTCTTGTAATTTAGACATTGCGATAAATGTTTTCTTTGATATTACGCAGAAGTAAACGTTGATGTTTTTCTGTTACTGTTTTCCGACGAGGGCCATAAAACAATTGTTACATATCTAGGCAAACAGAGATTGTTTAGAAGATATTCAAATACTCTGCACGATCGATAATATAGTGTATAATTGATTATGTTTTGATCGTTATTAATAAGAGTTTCTTTTGTGACATGTAGTATTATTGTGACTGGTGGAGGATATTTGTTAATATTTACTTAAATCACTAAGAGTACTCATTTGTTATCATTGTCTTTATCATAAAGATCAGTTATGTAGGTTGATTTGGAAGAAGATTTTCACCCACAGTCCATGTAAGTGCTCTGAGTTCCTTCTGCCCACCCTAGAACTTCAAAAAGCATCTTCCCAGACTGGTTTCTGGCCTTATAGTCTTCATCAGTCTCGACTTGATCGTCTGAATAATCTTTCGCGTATGTGATACCCTATCCGGGTAATGTCTGAATGATTGTGGCGTGTTCATATATTTTTTTCCTTTATTTGGGGTTTTCGCCACATTCTAAAACTCAAAAATATCAGAAATACCTGTTCTTATGTAAAGAAAGAATCACTGGGTAAAAACAAACAACCAAACGGAGACAAATTTCTCAGTGATTCTTTTTTGTAATAAATTTACCTAACGAACAAAATTTTAAAGATATAAAAATGTTATAAAAAATTTTACAAACTTTGAATGGTAACGTTTCGGAGGGTACTCTCTCCCCGTTTTCAAAACTAAACTAAAAAATAAATTATATTAATTTGTAATATATAAAGAAACGAGTGAAAGTAAATATATTTTTTTGTGTATGTCAACGATAGTTACATTGACAACATTACATTGTATTTCTGATATTTTTTGAGTTTTAGATAGTGGCGAAAAACCCAAATAAAGGAAAAAAAACCCTATCCGGGGTTAGCGAACACGCCGATTAGCAGATTATACTGTGAGCGTCTGCCGTGGGATGGCGCTAGGCGATTTGTGATAATCGTCGTCTTATGAAAAGATCGAAATGTACGATTTCTGGCTTTGATGGTTCCTATGATGTCTGGGTAACTAGAATATCTGTCAACTATGATTCGTTATATGGCGTGCCTTTGTTCGATGCAATCGAATAAAGTTCCTCTCCGAGCTTTAGCAGTTTAGGGCAATTTCTGGGTCATTTAAGTAAAAATTTCCAGTTAGGAATTGCTGGAATTCCTTCTCACAAGTACTCGACGAAACAGCATTATCTCCCAAAGCCGTCCAAAGCATGTCGTGAGCTTCTGTAGATTTTTTTTTCAGATGTTAGAATTTATTCTATTATACAGGGTGTTAGGTAAACATGCGGCAAAAATGCAAGGGGTTATTCCTTGTCCTATTCTAAGAATATATTGTCCTATGATGATTTTTGAAAAACCCCTTTGTTTCGAAGATACAGGCGAACAAAATTTGCGACAACCATAGTGGATATTTGTTGAAACCAATAATGTAAATAAAAGTAGGGTGTACGTCAATGAGTTTATCAAGTACAAAAATTTTTTTTTTCGATTTCGATCACTTGGAACCACTGTTTTATCTAGTAAGTGGATTTCATCGGTCGAATTTGTTTACATAGATTGAGTGACGTTTGGCTATTTGACGTGTCTTAGATAGTGAGTAAAGTCCTCTAACATAATGTATACAAACGCCTAGATGACTGACATGCACTTCATGTATGGACTTGCTGTTGGCAATGCATTACAAGTTAGGCGATTGTACAGTGAGCGATTTCCAGCCTGTAATGTCCCTGACCGAAAAATCTTCGAAAATATTCATCGACGTCTTCGTGAAACAGGCACATTAAAACGAACTGAAGGGTCAGGAAGATGACTGACTGTAAGAACGGTACAATTGGAATAGAATGTGCTGGACATGATAGCGGAAGAGCCTGGTAGCTCTACGCGAAAAATTTCAAATATTTTGAATGTGAGAAACTGGACAGTTTGGAAATTTCTTAAGGACAATCTGTTGTATCCATACCACATTCAACGCGTTCAGGCACTATTACCTGTTGATTTTCCTCCACCTATTGCATTATGTCAATGGATATTGCAAACTTTACTTCGCATCCCTCTATTCCTGACACAAATTCTTTGCACCGATGAAGCCACTTTCGCAAGAAACGCAATAAGGAATTTTTATAATAACTATGTGTGGGCAGATGAAAATTCGCATGAGGTATGCGAATATAGTTTTCAACATCAGTTCTCGTTGAATGTTTGGGTTGGAATTGTAGGTGACTATCTAATTGGACCGGTATTTCTATCATAAAGACTTACTGGCGAGGTGTATCGCAACTTTTTGGAAGCAACGCTGCCTGAGTTTCTGGAAGATGTACCATTGACAACAAGGCATGAAATGTGGTTTATGCACGATGGTGCATCACCACATTTTAGTTTGTTTACTCCTGATTTTTTACGGATATCGCTGGATTGGTCGAAGTGGGCCACACGCATGGCCTGCTCGATCCCCGGACTTATTACAGGACCCCCTGGATTATTTCTTCTGGGAATATCTGAAGTCAATAGTTTACGCTACTCCATTGAAGAATTTGGATGATTTACGAAATTGGATAATTGCTGGGTGCAACTCAATTAGAAACGACCATGGTGTGTTTGAAATAGTTCGGCAGTCAATGACGAGAAGATTGAATGCTTGTATCGAGGCTGGAGGAAGTCATTTTGAACATTTATTGTAAATTGAGCAACTTTACATGTACTTTTTGATAATAAAATGTTGTTAATGTTGTAAATTTTGTTCAACCTGTATCTTCGAAACAAAGGGGTTTTTCAAAAATTATCATACAACAAAATATTCTTAGAATAAGTCAAGGAATAACTCCTTTAATTTTTGCCTCATGTTTACCTAACACCCTGTATAGTTGGTCAATCCGTTTGTTTAAAAAAATATTGATTCTTGACGATGTTTTGCTGATTATTTAGTATTCTCAAGCCTTTGGTCTCTCTTGGTAGACAGCTTCGAACTGATGACGACTTCGAACTGAACTGATGACGAACGGATCGTCGAGCGTCGCAATTTTGTTGACTCGGATGCACAGAGCGTATCGTGTCGGGTTCTGATGTTTTGCACGGTTTTCCGGATTTTTGAGGAATGTTTTTTATATTGTTGGTATGTGAAGGGCATCGCCTCTTCTATTAGTTTTCCGTTTTGTTCTATTTCTAGTGCATCTCTAAGTACGCGTGTTTAGTAATGATTTATAAATACCGAAAGGTGATTATTTTTAGTGTGTCCGAACTGCTGATAGGGGTCGCTATCAAATCACCATGGCAAATGTCATCATGGCGCATTAAATGTCTGGCCAAATCATCACGGAACATTTAACATCAGAGCAATGCTTGTAAATTGTCGAAATTTACTAACAAACTCAATGATCTGGGCGCTAAAAAGAATACGAAAACTATGCGTTGATGAAGATCCAAATTATCAATTCGTTAATGTGGATCAATACAGAGCGACGATCAATGATTATTTAATTCCGAATTTGAATGGTATTGATCTAGAGCAGATGTGCCATACAACCAACGCAAACATCGATTTGTTGAGTGAACGATTCGATAGGAAAATTATTTCGAGGAACGGACCTATTAATTGGCCACCAAGGTCATGAAATTTAAAGTGTTTAGATTATTTTCTTTGGGGTTATGTTAAATCTTTGGTCTAGGCCGATAAATCAGCAACCATTCAAGCCTTGGAAGCTAACATAATTGGGATAATTGCCGCTGAAAGACTCCAATTGCTTGAGAAGGTGATCAGAAATTGTATTGACAGAATGTGCTTTGTCAGAAGTAGCCGGGGCGAAGATTTGTCCGAAATTGTTTTAAAATATTAATGGCACCGAATATTATTTCACATAAAATAAATAAACTCATCGACAAAAGTCTTGCACCCCCCTTAATTATCTAATAAATAAGTAAATCTTAATATGGCGTCTAGGCGCAATAAGAGCTAAGGAATTTATTTATCAGAAAAATTAATAAACATAAACGTGCCAAAAATATCTTTGGATTTTTTATTAATATTTACCAGCAATATTTTTATACGATGTTTTATTACCTCGCTTTATCTGTGTTAATCGTACTATATAGTAATAAAAATGTGTGGGGCTGAAATTTCTGTGTTTAATAGGACCTGAATTATTGCTTGTACCAAAAAGGTTTCTCGCGATATCAAATTGCTATTCGTTTAAATATTGTTTGGAGTACTGTTAGCAGAACAAATCGAAGATTCGAAGAAACTGGTGATGTTGCTTCACTACCCAGAAGTGGCCGAAGAAGGGTTACAAATGAACGAGAAGATCATTGTCTTGCTCAATATACACGAAGAAACTACTTAGTACCGATTAGAGTGATACGATTTCAGTTCCAACGGACGTACAATCGTGTTATATCAAGTCGTACGGTTTCCAGAAGGCTTTTGAACGCTAGACTGCATCGCAGACGCCCAATTAGAGTTCCCCTGTTAAGTTACTAGCAAAGGCAAAAGCGTTTTTAATGGGCCAGGGAGCATCAAGGCTGGTTATAGCCTCAATGGAGAAACGTCGTTTTTACCGGTGAAACAAGAATTGGTTTAATCAGTGATGATTATCGTCTGAGGGTTTGGAGGGAGATAGGAAGACAGCATCGCCTTAATATTGAAGCAGCTGCATATCAGGGCGGTAGCAAAATGTTTTGGGAAGGAATATTTTACAATGGAAAAACAGAGCTCATGCATGTCCCACAAACAATGAACGCACATTTCTACTTGTAACATATCATCAGGCATATTATTTATTCATTACAGCAAAAAGCAGAAGCTAATTTTAGCCGCTCAAGAAGAATGAACCAATTTTTCACAAGACACTATTAAAAACCTAATTATTAGCATGCATTGAAAAGTTTACGCATTAATAAGAAGTTGGGGTGGTAATACTGGCTATTAGTTGAACAATATTTACATTAATTTAGCTTTTTTTATTTTATTTTTAGATACATACATATTTTTGTTTAAATATTTCTAAAAACCAAGAACAAAAACAAAATTACTCAATTTTTTCTCTTGCACGCATCCACTAATCCAATTTATTTTCGTATCAAAACAAAAATAAAAAGGTGGGTGCAAGACTTTTGCCGACAAGTGTAGTTTCAAGGCATCTATTTTGGTTGTTGTTTTATTTAAATTTAATATTCCGACGCACAAAAAAAATCGCCTTATATAAAGTTATTGTGTTTTTAATTATTGAATATTTAGATAAAGATAAAAATATTAATTTCTTGGAGAAGAAAATTGTTGTGACATAATGACCTGTTAAAACTTGTCTAACGGGTCCTTGTCTGCATCTCCCTCTGGTATGATTAGCTCTCACTGTGGCCAGGACCGCCCTTTTTGGCATTTCATGTTCCGCATGGTGATTGGAATGATTTGTTTTAAAATTCACATGATTGGGAGAACCGTGTGTTGAAGCCAACTGTATGGAAGCGTTATCTGAAAGTATAAAAGTTATAATGTATTATTTATTATTCCATTATTTGTATATTTTATTATTTTTATATTATTTATTTTATTTATTTATTTTTATTTATTTTATTCAAAAAGAATGATGAAGTGGGCTCGAATAACTATCTATCTATCTATCTATCTATCTATCTATCTATATATATATATATATATATATATATATATATATATATATATATATATATATATATATATATATATATGTGTGTGTGTGTTATATATATAACCGTGTGTTGAAGCCAACTGTATGGAAGCGTTATCTGAAAGTATAAAAGTTATAACTGTCTCGCACAGTTTGTCTGTCGCGGTCGTTTGGCGGTCGTCTCGCGGCCACCGGATGGCAGAGTAGCATGTGATTGCAGTCGCCATTCGACATGGCCGATTTATATGGTCATGACTTTAGTAGTTCCTTCATCCGCTCTCCAGGCGTTCAGCTTGAGCCTAGCTGATGACGCCTTAAGGCCAGAAACCGGTCCTGGGAGACGCTTGCTGGCGCTTTGGATGGCGGATGGGGGAACGATAAAGCACCAACATGGAATGCGGGTGTATTTTTTTTGTTTTTAGTATATATATATATATATATATATATATATATATATATATATATATATATATATATAAATATATTATATATATAATATATATATATATATATATATATATATATATATATATATATATATATATATATATATATATATATATATATATATTTATATATATATATATATATATATATATATATATATATATATATATATATATATATATATAATATATATATTATATATATATAATATATATATATTATATATATATATATATATATATATATATATATATATATATATATATATATATATATATATATATATATATATATATATATACATACATATATATATATATATATATATATATATATATATATATATATATATATATATATATATATATATATATATATATATATATATATATATATTCATTCGAATTTCTGTTATTTTTGTATCGTATAATAAATAAATTAATGTGATTCATAAATTATATATCAATTACATTCTAAAAAAGACAGAACGAATTTATTCGATGACTCAATAAAGGGGAAGGTTATATGAGCTTTGTATCTAATTTGAAATTGGTGCTAAGCGTAAACGATTTTAATCGATTTGATATTTGTAATATTAGTTTTCACAGGGAAATTAATAGAAATGGTTCCGATAATAATTAAAATATTAATTAAGCTTTATGATTGAGCTTGATTCGATGGGGTGTCAGAAAAAAAAATATAATTAATTTTTTATAGTTCAATTTAGGTAAGTTCTGTTTAAAATTGATCGTGACACTAACGATATGAGGATGTCTTGTCTCAGAAAATCTACCTTTAACCTACCGATGATAAACAGTCTTCACAATTGAGTTTTGGAATGAGATAATAATCAAATGGTGCTAAATCAGGAGAACGATACTTGATTTTATTGAAATTGTGATCTTCACTGATATAACTGACGTTAGTAGTCAGCAATCTTAGTACGCAACTTGTGAAGGTTACTGCAAGGTGAACTAATAACAGTAGTAAACAAAAGTGAGTTTATTTTTTGTAACTTGAACAAAACATAGTGTATCTTATGTAAAGTTTGAACTAAAATCAGAATATTATCTCAGATGTCTAGTGTCATCCATTGTTATTTTGCAGTGAAGTAGCAGCTTCTTAGAATGTTGAGGATGTTTTACGATGGTATTTTGTTCCTGGAGTTTTCAGTATCAATGTTCAGTATTAATAAGCAGCAAGTAAACTGGAGCTCTATTTACCTTGATATCATTTTTCCATTACAGGAATGTCTTAGTGGAAGTAATGTGTACGTCACCTTGATGGAGATTCCATCATTTTAATCTGGATGTTAAAAGTTCTGACTGATTTTAATAAAGTTAAATCTCGAACTAAATCTTGCCCAGTGAAATTACATTTTTGCCATTTAAAGGCGAGCTCCTCGCACACATTAATAAAAACTGTTGGCACTATTTTGTTTGATGTGAATTTTGGATCGAACTTTGGATCTGATTGGTACAAATTAACGACTATACCAGAGAGGAGTAATACATCGGTCAATAAGTTCCGGGTCTGACAAATAAAACATACTTTTTTCCAAACTTAGACTTTATTCATCAATATATTCTCCTTGAAGAGTAATACAATCATTCCTTCAGTTTCGGCAATTATCTCTTCATTGGCATAAAATTTCTTTCTAGCGAGTACTTTTTTGAGGTTTGAAACAGTCACTGGGGGCCAGATCTGGAGAATACGGTGGATGAGGAAGCAATTCGTGCAATTTAATCATGGTTGTCAACGATTTGTGATACGGTGCATTGTGTCATAACCTTGCCTGCCGATGGTTGTGTTTTTGGTTGCTTTAGACCGCATTCATCGGCAGCTGTCGACTCAGCTGACTGCCGATTTGACTTGACTGACTCCGAAGTGTAGTGATGGACCCATAATTCATCCATTGTCACATAGTGCATGAAAAAATCGTTTTTATTTCGCTTAAAGAGCTCTAAGAATTGCTCAGAATTGTCAATACGTTGTTGTTTTTGGTTTGGTGTGAACAAACGCGGTATCCATTTCGATAGCAATTGCTCATTCCCAAATATTCAGGCAAAATGGTGTAAACACTTCCTTTCGATCTTCACAATATCAGCTATCTCCTGCAGCTTTACTTTACGGTTTTGCGAAATAATTTTGTGAATTTGTCTGATGTTGTCTGGTGTAACCATCTCATTTGAACGTCCAGAGCGTTTAGCATCATCGGTGCTTGTATGGCCTTGTACGTTTGAGCTTAGCATTCCAGTTAATTATGGTTGATTTTCGTAGGGCAGAGCCTGGGTAATGTTTATCAAGCCATTGTTTGCTTCCACGGTATTTTTCTTCATCAAAAAGCAATGTTTAAACAACACACGACATTTTTTCATTGTTTTGAAATTAACAAAAGTAGCGTTACTTAAAGCATAACAACTCAGAAACTAGTAGACGGAGTGTCACGAAATTTTGGCACATGTCGTTTGAAGGTTGGCACAATTAACAACTGGTAAGGATTTTTCGTAAGTAACGCTATCTATATATCAGACGGGGATTTATTGAGCGATGTGTTACATGAGCTTAGTTTTCACAAATGCTCAAACAAAACATTAATACGCTTTTTGTTATTAAAGTGCCTAGTGGAATTTTAGCACAAATCCAAGAGCCCTCGGTACCGAACTCGCCAACGGCTGAATATCATGATAGGACGACAGCTTTTTATCAATAAAAACAACAAGATCTCTAACAATTCTATCCTGTTATCCTCCAATTCATGACAGTCATCAATGAATCAGTATATACCAGGTGTGGCGGTCTTAATTAAAAAAAAAACACGTTTAATTTGGGAGAAAGGTAAAAAATGGTTTAATCAAGGTATGCGCCATCGCTAGCCGCAGATTTTCCCCATCTCTCTGGCAATTTGTGGATGCCCTCCCAGAAAAACTGTATATCTTTTGAGGTGGTTTAGTCATTAAACATGAACATGAAGTTGTGAAAAATCATAAACATGAAGTGTTGCATGGAAAATGCCTGAGACATCGATTAAGTTAAGTGGTAATTGGAAGGGGCCAAGTCTGGTAAATACGGCGTGGAGTCAAGAGTTCCCAGCCAAGTGCAAAAATGGTGTCTCTGACTGTGTTTGCTGAGTGTGATGCGGCGTTGTTCTGCTACAAAATATCTTTTTCATTCTTGTCGCTTTTCGATCAATGTATGGTTCAAATTGATTATTTGTTGACGGTAGCGAACTGTATTAACTATTTAACGAGTTTTAGAAGCCCATGATACACGATACACTTCTGATCCCAGCAAATGTACAGCATAGTCTTCTTTCTAAAGCGATTCGGCCTTGCGGTCGATGTTGTCCTGGGTCAACCCATGATTTTCTGCGTTTTGGATTCTCGAATTTCGTTCATCTCCCGTCACGATCTGATGCAAAAAAGTCTTTCTTTCATGCCGAGAAAGTAAAACTTCGAACATCGTTTTTGCTTTTCCATCTGTCCGTCGCTCAGCTGAGAAGTATCCATTTTCCTGCTTTCTGAATCTTTCAAATGACACACAGATGATGAAATAGTTCGGTGTCCAACATTTAACCTTTCGGCCATTTGTTGTTGAGTTTGCATGTTGTCTTCTTCCAAGAATGCTTGCAATTCGGCATCTTCAAATTTTTTCGGCTGATCTGAGCCTTTTTCGTTTTTCAAGTCAAAATCACCATTTTTTAATTCTCTAAACCAACGTTCACAAGTGTCTTGCGTTTGGACATTGTCACCGTAAGTTTCCTCAAGTATACGATGGCTTTCACTCGCGTTTTTCATTGAATTGAACATGAAATGGAGTACGTGCACAAATGCTCTATATTTATCTCGAAACTCGACATATTTTTCACACGAAAAAAATATGACACTAACTTAACTTACCGTTCATCAATGAACGGCACATCAATGGTGTTTTGAAAAGTACTATCGTAGCAACAAAATGACGTAGGTGATTAGATTGTAAACCGACCTTTGTTTTCAGTGCTATTTCTTATAATAATTAAGAATTATTAATCACCAGATCTAGTAATTTCAGATTAATAGCAAAGATTAATATAAGGGTCGTCAAATAACCCCTTAGAAAAAGATAGAAAAACAAATTATTTTAAGTGGATCAATTCTTCTATTGGAACCTAGACTAGAATTAGAACCTATAAAAAACAGCAACACTTCAAGATATATTCCTAACGATTCGAATCATAGCTTGCAAATAAGATGGCCAGTTTAAATTTTATGGTAAACAGGCTGAACGGTTATAATAAGAACATTGTAGATAAATTAATTAGAAAACGTAAGTTTAGAAAATTATTGAAAGAATCTTCGACTTTTCAAAAGGATCAGAACAAAAATAAATTCATGGTAATACCGTTTGATGCCCAATTAACATGAGGGCTAGACAAAATTTTGAAAAAAGTGGACATTAAAGTTGGGTACAAAAAATATAATAAACTAAGACAAATCGTGAGTAATCCAAAGGATAACGTAGATCAACATGAAAAGTCGGGGATTTATGAAATTAGCTGGCAAGATTGCAATCGAAACTATATTGGGCAAACAAAAAGATCCTTATTAATGAGATATAAAGAACATATTGTCCACATTAGATTTGGGAGAAATGAAAAATCTTGTGTTGCCCAACATGCAATCGAACCTGACCACAATATAGACATTAGTAATTTAAGACTGGTTAAAAGTGTAAATAATAATAGGGCTTTGGATGCATATGAAAGGATTCAAATAGAAAAATGCAAGAAAATAATGAACCGGGAAAAAGGACCTAATCCGTTGAGTCAACTTTTTCCATTATTAATGTCAGAAAACTTCACGTTTCATTTTTTTTCTTTCTTTTGTGCTCTTTTCCCCCCTTTTTTTCTTTATTATTATTTTTTTTCTTGTATCTTTTTTTACATGCTTCATTAGGTAGGTAGTACGCTTCGTAGGTTAGCAATTAGGGTTCCCATATAAATAGAACGTAGTTTAGGTTTAGATTAGATTAAATCATCTCTTGATGATGCTAACATGGTTACCGAAAAATGTGTTGAAAACTTTGAAAAAAAATCGCTGTTTAGTGGTAAATCTTCTTCGGTAATCCGGATTCGGTGTTTAGTGGTAAATCTTTTTGAGTTTAGTTTATGTTAAGTAAATTTTTTTAAATTGTTTAACGTAATTTCCTTTTAGCTATCTAAGCTAAACTGATGCCTATTAAATAGTTTCAATAGAACACCTCATTTTACCATTTTTTAATTTTTGCTGATTTTTTCGATATTATTAGAAATACTATTATTTTTTGAAACATTCTATAGATGTAGTCTTTTTCTATACTGATTGAGGTTTATATTAAAAAAATATATTAAATTGGATAATTTAATCAAAAGATATTAATAATCAAGGACATACTGGCTCGTGAATCGGGAAGCATAAAAGTGCTTCTCTTGAGGGTTAAACTCATTTACCCAATTATAAATAGGTGCAAACACAAGAGCAGACGTGCCACGAACTTCATCCAACTCAGCTTTGATCTCTTTCGGTGTTAAGCCTTTTAAATATAAGTTTTTAATCACCACTCGAAACTAACTTTTTTCCATTTCTCTAAATAAACAAAAGTTTCTTGCTTCAATCGACAATAAAAATGAAACCATGTGATGAATATAACTGAGATTTTGACAGCTATCTGGTGAATAATAATGTGTACTAAAAACAGAAAATTTCCGATGCTACGAGCGCCATCTTTTGGATTTTCTAAGGAGTTATTAAACAACCCTCGTACATTCTTGTCCATAATATCATTTACATAAATGGAAAAAATTAAAGGTGTAAGATTGCTATCCTACGGAAAATCTAACTATTCTTACAGTTCAGATAGCTGACATGTTTTTGATACAACTATTTAGCGGGTTTCCTTTTGTTAATGATGGTACTTGGACGTAATTAATTTTTTCTCTAATGCATAATTTATAAGGCGAACAAAAATTGTTACCTTCCATTCCTTTGCAATAGTAGTTGCGTAGTGGTGATGCTGGAGCTTTATGATAACCAACGGTAGGACAGGGAATGTTTTCTTTGTTTTTGTTTAGGGTTATTTTTAGATATCCTCTTCGTACTCCATGTGCTAGGACACTACCCAATTCGGAGAGCAGTATCAACATCAGCGGAACCCCAATTAAGGCGTAACATATAGCAATTACTTTCCCCAATGCTGTTCTTGGTGATAGTTTTCCATAACCTGTCAGAGAAATAATAATTAAATTAAATTAGCTTTAGCTGAATACTCTGTTCATTTCATCAGGTATTTTATGGTGTTAGAATCTTCTAGTAATAAGAGGGTAGTTTCCAGTCTCAGTAGTCTTCCAGTTGAAAAATAACCTTGAACATTTCAGCCATATTAGATGTTCAGTTGTTAACAGTCATTTTTGTCAGTCGACGTTAGTGTTTCTGTAAAGATCGACACAAATTAAAGTTGAGATGGATGCTGTTTACAGTGACTCTGCACTATTTGCCACAGTGAAATTTTGAACTACGAGATTTGATTTTTGAACTACGAGAATATTTTTGACGAGTAACGCAGTCTTCATTTTGAGGATGGAAACTTTTCAGACTCTCCTGAATGAAACAAGAATGAAAGAATATGTTAACATATAGTTATGTTTGAAGTTGTGTAAAAGTCTCAGAAACTTTTACGGTAGAGAAGTAATGAGCCGATATGAGGTGTCAGAAGGAGCATTACAGACGATCTATTGCTAGGTCCATCGAGAATAGTTGGAAATTCAGTTGCAATTGTTCAAAATGAGTATGTACTATATTTTGCTTACCTACTGTTGTTAAAAGTGTAACGGTGTAAAGTAGAGAACCACCAAAAGTCCACTTTGGTCCAGATATAGTGATCGTATCGTCATTCTTGGCGTTTTCTACTACAGATCTTTCGAATTTCTTCAATTGCTCAGTCACAAGTTGCGTCCAGTTTTTTTCATATAACACATTGAGACGTTCTGAAACAATGGTTATAAATAATCTTGTTGCTTTTACAGTAAGAAAAATAACGTTAGTATTATTGTTAAACGTGGTGATTTATAAATATAGGTTTATTGCCAAACATTTTGAACGTTACAATGAAATAATAAATGTTATGTTTTTAAATTTTACTACTATAAGTAGTAATTAATTATTTAGTTGTATAGATTTAGACTAACAGATTTGTATCGACTATTCGAAATGGTCTACAGATTGGTTATTGCAGATTTTCTTATGAACATATATGTATATATTTAATAACAAAGATATCCAACAACAACGGTTTCTGTTGGTACCTTTGTTGGTCCTCCACATTTTGGTGCAATTCTGTGTGATTGAATAGAAGCAATACAATTGAGAATAATCAATTACATAGGTCGCCCTATGACCAAAAAAAGTGAGACTGATTAAATCAAAGATCAAAAATTTTAGTGGCTGGAGCTTAAAGTTTAAGAAATTGTTTTCTGGCCTATGAGAATTTAGCCATAGTCGACATCGAACTAAAAAAATCGTGGTAGTCTAAAAAATAAAGCTACGTCATTTTTAGTGACTGAAGCTTGAAGGGCAAAGAAAATGCTATTTTTTTGGCTTATGAGAATATTTTTTTAGTTGTTAAATTTAGTCTGACATGAGATGCGCTATTTCGAGATTTTAGCCATAGTCGATATAGAATCAAAAAAATTGCGGTGGTCTAAAAAATGAAGCTACGTCAATTTTAATAACTGCAGCTTAATGTGTAAGAAAAATGCTATTTTTCTGACCTATGAGAATATTGTTATGGTTGCTAGATTTAGTCTGACATGAGATGCGCTATTTCGATATTGTAGCCATAGTCGACATCGAATTAAAAAATGTCACGGTAGTCTAAAAAATTAAGCTACGTCAATTTTATTATCTGGAGCTTGAAATACAAGAAAAAGGCTATTTTTCTGGCATATGAGAATATTTTTATAGTTGCTAGATTTAGTCTGACATGAGATGCGCTATTTCGAGATTTTAGTCATGGTCGACATCGAATCAAAAAAATTGCGATGGTCTAAAAAATGAAGCTACGCCAATTTTAGTGACTGAAGCTTGAAGTGCAAGAAAAATGCTATTTCTTTGGCCTATAAGAATATTTTTATAGTTGCTAGATTTAGTCTGACATGAGATGCGCTATTTCGAGATTTTCGTAATAATCATCATTGAATTAAAAAAATCGCGGTAGTCTAAAAAATGAAACTACGTCAATTTAAGTGACTGCAGCTTGAAGTGCAAGAAAAATGCTATTTTTCTAGCCTATGAGAATATTTTTATAGTTGCTAGACTCAGTCTGAGTTGAGATGCGCTGTTTCAAGATTCTTCCCATAGTCGACCTGGAATATAGAAAATCTCCGTGGGCTAAAAAAATGACGGGACGTCAATTTTAGCGATAGCAGATTAAAGCGTAAGAAAAATGCTATTTTTCGGGCCGTTGAGAATATGTTTTCAGTTGCTAGATTTAGTCTGACAGGAAATGCGCTATTTCGAGATTTTAGCCATAGCCGCCATCAAATCAAAAAAATCGCGGCAGTCTAAAAAATGAAGCTACGTCAATTTTAGTAACTGGAGTTTTAAGTGCATGAAAAATTCTATTTTTCTGGCCTGTAAAAATATTTTTATGGTTGCTAGATTAAGTCTGATATGTGATGCGCTATTTCGAGATTGTAGCCATACTCGACACCGAATTAAAAATAATCACGGTAGTCTAAAAAATTAAGCTACGTCAATTTTATTGACTGGAGCTTGAAATGCAAGAAAAATGCTATTTTTCTGGCATATGAGAATATTTCTATAGTTACTAGATTTAGTTTGACATGAGATGCGCTATTTCGAGATTTTAGTCATGGTCGACATCGAATTAAAATAATCGTGGTAGTCTAAAAAATGAAGCTACGTCAATTTAAGTAACTGCAGCTTGAAGTGCAAAAAATGCTATTTTTCTAGCTTATGAGAATATTTATAGTTGCTAGATTTAGTCTGAGTTAAGATGCGCTGTTTCAAGATTAATTCATGGGTCGACCAGTCGACCTGGAATATAGAAAAGGAATATAAAAAATATAGACTGAAGCTTGAAATGCAAAAAAAAAATGTAATTTCTTTGGCCTATGAGAATATTTTTATAGTTGCTAGATATAGTCTGATATGATAAGCACTATTTTAAGATTTTTTCCTTTGTATTTCCTGCAGAAGGAATGTGGATTTCCTGCATAACGTACTAGAAAAATGCGGTTTATGAAAATAATTACCACAGACTAATAATTGCCACACCATTAAATGACTCCAGGAATTTCAAACTCGCACTGTCGGCGCACCAGATAAAAGCCTGCTTTCTCTTCAAAGGAGAAGCCAACAGTATTACCAGGTCGAACGCGACGGCACTAGTGTCATTACTTTATTTACATATCTCAAATAAGAAGCGCGAATAAGAGATATCGGGAGAGGATTTGGAAGGGAGAAGTTAAGGCTAGATATCATTTATCTCTTAAAAAGTTATGTTTATTTGACCTACTAATTGTACATTCTAGTTACAGGTTAGGTACATCCATAAGAGTAGCATTGATATCATTATTAGGAATTATATACTCTAATCAGCTGGTGGAACATGTTGTGGTATTGTCGCATCCACCCAGGGTAGCGTTATACCCCAAACCCGTCGTGCAGTTGGTCTGAACAACATAATAATTCCATAATACCAATACACATCTGTAATACTGATCACATTCAGTACTTGCCCAGGTCTGTGACGCGTTACTACAAGAAGTTGGTACAGTCGTTTGCGACTGCACGTTGTGGTAGAGTTGCAACAAAGCAAACTAAAACAATAAATCAGATAAATCAATAAATCAGAAGCCATAAATCAATAATACAGAAATCCATTAATAGAAAAAATCCAAACATATACATTGTATATAGTTGTAAATCTATCAGCATTAGGAAATATATATATTATGTGAAAAAAGTACCGGAAATTTCTCATTTGCAAAGCCCGCGTAAAATATTCTTTAATTTTTCTTCCTGCTGTAAGATGGCAGCACTGTGCCTAGTTCCAATGTCTAATTTGAGTGCGATGGCTCCAATGTCTAATTTGATGCGTTGTTTACATCAGCTGGTTTTGTTAGTTAACTTTTTGATATTTTTACAGCCAATAGCGACTCAATTGTTACAAATATACAGGGGTAAACAAACATTAAAATGTTTAAGACTCTTTTAATATAACTTTCATAATGAATAGTTAGGCGACGTTTTGTAATTTTCAAATATACAGCATGATTCAAGAGGAAATGCCAATATTTCAGCTACATATTCAGGAACCGAAAATGAACATAAAAATTTCTATAAACATATGTCCTACTGTCAATTGTTACAAAGATGCAGGGGTAAACAAACATTAAAATGTTTAAGATTCGTTTAATATTACTTTCATAATGAATAGTTCGGCTACGTTTTGGAGTTTTCAAATATACAGAGTGATTCAAGAGGAAATGTCAATATTTCAGCTACATATTCAGGAACCGAAAATGAACATACAAATTTCTATAAACATGGGTCCTACTCTCAATTGTTACAAAGATACGAGGGTAAACAAACATTAAAATATTTAAGATTCTTTTAATATTACTTTCATAATGAATAGTTAGGCTACGTTCTCTAGTTTTCAAAAATACCATCATTTACTTCCAAACACTTATCAGCCCTCTTATGAACATCTCGGGTTGCTCTGTAAATGGATTCGAGTCTGTTCTTTATAACTGCTGCTGAGTTTGTAGTGTCTACTTTAGTTGTATATACCAAAGATTTAATCTACCTCCAAAGGAAATTGTGGTTCCTCTGGGTCCTCCCTGGAAAATTCCATAGGATTAAGGTCTGGTGATCTAGTTGGCCAATTGTGCCAATCCTCCGGTTTGGAAAGTTGTTGTTTAAGACATTTCTCACTTGTAAGCTGTAGTGTGTAGAAGTCCCATCATGTTGTAAGTACATGTTTTGTCGTACCTTAAGTGGAATATTTTCTAACAGGTTTTGTAAACGATTCTGTAGAAAATTTAGGTAAACTTCTCCAGTGAGATGATCGTGGAATACCAATAGACCGATTAACTAATTTTTTAGCGTACCATACTACAAATTAATGACTACAACTACAAATTGATCGGACCCTAGATGTTCATTATAAAGGTTATTTATACCATCATGAGTGAATTGCGCTTCATCAGTGAACATAACATACTTGTATAATCTCCGATTATAATTTATCCAGTTATAAAACTGCATTCTTAATGCAACATCTCCATCCTGCAAATGTTGCACCGGTTGTAAATGAAATTGATATAAACAATTCATCTGAAGAGTCCTCTAAGCAGACGATTGTATCATTTGGTAAATATCTAAAATCCGCCTTGTACTTACGCTTGGATCATTTTCAACGATGTCAAGGATTGTCTCGTCTTGTTCAGGATCAAGTTTCAGTTGCCGCTCAGATACCAGTCTCGCACTTGGAAACTTAACGGATTCTCCAGCAGTGATAAAAACTTGTTCAGAAACCTTTCTATCTGGCAGTCTCCGATTCGGAAAACGACGTTGATATTCGGAGATTGCGCGATTTGAGCTTCCGTTACAAAAGCCATAAACAAATAATATATCAGTATATTCACGATGAGATAATAACGAAGGCATAATGAAATCAATGAAATAATTTTTTAAAACAATCTGCTAATGACAAATTAATATTTAAGTTGTATGGTTGCTTAGCTGCAAAAAAAAGTAAAGATACATTTTTTCACTTTATTACATTTGCCATCCATAAATATGTTTATCCCTGTATCTTTGCAACAGTTCAGAATAGGACCCATGTTTAAAGAAACTTTTATATTCATTTTCGGTCTTTGAATATGTAGCTGAAATATTGACATTTTCTCCCGAATCACCCTGTATATGAATAAAATCGGGTTATCGATATAATTATTTAAATAATTGAAGTCAAAGTCTTTTTTTCTACTTTCGATTACTAATAATCGAAAAACACTCTTCCAAAGGTAGGCAATGTCGCGAAGGCTGAGAAAGAAAAGAGATACGGATCAACGGATCGACACCTGGAATGATTTAGAAACATTATCTACCATCCGTGAAAATATTAGATGTAACATTTTGCACCTCTACGGGGAGGAGACACTGCAATACACTCAAATACATCCCTTTTAATTAGCGACATTATCTTCTTAACGAAATGTCGCGATAACGACCTCCAACCGATATGCACAAAACTCGTTTATCATACGAGAACAAGAAAAACCAATGCTATCTTAAGAAATGGTAGCCGAGTTCTTCTTCGAGAACCAATCCGAGAGAATTGAAGGCATTTGGACAGAACGGAAAAGGAATCCTATCTATTACAATCGATGTTAAGCAACAAGGTCCATCCTATTTTGTGGGCTTTCTTTCTGGCGCAGCGAATCGGATTACAATCTTAAAACGGAAAAACAAAAAAAAGTTCGCTAATTTAAAACAAATAGATTCTGGACGTCCAAAGGAAATCCAAGACAATAACAAATTAGTTACAAATCTATCTAACCACCACTTATCCATAGAATCTATACTAAGCTAAGGCTTCAACTTTGCCATTGTCCCAAAACATATACCAATAAAAGAAATAATTTCGAACGTTGAATCAAACCTAGACAATAGGCCAGATGAAGAAGCTGAAATAATCAGACAAGATGTAGCGCGAATACTACGATCCAAGAAAATACCAAAACCAAATGTTAATAAGACTGAAATCAGAGCGAGAAAAAGAGCGAGGATATCACTATATTACCGGCCGACAAAGGAAACGCAACAGTCATAATGAACACCGAAGAGTATATGGCAAAGATGACGAATATTTTACTGAAAACGACATCAGTGAATTTCACCAGTGAACAGAGATCCAACAACCTATTTAGAAACAACGACTAAAAGTAAAATCAAAGCATGGAAACTAAAACCGGACATTGAACGAAGAATAATTCCAAGAGAAAAATCAAGCAGATGTTCTAAACTTTACGGTCTACCCAAAATTCATAAACCAGAAATCCCATTAAGGCCCATAGTAAGTGCCTTCGGTTCTCCAAGATAAAATTTGGAAAGATATCTTGCAAGTATCATGCAACCAAGCGTCAAACTTGCGGAGTCCTATGTTCAAAACTCAGAACATTTGATAAGGATGATTAAATATTTCCAACTAGAAGATACAGACATACTGGCAAGCCTGGACATTGTCTCACTGTATCCAAGTATCCCCATCGACGATGCCCTGGACCTAATTGCGATGAACGAAGACTTTCCACCATTTGTGGGGGAACTCTCCGAACACTGCTTGAAGAATACATACTTGTCTTTCAACCAGCAGATCTACAGACAGACCGACGGTGCCCCAATGGGATCATCTTTATCACCTGGTATAGCCAACCTGTTCATGACCTCATTGAGGCATTGGCCTCATGAGGCATTGGCCAAGCCTAAACTTTGGAAACGCTACGTGGATGATATCTTTGTAACATGGCCTCACGGAAACGAACTTCTGAATAACTTCCTACCTCAGTTAAATGAAATCCACATTCTGGAAGTCGAACAGGATAGAAAACTGTCATTTTTAGATCTCCTTATCACAAGGAAACTTTCTGGAACACTCGAATACACAGCGTATAGGAAACCAACTCACACCGATCGATACCTCAACGCTAAATTCCATCATCATCCTTCTCAAATCAAAGGAGTAGCGAACACCTTGATTTCCAGATCCTTCCGACTGAAATATAAGATCAGAACAGCCTACAAGCCGCACAAAACTGTTGCAAATATCCTAAAAAACCACAATGACAAAGTTAGACTGGAAAATTATAGGGTATATAGTATATCTTGTTCTGACTGCAACAGAGCATACATAGGACAAACAAACAGACGAATATCGGCCAGAATACAAGAACATAAAAACAACTTAAAAAACAAACAAACCACTTCCGCTCTGTTCCAGCACCATCTACAAATAGGACATAAAATCAATTTTGAAGGAGCCAAAGGAATATCGAATATTGAAAACTACAAGGTCCGAACAATCAGAGAAGCCCTTTAAATAGAAGAAAGGTGAGCTAAATACACGAAACGAAGCTCGCAACATTCCAAAAGTATGGAAATCCCTTCTGAAAAAAAAAAGTAATGCGGCAACGTGGCATCGTCGCGGCGAAGTAGAAAATCAATAAACGCATGCCTGACAGCGTTGCCGAGCGCCGCAAATAATTCGGAACTACCCCGATATAATTTGCGCAGTCGCCGGCCGACTATAAAAGCTAGCACAACGACCTGTGCACGTCAGTTAGACTCTTCAGTCGAAGCGGATAGCATTTGAAAATGCCAAATGTGATTTTGACGAAACGTCGTGACTTTTCACAGAATCAGCGGATCGACACCCGGAATGATTTAGAAACATTATCTACCATCCGTGAATATATCAGATGTAAATATATATATGTATATATATATATATATATATATATATATATATATATATATATATATATATATATATATATATATATGTAAACACAAATGCGCTGTTGCCCTATCTTTTTTTGTCGAACCGCATAGATTAATAACAACGAAACTTGAAGAGATTTACCACAAACACCAAAACACTTTTTTGAACTGCTCGACGCACGTTTCGCTAACCATGTTAGCATCATCAGAAGATTATTTAATCTCAAGGAGCAGATTAAATCATCTCCTGATGATGCTAACATGGTTAGCGGAACGTGCGTCGAGCAGTTTAAAAAAGCGTTATGGTGTTTAGTGGTAAATCTCTTCAAGTTTAGTGTTTCACACCAAAGGTTCCAGGAGAAGAATTGAATAGCAACGAAGTCAAATCGTTACTTTTTATATATAAAAAATTATAAAGTTTGTTTTAGTATTATAAATAAAAATTGTTAATTTCTGTAACTATTTTAGGAAGGAATTCATCATTATTATGAGTCATAAGTATCGCTCGTCCTTTCTTAAACAGTTTTTTCTATGAGGGACTTTCAAACTTTAGTGATGGCAGAGCGGCAGCTGAAGATGCATCTCGTGCTGGAAAACCTTCCACGTCAACCAATTAAGAAAACATTACCAAAATTAAAATTCTTGTACTGAGTACTGAGATGCTATACGCCCATATTTGTGGCAAAACAATTCATGATTTTTGTATCGAGATATCGCACCATCACACACCGCAACGCAATAATTCGTTAATTTTTCGCTACAAATCAAACAAATACCGCTCCATATGCACCATATGTATCATTTTCCCGTTCCCTCGATCATAGAAACCTCTTCGTAGAGGCCGTTTTGAGTCCGTAGAAGCTAGTCATGAGAGTTCGCTGAGCGGTTTGAAGGATATACCCCTCTAGTATAAAAACTGCTTCGAAGACTGGACAAATATGTTGAAATAGATGTATTACGGTGAGAGGGGATTACTTTGAAGGAAACACAATAAATTTGTAGAAGAAATAAACACTTTGTGTTTTATTTAAAAAGTCATCTCACTTCTTGATCATAGTAATATAACGCAAAATTACTACTTACCAATAAAAAACAAATTAGAGCTGTGGGCGTTCTCATTTTGAACTAATTTCGTGTTTTCAGGTAAAAAAATTAATAAAATTCCCATTAATATAAGCCACGGAAAGAATTTAAAACAGCAAATATGATTAAGGTAAATTAGATTGTACAATAAAACAAACATGATGCAGCATTTTACTGGGCCTAGGTTAGTTAAATCTTTTTTTCATTGTTATAAAGCTATACAGGTGGTAAATAACATCTTAAACAAACAGTTACAGCTCGTTTTTGATCGACAAACATGTAACAAGTTAATTTGTTTGTACGAAACTGGCGGATGTAAAATTATAAGAAACATTTTTATAAATATTATGTAATCAAAGAAATTCTAAAAATTTCCTTACAAATAAAACTGCAATTTAAAATTTGATGGTGGGAGTGTTTGGTATGGTAACACAAAAAGTATATTCGATTTTTAATTTTATCAATTCCGCGATTAATCTGAAGAAAAGTGCTGCTGGAACTCTTCAAATAATATTGATAAATACAGTATTTATGGTATATTTTTGAGGGTTTATGGTGTAATCTGATAAGCTGAAAGCAAATGTGTACACACAATTTTATCACTCATAGAGATTTGTAACACGCACATTTTTATTCTACGGTATACATTATTTCCATCAACTTACGGCGTGTATCAGTAGTGATGAACATAGCTGATTAAGACCTGTTTATTCCTCAATTCTTCTATTGGAACCGTCGGTGTGAAACACTAAACTTCAAATCACTTTTTGGTAAAAATAATCTTGACGCACGTTTCGTTAACCATGTTAGCATCATCAGGAGATGATTTAATCTAATTCTAAAACTAAACTATGTACTACTTATATGAAAAACCCTACCTAACGAAGCGTGTAAAAATCATGAACCGTGAAGTTTACTAAGCCTTACATTAATAATTGAAAAAGTTGACTGAACGGGATAGGCCCTTTATCTCGGTTCATAATTTTCTTACATTTTTCTATTTGAATGCTTTCATATGCATCCAAAGCCCTATTATTATTAACAGTTTTAATTAGTCTTAAATTACTAATATCTATACTGTGGTCGTGTTCGATTGCATGTTGGGCAACACAAGATTTTTCATTTCTCCCATATCTAATGTGGGCAATATGTTCTTTATATCTTGTCAATATGGATCTTTTCGTTTGCCCAATATACCTTCGATCACAGTCTTGACAACTAATTTCGTAATTCCCCGGCTTTTCATGTTGCTCTACTTTATCGGGGCTCTACTTTACCCTAATTAATTTTAATTATTTATTATTATAATTATCTTTGTTTAAAGGAAAATTGATTAATCTATTTACCATATAATTTAAGCCAACCATCTTATTTTAGAAACTATGATTCGAATCATTAGGTCTCAAGGTGGTGGCTTTTTCTTAAAAATATCAAAATCTAACATATTTTTATTGCTTCTTCTGACTAAAATATCCAGAAATGGTAAACGATCGTTGTTTTCGAGTTCATGCGTGAATACTATATTTTGGGATTTAGTATTTAAGTTCTTAATAAAATCATCTAAGTTTTAATTTTTTAAATCGAAAATTGCAAAAACGTCATCCACGTATCTTAACCATACTTTCGGAAAGTAAGTGAATTCATCCTTCACCTCGGATTCAAATATACTCATGAATAAGTTGACTAAGAACGGCGACAGAGGATTGCCCATCGCCGTTCCTTCTTGTTGTTCGTAAAACCTGTTATTAAGTTGAAAACAATTTTGCTTCATACATAATCTTGTTAAAGAAATGTACTCAGAAACAATCTTGTTATTAAAACCGTTTAATTCGAGTAATTCCGTTAGGTACTTCAAGGTATGTGGTATGTACAATATGTACTCCGGTAAGAGTTTAATACCAGTTTCAATACTGGCTACCACATCCTCCAAAGCACTACGGGATGTCGGCAAAGCAAAATTGAGGCCTTTATTTAAGAGATCTAGTTCTGGATTGTCAAACGTCTGTGTTGAAATATTTTCTACTATGTCGATGCTTTTTTCTATTTATATATATTATATATATTTATATATGTTCTATTTATATAATAACCTTGCCTAATGAAGCGTGTAAAAATCATGAACCGTGAAGTTTACTGAGTCTTACATTAATAATTGAAAAAGTTGACTTAACGTGTTGAACATGGTTAGCGAAACGTGCGTCGAGAAGTTTTCAAAAAGTGATTTGGTGTTTAGTGGAAAATCTCTGTGAGTTTAGTGTTTAACACCGAAGGTTCCAATAAAAGAATTGATTTGAATATATTCTTTCATGGACTATGTATTTCTAAAAATTAAAAAAAAAAGTTTCCTTGACTAGCTAAAATAGTGCTGTAGAAGCTTTATATCAAGTTCAGTCACACTCTAAGTTCATCGTTCTAAAAACTTTTCAATATTAAGTTTAAACTAAACTTTTTCGAAACTACAATTATTCTTTGTTTAAAACTTTTTGTTAAATATAATTCTATTATTTTTATGAACGTGATTTATATATAAGGTTATAAAGTTTCCGTACCTGTAAACAACTTTTAAGCAAAGATGAAGCGGGGAAAAATGAATAACTTTTATTTTCTTCTTGATAATGCGCTTGAGAAAATCTTAACCTGGTTTATACTTTTTCTGTTTTATTTTTTTTTTTAACTTTTTTTTTTGAGTTATGGGAACAACATACCCAGTGTGGTTTATGGTGGAGAATACGACGGTAATCTGAAAAGTTTCCAGTTTCAACAAGAAGACGGCGTTATTCGTCAAAAATATTCTGGAAATATAATTGCGCATGCGTTGAAAGATAATATTCAAAATTTTAGTCATATTAGATACTCGGTAGATACAGACATGTTGACGTTGGCTCAGTATCATGTAAACTGATGATATGGCAATGGTGTCTAGCCAATGGGTGGATGCCCACTTATGATGTGTCAACAATCAACATTTGTTCAAACGTTGGCCCGGTCGTGTGGACAAATGTGTGGCGTCTTAAGTAGGGATGTGAAAAAATAATCAATTTTAATATTAATCGATTATTTTTTCCAAATAATCGACTTTTAATAATCGATTTTCGAAATAAAAAATTCGATTATAAATTAACCGATTATGTAAAATATACATTCTAATCGATTTTTATAAATAGCGCCATCTATGTACCAAAAGGGCTAAAACATGTAGTAAACTACAAATCTAAAAGAACATATGGATCGAAAACATCCCACTGTCCTACTAGCTAATCAGGTAAGAAAAAAGATTACATTAATGGTGTTTGATTAATTTGTATTTTATTTTATTGATTATTTTGTTCCTGATAAACAGTGTTACCATATGTATTAGCTTAGGCGCGCGGGCCAAATTCGGCCTGCCGGTGTCATCAATCCGGCCCGCGATTAGCGAATTCAGCAAGTGTATGCTCGTTTAGGGCGCGTACTTGGCGACTAGATTAGAAATTATAAATAATGGCAGGCATATAAATTCAAACGGTTCTGGCCCTTGGAACTTACTGGAGTAATCAGTATGGCCCTAAGGCTGGAAAGTTTGGAGACTCTTGCGCTACACGAACAACCTTTACGAGTTTTCTACTCACAACAAATTGCACTCACAACAAACGCAAATTTCTACTCACAACAAACGCACAACTCAGACGACGTGCGTTTCGCTAACCAAGTTAGCATCATCAGAAGATGGGTAAAAGTAACTAGTTTTTTATATGAATTGAATCATGCTTAATTTAACACCACCAAATGTTTATATCTAATACTAAAGAGTGTCCCAAAATTTACGCAAGATTTGAATTAAATAGAAAATACATTTTATTTTAATTGCGTTTTTTTTATTGAAACGTAGAGTACATAAAATACGGTCATGTATAGAAACATAGGGCAAATGACCTCCACGGCTTTGCTGGTACATATGCACTCTTTCGTCGAATTTTCCATTTTGCATAAATTTGCCTGAATTTCGTTGTTGCAGCGTTGAATCTTCTCCTTCAATGCACGGGTGAATGTGGGCTTGTTGACATACATCTTTGACTTTAAGTACCTCCACAGAAAAAAATTGTGGTTGTGGATGCTTTTCTTTTTCGACATTTATATGTGGGTCCTCTGAACTTCAAATGCGGCAATTTTGACGATTAACGAAGCCATCAAAGTAAAATGTGCTTTATAGTTTAGGAGGATATTGCTCGAAATTCATTCATTAATCCATTCAACAAACTCTCTTCGCTATGCATGGTCATTAGGCTACAGTTCTTGTGTCAATTGAACTTTGTAAGCATGCACACGTAGATCTTTAGTGAGTATACGATGTAGAGAGCTTCTTGAATTTTGCAATTATTGTCCACGACGCCGAATCGATGTTCCTGCACTTCCACCAACACTCTCACGCACTGCTTCGATACTATCATTTTAACGGTGTTTAGCGTTCCCAATTGATCCAGTCTCCCTGAATTTTTTAATAACTCTTTTCACAGTTGACGAAGTTAAATCAATATTCCGGCAATATTTTGTACGAAATTTGCGAACTGTAGCAGCCAAACCTTCATTATTTTTTAAATATTGTTCAACAATGAAAACACGTTGTTCTTTCATCTAGTGCTCCATTTTTACTAACCCTAAACTGTCAGCTGTCAAACTTTTTTTTGTTGGCAACACTTTACCGCACAAATGGCGCCATATTCAAATCTTGCGTGAATTATGGAACACCCTTTAGTTTAATACAAATTTTGTTATTTCTTCTTTCAGTTTCTTTGTATTTATTACCTTATCTGACAATTATTAGGGATGAATGATTGTGGCGTTTAATTTGGATAAACCTATTAAGTTTATTTGATCTTTTCGACAATTTTCGATTAATAATGCTGTGTTATTTTTACGAGCACAATTTGTAATGAAGTTTTAAAGGTCCTTGGCGCAGTTATAAACAAGTCTTTGACCAAAATGAAAAGGAAAAAAGGGGTGAAGAACGAATAAAATTTTATTTCCTTCCTTTATAATCCACTTGGAGAGGCTGTAACCGAGTTAAAATCTTCGGTTCGTTTTATTTCTTTCTGATATTTTTCGTAATTATAAGCAACAGGAAGCCCAATTAGGTCCCCGCCGGAACATTCCGGTGGAAAACGGCGAATTTCACAACCCCAGGGAAATTAATTTCCTATGGTGTATTCTGTCGACTGTTTTGATGGTACGCCAATGTTTTAGCTGAACATTCTTGTTAATTTCTCGCGCTTCTGGGGTGGATAGTTGTTTAGAGGCGATAAATTAACTTGTTTATAGTTTAAACTATTCAACAAGAGATTATTAGGTGTTGAAGGGTTTTTGTCAAAGAAAAAACACTTTTACAGTCTGAGGTATGAAGAAAAAAAAGCTAATAGGTTTTTCGGTTAATAATGTCGATTTTTTTGAACAAAATAAATTACCTTAATAATCGAAGTATTGGGTATCGTTATATATTACTTTTTCCTATCTTTTTGTCAAAGAATGGATACCACGCAAAAAGAACTGTTGTTTTTTTTGATGCCAGCTATTCATCAAATCAAATTTTCACTTCTTGGTAAGAATATAAGTGTTGTTCTAAAAGTCCGTGCTGTATCGATCGAAATAAGTGGTAGTCCGGTGAATACGGTGGGTAGGGTAGGATTTCCCATTTAACATTTTTCAGATAGTTTTTACATTGTTACAATACGTGGCCGAGCATTATCACTAAGGCCCGAGCGAGACTTCGAGACGGTTGAGACCGAAACTGAGACAAAGAACAAAATTAATTCTCGGCCGAGACAGAGAACGAGACTAGATATACTACAAAACAAAATTATATAGGAAAAAAAATTAAAAATATATCAGTTTTGTATTCATATTTATATTTACCATGATTTTTTAGTATTCAAAATTAAATAAACTTATGACACAAAAAAAGTAATTTGTGAGCATTTCCGCCCCTTAAATTAGTCCGTCTTTCATAATATAATTGTCCAGCTCTACTAAAAAGTTATTCACTAGCTACGGTATGCCGTGCAGTAGCCATGGTATTTCTTTGCAGTCTTGGCTCTCTTGGCTCTTTAAGGAAGCCATCGAGCGCTGTTGCTAGCAAAGTGTTTGCGTTGTTTCAATGGTTCATCTTCCAGTCAATGGTTCATCTTCCAATTCGACCGAATCATGAGCTGTCCACAATGATTCAAATTCATTATTTGCGACTGTGTTTGATGAAGAAGCCGACGACGTAGAAGCACATGCCACCGCCATGCTATTTCCATTTACAGTTTCGGGAATATTAAACTTGGCTGAATTAATTTCCCGTTCAGTCAGATATTTGGACTTAAATCGTAGGTCGACGAGAATAGCAGTTATGATCAGCATGATTTTCATTTTCACTATCAATACAATCGCCACTAATCATTGTTGATCGCCACTCTTCACTGTTGATCTCTTTTACAGTTCCTCTTTCGATACGGTACAGATTTATGGCATTTTTTTGTTCAATCAGATGTTCCATCATTATGTATGTACTATTCCAACTTGTCTCGACATCTTAAAATACTGTGTGTTCCGAAAAATTCAATGTTTTTTTAAATGTACCCAAATATCTTCGGGCTTATTCACTTCTGTGAAAATGTCCGACAATTTTATGATTTATTTATCTACCTATATATTTGGCAAAATTGAAAAACTTTATGCAATGCGATAACGATAATGCGATTTCGATAGCTAAAAATTCAATGAACTTTTAAAGTCCTTCGTTAGATAGAAAGATGGTATAAGAGTAACAGTAAATTGCTTGCTAACTTGTTATGTTAATCTTTTAAACTACTACGTAGGTGCCCACTAGAACTAGAAAATAAATAGTTTTTATTAAGTAATTAAAATGTGTCCCCAATTATCGTCAATTCGTCACAAATTACCACAACCGAAAAAAGTCTTGGATCCAATTATTTACGTAGTTACTTAAACATTATGTATCAACTAAAAGCGACTAGGTGGGTAGGTACCTAACCTACCCAAACATTACATCTCTCGACTTCATAATTATCAGCTTGTTCATATCATCACTCGTATTTAATATTGTTAATATCTTCAAAGTTAACATCTAAATTTAAAATATAAAAGGTAATATAATAAGTGGGCCGGCCGCACCGCACCACCGGGGAATATGTACCATTTTATCACAATCCCCGTAACCAATCACAATCGACAGCGCGCGCACTGATTGACATGACACAACCGACTTGAACCCAATGAACAAGCGAATTCTGCGGCCAATTTTACGTGCAGTGTACAGTCTCCGCCACGGCCGAGAATCTCGGTAGATTTTAGCGGAGAACGAGACAGAGATCTCGGCCGGATTTTTGGCCGAGAATAGCCGAGACCGAGATCTCGGTCGGGCCTTAATTATCATGTTGAAAAATTACTTTATCGTGTCTTTGACAGGTGTGAGACAGTCAAAAAACGAGAATGAAGAATTCTTTCATTCAAACAAAAATAAACAATTTCAAAGTTCAGTGAAATAGCAATTACCAATGTAAGTTTTACGAAGGCATGCAGAAACTCGGAGTGACACTACAAGTAGATAATCAAAGCGGGTTCCGTAATAAAAATCATGATCTAAACCCAAATGTGATCCAAAACATTGGCCGGTGTTTTTGCGCGCTTTTAGGATGACGTCATTACAGAAAACTGTAATTGGTGGTTTCTCGCCGGTAGCTGATAGCATAGGGGGGTCCAACCGTAGCTCCTGCAGCACCAGAGCTACGGCCCCCATAGAAAAGTGAATAATAGTTTAGTGAGATAGTATGATGTGAGGTTTCGGGTCAGCAGTGAAACAAAATGTTTATTCGTCTCAATATTTCGTCATTTTTATGATAATTTCATCAGGAGACACTTGTGGATATTTCTCGATAGAAGCCCATTGTCGTAAGTAATAATTTAACTATAATTTACACGATTGAGAAACATCAAATTATTATTTTACTGGAAAATGGGCTTCTATCGAGAAATTTCCACAAGTGTCTCCTGATGAAGTCATCATAAAAATGACGAAATATTGAAACTAATAAACACTTTGTTTTACTGCCGACCGCTAGCCCGAAATCAACCGACTGAAATTATTACTTACGAAAATGGGCTTCTATCGAGAAATATCCACAAGTGTCTCCTGATGAATTCATCATAAAAATGATGAAATATTGAGATGAATAAACACTTTGTTTCACTGCTGTGAAACAAGTGCGTGTTGTATAACTGTATTTTATGGCACGGGCGTAGTCAGGGGGGGGGTTCAAACCCCCCCGAGATAAGCCAAATATTACTTAATATTATACCGAAAAAATACGAGGAGTGAAGAGAGTTAAATTATTACATTTGAATTAAATATATATCCGAACTAGTGGACGTTGCGCACGTAACGCCATCTCTTGTCGAGTAGTATATTTTTGTTGTTTTATTTACTTCAAACTAACCCCCCCCCCCCCAAACTAAATCCTGGCTACGCCCGTGTTTTATGGTATAGGTGTCCCCAATAGACGACCCTGCAGCTGTATTTTGGGATCTAGGTTTGTGTAGAAGATAATGAAAGCGGGTTACGGAATCAAAATTATGATCTAATTCCAAATGTGGTCCATAATAACAGATGGTGTTTTCGCGTGCTTCTAGAATGTCGCCGTTACAGAAAATTGTAAATGGTGATTTCTCGCCGATAGCTGACCATAACAACGGGCGGTATTTTCACGTGCTTTTAGTATGACGCCATTACAGAAAACTGTAATTGGTGATTTCTTGCCTATGGATGGTAGTACAGTGGCTCCTGCAGCACTACAGCTGCGGTCTCTATAGTATAATGAATAGTGGTTTAGAGAGAATGATGTGATATACAGGGTACAGTATTGTGTGGTGTAGGTTCCCCCAATAGAGGACAGTATAGCTGTATTTTGTGATGTAGGTTTCCCTCCCATAGAGTAGAGTACAGAGTAGGCATTATAAATGTTTACACTTGCTAGGGAAAATTCGATAGTAGTCTTGGGTCCCTAATAAACTCACCGCTGAGAATTAGGGTAGGCGCTTTGATGTTGTGATCTGTGATGAAAACTGAATTTTTTACGATAATTCAAAGTCATTTTATTTGGAGAACGCACGGCCACATATAGGAAATGATCCCCGAGTTGGGATGGGAGATTTTAGCGATCCTGGTGTATTCTTCAAAATTGGTTCTCTTCCAATCTTTGTAACATCACCTGAAGTCGAAAAAAGCCTCAATAAATTTATCACAGTTACCTGGAAAGTGGCGAGAGTATTTGTTAAGTGTGGGAGATTACTTCGAAGATAAGTTTGTAGTACTTTTTTTATAAATAATTGTAAATGTTAAAAAGGCCGATAATTAAGTTGAGTTTTCAATATCTTGACTTGTTTAGTTCATTTTTAAAAACACTTACTATTATTCTGAAACTTAAAAGATTGATTGGTATAATTTTAAATAAATTTAAAATTGTTCAAAAATTTTTAGTGTAAATCAAAATATTTATTATATTAAGGACGAACAAAATGTCGCGCATAATAAAAACTTCTAAATTAGCCTCTTTTATTTTCAGGAAAACATAAAATAAGTTCTTCAACTTTTAGTAATCCTATTATAAAACTTTTCGTTATTATAAAGTTTAAAACGATTATTTCCGCTTTAACAACGTTAAAACTAGTGTTTTTAAAACTTAAATAAATAACTATTTCCTTAAACATCTTAACTGGGTAATCACAAATACATTATATTGAAAGATAATTAAAACATTGTGTGAAAACCGTTTTTCCTTAATATGGAAAAAAAGAGATATATGAGATATATGTGAGTATATGCTGATCCATCCTGTGGAGATGTTGGCGTGACCATATGTGGTCGCGTAAATATCTGCATTTTTTTCAACCCCACCTCATTATATCCTCTGCTCCGCATCACTTCTTCCATTGGAACTTTCGGAGTCAAAAACAAAACTCGACGAGATTTACCACTAAACACGAAATCATTTTTTCAAACTTCTCGGCGCATGTTTCGCTAACCATGTTAGCATCATCAGGAGACGATTTAATCTAATTCTAAAACTAAACTATGTTCTATTTATATGAAAACCGTACCTAATGCCGCGTGTAAAAATTATGCACCGTTACGTTTACTGAGCGTTACATTAATAATTGAACAAGTTGACTGAACGGAATAGGTCCTTTAACCCGGTTCATTGTCTCTTACATTTTCTATTTAAATGCTTTCATACGCATCCCTATTGCACCCTATTGTTATTTACACTTTTAACCAGTCTTAAATTACTAATATTTATATTGTGGTCATATTTAGTTGTATGTTGGGCAACACAAATATTTTTTTTTCTCTCATATCTAATGCAATGCAATGTGTTCTTTATATTTCGTTAAAATGAATATTTTAGTTTGCCCAATATACTTTCGATCACAATCTTGACATCTAATTTAGTAAATATCCATCTTTTTATGTTGATCTACATTATCCTTTGGATATAATAATTTGTTCTGATTCTATTAAATTGTAGAAGATTCTTTCAATAATTTTCTAAACTTACGTTTTCTAATTAATTTATTTACAATGCTAATTATAACCGTTCTTTTCGGACACCCCCTAATTGATTTTAATTATTTGTTATAATTATATTTGTTTAAAGGAAAATTAATTAATCAATTTAACATAAAATTAGAAATAAAATAATTTAGAAATAAACAATATCATATGTTGGAAAAATAAACAAAGTATTTTATAAACATTTATCAAAAATAAATAATATAAACATTGTTTTTAAAACCAATAGTCTAAGACGCCTTATTAAAAACAATAAAAGTCAAACGAATAAAATTTACAAATCAGGAGTTTATTTAATTGAATGTAGTTCATGTCTTAAAGTCTATATTGGACAAACAAAATAAATTCCATTATGCTAACCATTTAATGTAAGAATATTACTCTGGCAACGAATTTTTTTAAATTATATAATAAAAAATCTTAGGAAAACTAGAAATTAATAAAAGAAAAAAAAATGGATATTTTGGTAAATGACCAAATGAGACTAGAATGGTTCACCCTAAAAAAATAATTGTATTACACACTTAGGCAATACAAAATTTGAATTTCCGACTATTATCATTTATAGCATTATCAGATCTATGGGCCTTTTAAGTAGTAACTACTTTTCGTATTAAAAAGTCGTAGTAAAAAGAGTTTTCATATTTGAAAATATAGTGGACATTTAAATATAAATCTTAGTTCGTTAATTTATTTAAAAAATATAACATCATTTTTCCTCTGTAATATTTCTGCTGGGTCAAGAGTTTTTATAATCTCTCTTCTTCTTTCTCTTTAACACTCTGTGTAAAACGACGATTTGAAGTTAAACATTTACAATTCAGCTGTTAGACCTAACTGAATAATTTATTCTTTATTTATCGAAAAATCTGTACCGGCTACGCAGTAATGTAGATCTACTCAAAAAAATTATTCCAAAATGTATAAATGCCATCCTTTCTTCAGAATAGAAAGTAATCAACAATCTCACCCTCATATTCCAATTTCCATCAATTTATTTTCATAAGCGATTCAACACGCTCGAAAAAAATACGCACCAAAAGTCAAAAAACCGGTCAAGTTTTAAATAAATTGAATTTGAAACGTCAGGAAGGGTACCTGTAAACGCCTGAAAGTCGAAAAAGATCTGATTGAATTTAAGTTTCGAACTGAACAGACCCAATGTCAATTTAACTTTGCCAGTGAAAAAAATACCTTGCTCTACTTTACTTTTATGGTAAGTTTTTCTCAGTTCTTTCTTTTAAAAATAAAGAGCTCAGTTTTCAGAGAATCCAAATATTTATAAGAGCTTATTTAATATAAGACAGTATCAGGTTTTCTTAAAACACAATAATAAAGTCTCAATTTAATAAAAAGGGCAACCTTAGTTGTAACAATATAGCGATGAATAAGCTCCTTCCTTCAAAACCTATCTTATCAAAGATTTTCAAGTGTTTTACACATTTTCTATTTCCATTATTGGGTGTCCGGAAAGTTCGTAAGTTTTTTTTTATTAAGATAGAGAAACGCAAATAGTTTACGTAAATCATTATTTATGTGATTTATATTATGTGATTATAATCATTATTTATAACTTTTTCACCTCAATTTTGAAGAGAGGGTAACAGATGGTAGTCCGTGGGTGCCATGCCCGGTGAGTAAGATGTATGGGGTAAAACAGCCCAACTGAAGCTCAACAATTTTTATCGGGACCTGGAGTCTTGATTGAAACATGTGGTTAGATATTGGCAATATGAAACACGACGCCATTCCTGTTTGTCTTCAATTACTATTTCCAACTGATCTAATTGTGAATAGTAGAGGACCTTGTGATGGTTTGGTTGCGTGGAAGAAGCTCAAAATGTATGGGGCCCTTCCACTCCTATCAAATGTAAGGCATACTTTTCTTCGGATGAGGGCTGCCGTTCGCCATATTTAAAGTAGTACTGCAGATTTTAAAATTACAATTCAGAATTTAATGAAATTTGGCATTTTAGTAGATTATGGTAAGTCAATGATTCAATTAAATTTTTGAAGAGCTACAGAGACCCAGTAAAAAAATATTGACACTTGAAATTTTATGCCTTTAACATTGAGTCTTACATTGAAAGATACATAGCCATTGAGAAATCACTGAAAAGGTCCATATCCATTGAGAAATCACTGGTCTTATCATATTTTACAAAAAGTACCGTTCATACTTCAATAAATAAGGAGAAAATAAGTATTCCGATTCTCTTCCTATTATAAAAAAAAATTGGTAAAAATTTTGAAAGGTGATAACAAGTTTCAAGTTTGAAACAAATTTCTGAATCAAGTTTTAAATAAAGTAAACATTACCCATGATAATTTACTTGTTTCTTTTTCTACTTCGGATGGTGCATGTAATAAAATAAAATTTTTGCAGAGTTTGCCTATTGCTATGAAATGATTAAATTTATTAAAAGACTTTGTATCAATAGGTATTAAAAAAAAATGGTCGCTGTAAACGTGACTTACGAAATTGTTCCAGAATCACATGAAAAAAATAAATATAATGGTTTATTAAAATTTTTAGGCAAAGATGAGAATATTCAATTCTTCTATTGGAACCTTTGGTGTGAAACACTAAACTTGAAGAGATTTACCACTAAACACCAAAACACTTTTTTGAACTGCTCGACGCACGTTTCGCTAACCATGTTAGCATCATCAGGATATGATTTAATCTCACTTATTAATGTAAGGGTTAATAAACTTCACGGTTCATGATTTTTACACGCTTCGTTAGGTAGGGTTTTTCATATAAATAGTACATAGTTTAGTTTTAGATTTAGATTAAATCATCTCCTGATGATGCTAACATGGTTAGCGAAACGTGCGTCGAGCAGTTCAAAAAGTGTTTTGGTGTTTAGTGGTAAATCTCTTCAAGCTTAAAGATGAGAATGGTGTTAAAGTACCAAATACAAAAAATAGTACAGATAATTTTTAATTTTTTAGAAAATTAAAAAAAAAAATAACCAAGAAATCGTTATGTTATTGCTTACAACATGAAATATTATTATCTGTATCATTATTAGTCATTTATATATAATTATTCGTCATACTATCTGTTACTCTCCCGCTTCACTGGCCGTAAATTAAACTTTAGTGATAATTGATCTTTTTAATTCCATAGCATTTACCTGCTATTTAACAAGTTTTTTTTTATAAATTTCACGAATATAAAATTGCCATGGAATCACAGCGAACATCTACGATGCCTGAAGAACGGTCCTGCCAAATTTCAAGTCGGTAGAACTTAAATTTCAAAAACGCAAATTTATGCCATCGCAACCCCCCCTTAGGAGGAATTTGATTAACTCTTTTAGCGAACATTTAGGACGCAGGAGAAACATTCCTGCCAAATTTTATATAAACTTAGATTTGCAAGACCCAGAGGAGCTGCAAAGGGCTGGCGAATTATTTGGCTTAAAAATAAATCTGAAAAAGAGTCAGCTTATGTTCAATAAATTTGCTCAGGACAGAAGAATTTCAGTTTTAGGAAGCAATTTGGAGATTGTGCACCACTTCATATATCTTCGGCAGAGGATTTCAATGGAGGGGGATACCAACCGGGATGTGGAATGAGTGTTGGTTGGCAGGCATTTGGTAGGCTTAACCTAGTGTTTAAGAGTAAACTCCCACTTTACTTGAAAAGGAAAGTCTTCGATCAGTGCGTCCTGTCCATTATGACATACGGAAGTGAAACCTGGACACTCACATTGCAAACAATTTAAAAACTTCGGATAGCACAAAGGGAAATTGAACGATGTATAGTTATGTAAGACAAGACAGATAGCCCTGCACATGGATAGCCCTGAACAGGGAACAAACGAAAGTGTGTGACATTATTGGAAGAGTAAAGCAATTGAAATAAAGATGGATCAAGGCAATCCTGGAGTGAATACCGCTTGATCGTAAACGTCCGCCAAGAAGACCGAAAGCACAATGCACTGATGACATCGTTAAGAATATTGGACTCGAGTGGCAGAGAACCATTTCTCTGGCACTCGAGTCAGGACCGTGAAAGTCAGGACCGTGAAAGTTGGAAGCGTGCTGAAAAGGCCTTCATCCTGCAGTGGATCGACAATGTCTGATGACTATGATGATCATGATTATGATATCCTCTTTGGAGCAGATTTTCGTATATCCCATTCTTTGTGAATGTCTGTGTGTGTTTTATCCTTTTTTATTGAAATCTAAATGGTACTTTTTAAAAAATATAAGACCTGTGATTTCTCATCAAGCTCAATGTTAAAAGCATAAAATTTTAAATGTCAGTATTTTTTTACTGGTTCTCTGTAACTCTTCAAAAATTTAATTGGATCATTATCTTACCATAAATGCCAAATTTCATTAAACGTAACGGTATTTCTAAAATGGACAGTACTACCTTAAGACCGGCGGCACTGGCAACCACATGATATTTTTCGTTGCGCGTTGTCGTACACAATCTACTTTTCGTCACCACTTACCGTCTGTTTAGAAATCGAGAGTCAAATCTCGCGAAGAGATTCAGTCCAACAGATTTCGCTCACTAAGTTCGTAAGGGTCCCACACATCATATGAGTAAACGTACCCATTTTATCTTTTGAGATAGTCAGAAGCGGTACATTTGCTAATATTTAGCTTATTTGCTATCTCACGGACCGTGGTGTGTAGATCATCGGCTATTATGGTCTTTACTTCTTCGACATCAATGTTTAAAGCACGGCCATATCGATGCTGGTCTTCCAGGTCAAAATTTCCGCCTCTGAACTGACCACACAACTTTTGAACCATGGTCTTCCAAGAGAATTTTCTCCGTAAAGATCACAAATCTTGTTTTTTGTTTGGACCTCATTTTTGCACTTTTTGAGTTAAAAAAAGCCTAATGTGGTGTAAATGCAACTTATCGATCAACCTTTTTGAAAAGGCAAATAAAAGCGAATCCGAAAAAAAAAGAAAATACCATATATATCAGTACTATGTGAATAACTATTACTAATCCAATACATATTTTTTTTTAGAAGTGTCAAAAGAGCTACTAAAGAAATATCCCTACGAATTATCACGACCACCGGATATTTCAAATAATTTTTTTAATTTTACGAGGTGAATCAAATATAAAATAGAATTGTTTTATATATATTATTATTTATAAAATAATACAAAAAAACTATTGATCATCTTTCGACATAGTCTCCTCCACGCTCTATACATTTTTCCTAGCGGCTTAGAAGCTTGTGAATTCTTTGCTGGTAGAAACTTTGAGTTTGGGTCATCAGCCAATTGCGCACAAAGCCCTTAACATCATGGTCGTTATTGAGTCGTACCCCTCCAAAAGCAACTTTCAAGGGCGCCAAACAAAAAATAATCACAGAGTGACAAATCTGGGCTCTATGGAGAGTGTTCAAGGGTTTTTCAATGCATATTATCCAGTTTTTCTTTTATCAAAACCGCTGTGTGTGGCCTGGCGTTGTCATAGAGAAGGAGGGCGTCTCTCTTGGGGAGACCGGGTCTTTTGCTGCTGTAAGCCGATTTTGTTGCGTCCAACAGCTAGCAGTAGTAGGCAGCATTAACGTCAATTATGTAGAAAATCAACCAGTAAAACTCGTTTCCAGTAGAAAAAAAACGGCTTCGAGAATCTTACCGGCTGAGAGATGGGTTTTGGCCTTTACAGGGCCGGTTTCGTCTTGCCTTCGCCATTTCTTACTCGCTATTTTTGATTCTGGAGTGTAATAATGCACCCACGTTTCATCACATGTCACGATATGCTTCAAAAAGTCTCTCCTTAACACCGAAATCGATTCAGAGGTCTCTTACTGATTTGCGATCGGATGTTTTTTTAATCCTCGGTCAACAACTTCGGCACAGATTCTGCTGAATAATGATTTCAGATGATTTTTGATGAGCATTTCCAAAGCTAATACCCATCTTTAAAGCGATTTCATGAATAGTGAGCCGCCGGTCACCTTCGATAAGGTCGCGAACTGCATCAATATTGTTAGCAGTGAATCTTTGACATTTACCACACTTTTTCGTCCACTCTTAAACTTGTTGGCCCAGCTAAACATTTGGGTCTTAGACAGGATATTGTCCGCATACTGAACCTTCAACCGAGTTAATATTTCGGATGGTTTAACGCTTTCCTAGGTCAAAAACTTTATTATAACCCGTTGCGCAATGGATGGTGGAACCTGTTGCTCACTCATGGCTATACTGACAAAAGAACTGAGTGAAACAGCTCACCGAGCGTGTCTCCCACTTCTAATACATTTCACTGCAACGACCTACACTGTCAGCCCGCTCGTGATTGGCTGAGGAAAGTAATTGTAAAATTCCGGTTTATATTTGATTCATCCTAGTATATTTCTAATTCTATATTTAGGTACACAGAATTACATTGAATCATCTCCTGATGATGCTTACCTGATCAGCGAAACGCGCGTCCAGAAGTTTACAAAAATGAATTTGGTGTTTAGTGGTAAATCTCTTTAAGTTCAGTGTTTCCTTTTAGTTAAGTTATTTAGTTAAAAATTTAATATAAAATTGTAACTTAAGAAAGCTGGATTTGATCCTTAGTTACATAAGTTTTTATATATATTATTATATATTTGAGAAACTATTTATAAAGGAAAGGAAGAAGGAGAAAAATTCCTCATGCAAATATAGTAGAGTAAGGCATCTTTTTTCCTCGGGTAAAGTTAAATTGACATTGGGACCGTTCAATTCGAATCTTAAATTCAATTCGATCTCTTTCGAGCTTCAGTCGTTTATAGTCGTTCTCGACGTTTCATTCTTAAATAATTTTAAAGTTATCCAGTTTTTTTCTTATTTTTAGTGCGTTTTTTTCAGGATTTTGAATCGGCTATGAAAATAAATTTGTTGCTTATTAACTGATGGAAATCGAAAAAACGATGAAAAAAAGATTTTTCATTATGTAATAGAGAAATAACGGCCTTTATACACTTTTCAATTATGTTTTCAATAAAATACCTTTATGAATATACCCTTTTTGCTTGTTAGTCTTTATTTTTCTGAATGCAATTTTAGAAATTGTGATGAAGTAAATGGGTTAAAAATTGATTTTTACATGTTGTGATGTATTTTTCATATGCTATGAAGCTAGGCAGTATTTTTGTAGTCAAAAATGCGAAAACGCGATGGTTCACTGCGGTGTTTCGTAAAAAATATGTCGACAAGGTCAAGTGTTTGGTTTTTGTTTTTTACCCAGTGACTCTTATATATATATATATATATATATATATATATATATATATATATATATATATATATATATATATATATATATTTATATATATGATTACGTCCGTCAAAAATCCACTGCGTTTCTCAATTTAAGTTATTTCTTAGAAAAAAATATGCATCGAAAATCCATCGAAACCTGAAAATAAAATCTAAAAATAATATTTTGACCGAACCTAAATTATAAATGTGTTAATTTAAACATAAAAATAGAGGAAATCTTATCGAAAACTTAATCTAAACATTTTCCAGCTGGGGAAAGACTGTCGAAAGATTGTCGTTCAATCACTTGGCGTTCCGGCGGCCTCCCCGCTGATCAACGTCCTACTTATGTTGTGGATCTTGTGTTCCTATTATACTAATGACCATATTGGTATCCATCCAACTGATATGTCCGTTCTACTCTGATCTGTCTTATGTCTTGATTTCTGACTCTGTCCCTTAGAGTTTTCGCTGTATTTGTCTGAGGATTTCCATTTAGGCAAATCCCACCATTCTTTCACTTTTTGTCACTTCTTGTCTCACTAATATTTCATGTTTGATCTAATAATAATTTTATATATACGGCCCTTCGTTACCATTTGTAAATGTTTGTTTCTCCCTATAATATCTTTAAGGTTTCCAGCGCCGTGATTTGTTTTAGTAATCTGCTATATTACTTTCTTTTCTAGATCCCCATAACTTGACAACATGATCCCCGAATAATAGATTTAGCAGAAATTGCTATGCATTTTATTTTCTCTAATAAAAACCTATCATACTGAACTTTGTTAATATTATGTCAAATTGATGATGAGCATGATTTGTAACTCATCTTCATTTCGAGCTATTTAAATATTTAAATCGCCCATTAAAAAAGATTAAACCTGTCTTTCCCCAGCTGGAAAATGTTTAGATTAACTTTTCGATAAGATTTGCTCTATTTTTATGTTTAAATTAACACATTTATAATTTAGGTTTGGTCAAAATAAATTTGCTTAACGATTATTGCCAATGTAAGTATCATTAATATCATTTATTATATCTATTAATATCATGTATTTTTTAGATTCGTTTTGAAAACGAGAGAAGACCTCTCGAAACGTTAACGTTCAAAAGTTTGTATTTATTTTACAATATTTTTAAGTTTTTTAAAATTTTGTTCGTTACGCAGATTTATTACAGAAAAGAATCACTGAGAACTTTGTCTCCATTTGGTTTTTTTTTACCCAGTGATTCTTTATTTACATAAGAACAGATATTTTTGATATTTTTTGAGTTTTAGATAGTGGCGAAAAACTCAAAAAAAGAATAAAATATACGAACATGCCAAAATCATTCAGACGTTGATCACTGTATATGGTTCTTTTTTCTTGAAAAAAACACTTGACCTTGTCGACATATTTTTTACGAAACACCGCGTTTTCACATTTTTGACTAAGAAATAATGCCTAGCTTCATAGCATATGAAAAATACATCACAACGTGTAAAAATCAATTTTTAAACCATTTACTTTATCACAATTTCTAAAATTGCATTCAGAAAAATAAAGACTATCAAGCAAAAAGGGTGTATTCATAAAGGTATTTTATTGAAAACATAATTGAAAAGTGTATAAAGGCCGTTATTTCTCTATTACATAATGAAAAATTTTAGCATCGTTTTTCGATTTCCATCAGTTAATAAATAACAAATTTATTTTCATAGACGATTCAAAATCTTGAAAAAAACGCACTAAAAATAAGAAAAAAACTAGATAACTTTAAAATTATTTAAGAATGAAACGTCGAGAACCGCATCTATAAACGACTGAAGCTCGAAAGAGATGGAATTAAATTTAAGATTCGAATTAAAAGGTCCCAATGTCAATTTAACTTTACCGGAGGAAAAAAGATGCCTTACTCTACTATATTTGCATGAGGAATTTTTCTTTTTATTGCATTCCTTAGATTACCTAGTCGGACACAAGTCCGACTGATAAAGCCTCTAAGGTTAGTAACGGGCTAACAATATATATACATATACATATATATATATATATATATATATATATATATATATATATATATATATATATACATATATATATATATACATATATATATATATATATATATATATATATATATATATATATATATATATATATATATATATATATATATATATATATACATATATATATATATATATATATATATATATATATATATATATATATATATATATATATATATGTATATATATATATATATGTATATATATATATATATATATATATATATATATATATATATATATATATATATATATATATATATATATATATATATATATATGTAGTGTTAGAATTTCTTGGACTGCGTCCAATGAGAGCAGTAGCTGAGTGTCATCACACACCCAACCGTTGGGTTCCACAATCTCCTGTGGAACACAACAACCTGTGTCTCCGCCTAAATGAACATCTTTGTTGGTTACCTGACCTGAAAGTAGCCCCATCTATCCCTTCAACTGGATGCCATATGTTTTGTCTTTCGAGGTTCAGAGGTTTCCCATAATTTATCCGCCATAGAGCAGCTGGTAATAGTAAAGATCAAAATAAGAGGATTTAGTCAATAAATGTGTTAGCAAATGCTAGTTATTAAAAAGATACAGGGTGTTGAAAATGAAACTCAATTAAAAAAAAATTCAGTTAATTTAAAAACGGTTGAAGATATCAGGTGAAGTATAAGCAGTAGAGTTGGGGTAGTTGGGTTTTCAAAGGTGACAAATCCGAATTTGTTACAGTTTGAGCCTAGTTCCTAAAGGGCGTTTGCTACCTACTTTGTGAGGAATTAAATCGCTCATATTTTTTACCCTATAAAGCTGAGAGTATTTTGACTTCAAAATAGAGAAGAGTCATAATTTCCATGTAAAAAAAGGTACCCTTGGTCAATATCGATATCTCACGCGGTGTGCGAGATATTCGTGCTCAAATATTCCATTGCACATCTTGTCGATGACTGAGAAATCTGCAATTCACAAAGTGTGCCTTGAAAACAAGAAAAAAAATTAAGATATCAAAAATACAACGGACTTTTTTTTTGAAATTTACTTCAATAGGCGTTGAAAGTGTTCACCGTTTATTTCAATACTTACGCAAGCTCTTTGTTAAGTGACACCTCACATTTGAAAATATATTTTCTTCATTTCTAATAACACTGTTCAATTTTTTTGTAAAAGTTCGTTCCGTGTATTGATTTCATTATGGTAAACTAAAGACTTTATATGACCCCACAAATAGAACTCTAACGGATTAATGTCTGGGCTACGAGGTGGCTAAGGAAAATCACCACCGCGCCCAATCCATCGATGTAGATTCAAACGGTGGCGCCCCATCTTGCATAAACCACATGTCTTGTCTTAAGTTTAGAGGTATACCGTCCAAAAGGTCTAAACATTGCACATATTGATCTCCATTCAGTCTTTACGGAAACCCAAATGAGCCTATTAAAAAGTTGTCGATAATGCCGCACCAAATGTCAATTGAAAATTCATGCTGGAAATGGCGCTTTCTTGGTAGGTGTGGATTTTCCAGGGCGTAATAATGATTATTTTGCCAGTTAAAAATTTCGCGTCTGGAAAAAGTTACCTCTATCTTTTTCAGAAACATGGAGGTCTTCGTTTTTTATATAGTAGATTTTGACAAAATTCTGATCTAGCCGGTAAATCTTGTGGCAATAAATTTTGAACAGGCGAAAAATAATAGTAGGGAAACAATTATTCTTTATGGAGAACTCTTGAAACGGTAGATTTGGTAATTCCTGTAGATGCCCCCAAACGTCTAGTGCTTAGTTCAGGATTTTCCGTGATACTAACCAAAATGTCCTCTTTTTGTTCTACCGTTATATGTTTCGGTCGTCCACCAGGATTGTTGAAATAAAACGAATCTGTTTCGCCCAACTGATTGAAAATTCTTTGAAAAATTTGCCTATCTGGAATGATTCGGGTTGCGTAGAGCTCTTTATACCTTTCAATTGCAGCGCGCCTATTGTATTTACTTGTGCAAGATTGGAGAAATTTGTCTCCACCTACGTTTGATAGGAAAGATAGAAAACAATGACAATTCTTATCGAGACGTAGTAATTTGTACACAACATTCCAGGCACACTTTGAGAATTGCATATTTTTCAGCCATCGACAAGATGTGCAATGGAATATTCGAACACAAATATCTGGCAAACGGCATGAGATATCGATATTGTCCAAGGGTAACTGTTTTACGTGGAAATTATAACTCTTCTCTATTTTGATGTTAAAATATATATTGTAAGCGCCTTCTACGAACTAGGCTCAAGCTGGTATCAAATTCGGATTTGTCGTCTTTGAAAACCCAACTGCCCCGGTTTTGAATCTGATATCTTCAACCGTTTTTAAATTATCACGATTTTTCGAAAATTTAGTTTGACACATTTATTGACTAAATCCCCTTATTTTGATCTCTACTATCACTAGTTGCTCTATGGCGGATAAGTTATGGGACACCCTGTGTATAAAATATTTCTGAAATAAAGGAATAAGGATAACAATTCGTCGTGCAAATAAAGTGGAGTAAAGTGTGTTTGTGCCACAGGCAAAGTTAAATTGACATTGGGACCGTTCAATTCGAAACTTATATTCAATCGGATCTCTTTCGAATTTCAGGCGTTTATAGGTACCATTCCCGACGTTTTCCAAACTGAAATTATTTAAAACTTATCCCATTTTTTGACTTTTAGGGCCTTTCTTTTGGGAGCTTGAATCGGTTATGAAAATAAACTTGTTTTTTTATGGTTTGACACGAGTCAGAATAACATTGTTTTAAATCCGTATTATACTGTTCTTTAAATAGATGTTATTTCAAGGAACTGTCTTCGGTTTGATCTCGGAGACATACCGGCACTGATTATAGTAAAAGTAGTATTGAATTAATTTAAAATAATTTAGAACATCATCAAGAACCCCATACAGTATGATTTTTACCATACTCGGCATATTTTCCAGACTTTGTGTCCTCCGACTTTCATCTTCCCATTCATTAACACACTTCTTGCCTGAATGCGAAGAATATCAAAATTAACGTCGCGAGCATGTTTCTTATAATAACTAGGTCTGATATACAAGAGTCATTAAAAAATGTCTGAGCTTGACCACACATGGCGCAACTATGACCAAATGACTATCATACTTGTCAAGAATGATTTGCTAGATTACGACACGTGAACTTTCAGGTGCGTGAGTTTAGTTACCTGTTTGTGGCGATCAAGTAACCCACCGAGTAAAAACAAGTTTTGACAGAGCTCGAGCTGTTATTTTAAAGTACTTTGCTTTAGGGCATACATACACAAGGAGTTAGATTCTATTTTAAAGAATTCCCCCATGTTTTTTTTTTTCGTATATCCATTGAAGATGATGAACGTCCGAAACGTTAAAAAACTGCTACGAGATCCTCACAAAAATCCACAATGTCAGATTGAATGATCACTGGCTGAACGTAAGCTAGCTTACTGACATTGCAAATCTGTTAATAGATCGCGGTCATTACATTTTACACGATGTTCTCACATGCGTCGTATTTATCGGAATTGGCTTCCAGCGATTTTTGATCTCTTTTCAAATCTGCAAAAATGGCTTGTTGAACAATAATTCACTTCAAATGATGAGGTCGTCTAGGGTAGCTGAAATAACCGCTTATTGTGCAGAGTTAGATAAATTGTATTTTTTTCTTTATTTGTTTTTTTTTGCCACGATCTAAAACTCAAAAAATATAAAAAAAATCTGATCTTATGTAAATAAACGATCACAAAAAACCAAATGGAAACACATTTCTCAGAGATTCTTTTCAGTAATAAATTTTCCTAAGGAACAAAATTTTTAAAAATATAAAAATATTCTAAAATAAATATAAACTTTTAACGTTAACGTTTCACAACTTACACCACATTATAGTAAACTTCCTCATTTCTATGGTTTACGAATACACAAAACTAATATACCACATCGCTCTATAGTTAGTAGTATAGATTCCCCATGTTATAAACTAGCAAAAATTTTATTAAACATTTTAAATCCACTTTCGGGTAGAATAAATTCATATATTAAAAATACTTACTCGAACATTAAAATTACAAACAAAAATTTAATGGTTAATTTTGACGTGGTGAGTTTATTTACTAATGTACCAGTTGATAAAACACTTTTAATAATTAGAAAGGGATTAGAACACGACACAACATAAAAATGACCGCACTAAACTAAACATAAATACCATTTTGGAATTATTAACTCTGTGCTTAAAAACCACATATTTTCAATTAGAAAATGATTATTATCAACAAAATTTCGGAATGGCAATGGGTTCATCTCTTTCTCCTTTGATGAGTAATATTTTTATGGAGGAACTCGACAATGACATATTAAGTAAATCTCTTAAAAAGCCAATACTATGGCTTAGATATGTTGATGATATGCTATATGGCAACATAGCATTGATAATCTAAAGATTTTTTTACAAGATATAAATTCTCGAGAGCCTACAATTAAATTTACTTTAGATATGGAGAGAGAGAATAAATTGCCATTCCTCGACACTTTAATATTAAAACAAAACACAAAACACATTAAAAATTACAGTTTACAGAAAATTGACAAACACAGATAGATATCTCAATTTCTTTTCCAATCACTCAAAATCAGTCAAAATAAGGGTAATTAAAAGTTTATATAACAGAGCAAAACTTGTTTGTACCGACAGTGATTCATTACAAAAAGAAACAAATTACATCAAAGACATTTTAATAACAAACAATTACCCAACAAATTTCATAGATAAATCGTTTAAAACTTTTGATTCCAGACAAAACAGACAAGTTATTAATAATAATATTAATAACTCTCAAACAGTTAACCTCACAATTAGCTGTATTTCTGACACAATTAAAAGACACACAATACAATGAAATTTACAACAAAAACCAAACCAAACAACACACAACAGTATACAGAAAATGTGGTTTGTAAGATTATCTTCGAATGTGGCAAATTCTATATAGGTGAGACATCTAGACCTTTAGATGTTAGAATAAAAGAACATAAAAACTTCTTAGAAAGAGCGATTTTAATAAATTTAGAAATTTTCAAAACGCATGGGAATTGGGGCATAAAATCAATTGGAATAATTCCAAAGCGGTATTAAAAGAATCGGTAACAAAATACAGAAGATTAAAAGAAACCCCTATAATTAATTTAAATAAAAATAACTCAATTGCTAAGCCTTCGGTAGATTTAAATTCAATATGATTCCCGATTGTAAAAAATACAATTAAGCACATTTAAGTATTTCAATACACAATCAGTACAGTAAACAATCACACAGTAAACCTCACTTATATATATATATATATATATATATATATATATATATATATATATATATATATATATATATATATATATATATATATATATATATTTTTTTTTTTTTTGGTAGTATGTCACTGTCATAAAAACTATTATTGTCAATGTAGTGTATCGTTGACATAGACAAAAAATTATATTTACTTCCTATTTTTACTTTATATATAGAAATTAATATAATTTATTTTTTAGATTCGTTTTGAAAACGGGGGGAGAAGACCTTCTGAAACGTTAACGTTAAAAGTTTGCATTTATTTTAGAATATATATTTTTTAAAATTTATTCGTTAGGCAAATTTATTACAGAAAAGTCTCCGTTTGGTTTTTTGTTTTTACCCAGTGATTCTTTTTTTACATAAGAACAGATATTTTTGATATTTTTTGAGTTGTAGATCGTGGCGAAAAACCCAAATAAAGAAAAAAATATATGAACGCGCAACAATCATTCAGACATTACTTAGACAAATTATATTATACAGAGAGTATTAAAAAGTTGGAACACTGTGGATTTACATTCTGCTAATTTGCAAGGTGGCTAAATTGGAAATAAAAAAATCTCCAAAATCTTCTGTTTTCTTTATCAGATCGAGATATGTATATATGTGTATATACATATCTGTATATAACAGGTGATATCTGTATATAACAGGTGATTTATTTTAGTCTGTCCGAAGTTTTCATATGCATTGCTGTCAAACGAACTGTGAGTTTGCGCGCATCTAGTGTCAAAATTATTTAGTATAGTTCGACAGATCAGCATGTAACGTTTAACATCAGAGCAACGTTTACAAATTGTCGAAATTTATTATCAAAATCACTGTCCTGTGCGCCAAATTTTTAGAGTACTTCGTGAATTTTATGATGCATATGATCGCCCAAAGGAGTGATGTATTCGCCGAATTATCGACCAGTTACGAACTCATTTCATCCATCTCGATATTAAATCAATTTATCAATTCATCGCCACTCGCGAGTAGTTGGGCTTTAACATTTGTAGGAAATTTTGCGTAAAAATCATGGTAGAAGATCCAGCCCAAAAAACTACACCGCAAGACCATCGTTTGCGTCGTACGTTCGATGAATGGGCTCAAAATCAATTGCAACTTAACTCAGAATTTCACCGCAAAATATTGTTCAGCAACGAAGCTCATTTCTGGCTAAATGCTAACGTTGGTGTGGTGGATTGATTATTTCGTAATTGTTATATCCGAATATGTTGGTTTTCTATAGATATTAAATTCTAGTTTATTATTTTATTTGGAGATTGAAAGATCCAGAAAATTTATGGTTTGATTTTGTTCTTTTTCAAATTTCAAATTTTCTGGACCTTTCAATATCCAAATAAAATAATAAATTAAAATTTAGTATCTATAGAAAACCGACATACTCAGATATAATAATTACAAAACAATCAATCCACCCCATTACACATAAATATGGAGCATATAAGTTTATGATCTACTGAGCTTTTACAATTCCGCTATCCGAAAATAATAGAAAAATAGAACTAAAAAAAATAAAACTATAGCATAAAATAACGGCTTCAATAAATTAGTTACTTGATAAATAAAAAACGGAAACAATTACTAATTCATCAAGTATACCCAAAAGTAAAACAAACAAATGATAAAAAACACTGTAAAATTAGATATTTCGGTTCAATTTCAGAACAAATAGAAATAAAAAATACAATTTCCTCATTGAGGAAACATAATTGGCAAAAAATTTTGTAAACCCCCTAGTCAACCAGTAAATTCATTTTTAATACCAAAGATAAAACCTCACAAAATACAAAATCTGGAGTTTATATGTTAAGTTGCAACAACTGCAGTAGCTGCTATGTGGGATAAACGGGGAAATTTTCAGACCAGATTCAAAGAATACAAATCTACGTACATATTAAAGGAACAAAATTCTTATTTTGAGAAGCATTTCATAGATACCGGATATATATTTCCCGAGATTATAAATTTTTCTTCTTTAAAAGAAGCGATTGAAATTTATAAATATAATAAAGATCCATCTATACAGCTATTAAACGATCAGACAGATTTCCTAAATTCCCCACTATTTAAAATATTGTAAAAAAATAACGCCAATAAGTGTATAACATATTTAAAATAGCTATAATACCTTAGATTTAAAATAGTGTTTGAGAGTGTAATATTGTTTTACGAAACTATAGTCACACAAATTTAAAAATAAATGCGAACGATAATAAAGTAAAAAATTGTTTTATTCAATTTATAAAATGAACTATCACAAAGTAATGAATAAATCAATCAATAATTTAAACAAGAAACGTATGAACTTATCGGGTATTTCTAATACACATAAGTACTTAATCCTAAAATAATAATCAATTAATTAACTCTAGTTTTACTATTCCGAAAAAAAACTACCATTTGTATAAACAGAGGTGTTTCAATCGTATTAAAAGGGGAGCTCAAGGTTGAGTCTGCTAAAGGGCTGAGGGGATTTCTTATTCAGATCTCGAAATCTAGTTAATGAAGGGGTTAACTGTTTGAATTTCAATAATGGATTTAACGCTATAACAAATGGAGGTAAATCGATGTCATTTGCATAAATATATTGGAATCAGGACCTGTGCATTTTGAATATTGTTCATTTAATTTGACGGAAAGTGAGGATGATGACGTTTGAAAATCGGAGGCTTTGTTTAAAAGCAAATAAAAGGAAGTAGTACAAGGCATGCAAATAAAATAATGTAGATGTAGAGAACGCAGAGAAGTAGAACGTAGAAAACGCAGAGAACGTAGAGAACGCAGGGAAGGTATGCCAACATTTGACGTGTCTTCAGTTCGAGTTTCAACAAAGGTGCACTATCTAGTTTTGTTTTAGATTTGGGCATAGTGTGACGAAACTTCTGCAAAACTTCGACAGACCTATGGAAAGTAGGTTACTTTAAGGTATCGTTTCTCAACCTTTTTAATGTCGCGATCTACTAAATAAATAGCTAAAATGTTAGCAAAAAACGTTGCGACCTCATCTCTACAATATGTTAGTTTAACGTTTATCAAAGTTTTACATCGACCGGTTAAAATGGCGACGATTCGTCCTTTTTTTCAGCACCGTGATTTATGAAGAATCGTTTTTATTTTTAAATGGTTTGTAAACTCCTGTGAGCGTGTTCACATGCTTACGAATCGTGAAAAAAAACGAATCATCTATTTGTCTTTGTATTAAGTAACGAATTGTCAATGACGGATGTATGCATGAATGGGCCGTTACTCTTATACCGCAATACCGTACACAGCCACAAATACCGAACTACAAGATTTGTGTAACCCCTTATTCTTATATTACTTTTATCAGTTCGAACACTGTGCCCTGTACTTGTACGCACTTGTAAAATGACACTCCCGCGCACCTCGCGCCACTTCAGATGGATCATTCGTTCCAAGCGCCCTTAGAAAGGTTCGTACAAGTTATGCGCTTTGGTAATAAAAACAATGAAACGAGACGAGGAGTTTTATTATTAATTACGTTTTTACGAAAACAACTACTACGATTTCTTCTCTCACGTAGTGTCAAATACTACGATTTATTCTCTCACTCAGTGTTAAATAAATTAATAAGAGTGTGGTAATAAAATAAATTATAGTTTCAAAAAAATAAAAAATACGCTTTAATGGTAAACCGAACTAAAAAGTAAAAAATAATTTTTAGTATACGAATAAAGTGATGAACGAGAAAATTAATGTGTCATTGTAAAAATAGTAGTTTAAAAAACTAACAAAAATACGCTTTCATAGCATAGAAACAAAAACAAACACCCATCTTTACAAAACAAACCATTAGAATTTTTTGAGCGTAAATCACTCGTCTTGAAAAATCAACACATTGCTAGTAACAAATCAAGCCGTAATAAGACCGTAGCAATTCAATCATTCTATTTAGTAGCATTAATAGTGGCCACTCTTAATACTCCGCTGCCATTGATATGGTCCATGTGGTGATAAGTCCGGAAGAAGCAAAAAAATTGAAAATTATACCACTTTCAAATGACACAATATTGAGGCGTATTAATGAAATGGTCAATGATGTTCACGATCAAATAATTGAAAAGGTTAAATTAAATGAATTTTTTGTCAACAGATGTGTCGAAGTTGGCGCAATGTTTGAGTTTTCTCCCATTCGAATACGAAGGGTTAATTAAATAAAATATGCAGTTTTGCGAATTTTATAATTGAAATGAATCTCTGGTCGTGCAATTCGTGAAGGACTTTAATAAATGCATTGTGGTATGTATTGATGGTGCGAAAGCGATATCAGGGAAGAACAGTGGAGTGATAGTAAATTTTAAAAACATTATGCCACATATGGAATAGGTGCACTGCTTCCTTCACAGAAATGCGCTTGCTACAAAAATGATGCCAGATAATTTACAAATTGTCCTGTCAGAAGCCGAAAAAATTGTTAATTTTATTAAAAGCCGACCATTGCGTGTAAAATATGACTCACTGCTTCTCCATACTGAAGTCAGGTGGTTGTCTCGAGGATAAGTTCTAATAAGGCTTTTTGAATTGCGAGATGAATTGAAAATCTTTTTGATAGATAAAAATAGCTAATTTTTTAGAGTTTTTACCAGATGGAGAAACTTTATTACTATTGGCTTACTTGAGTGATATATTTTCACATTAGAATGACTTGAATACGAGTTTACAAACCGTAACAAAAATATTTTACTAATATCAGACCAAATCAATGCCTTCATCAAGAAGCTTGATATTTGGATTATACGCCTTGAAAAACGCAATTTTGACGCATTCACTTTAACTTCGGATTATATTACCAAAAATATGGATTTAAAAAATTTCGTTATTGAGCTTGTATTGAAGAGCATGGAAACGCATTTACGCGAATTATAAATTCTGTTGCTGGAATATTTTCCAGATAGTAACAATGATTTGTTCAACAGATGGGTTCTCAATCCGTTTGATGAAAATGATGTTGCAGTTGCTGAATTACCTATTGAGATTCACACCCAACTTATTGAAATATCGGCCGACAAACTAGATTTTTTAACTCAAGATTTAGCTAAATTTTGGCTTGTACGACGATGTGAATACTATGGTGGCTTTAAAAACTGAATATATAAATCATCTATTATCACTGGAACATAATGTGTGTTTGCAATGACGATCAACGTACAGAAAAACTTTAAAGTGAAAAATAAAATCAACCGTCACATTAAATTATTATTTCAAACAATTTTCGCTATTACTTTATTTCAATTTATTTTATTATATTGTTATGACCAGGAAATACTTAATTTTCTAACATTGGTTTTTAAATTAAAAATACTTTAATAAAATGATGATTCGTATACGGATTTCGTTTACACATTGCAACCCGCCACATTCCTGAACGCGACACCCAGCTTTAGAAATAATGTGCTAAGGAATTTTAGATGTACATCACTACGAGGGTAGTATGAAAAGTTTGCAGCCTTAACATAAAGATGGCGTTACTCGTCAAAAATATTCTGGTAATATTTTGCGCATGATATAATTGCGCATGCGTTGAAAGATAACCTTGAACATTTTAGCCATATTAGATGCTCAGGTGTTGTCAAACAGTTATTTCCGTCAGTCGATTTTAGTGTTTCTGTAAAGAAGAAAAAAAACGGCTCGAATATCGAGCCGTCGTTAAATTCTTGCATTTGAAAGGCCATCTTGGTTTCAATTTACGTAGGCATGTTGCCTTTCAAATACAAGAATTTAATGACTGTTCGATATTCGATTTTTTCTATCTTTACAGAAACACTAACATCGACTGACGTAAATGACAGTTAAACAGCAACTGAGCATCTATTATGGCGGATATTTTCAAGGTTATCTTTCAATGCATTCGCAAATATATTACGGGACTATTTTTGACGAGTAATGCCATCTTTATGCCCCTCCAGCATTTATCACAGTAAACTGTGATCACAATTTCTCAGAGCAAAACACCATATTTCTTTCAGTTTCTTTCCTTCAACTCATTTTAAGATGTTATTAAAAATTAAAATCTCCAAATATAGAAGAACATCTGTCGACTCATTACACCAAATAATGCGGATAAAAATTCCATCATGCCGCCACAATTTTTACATCGTTGGTCGGACGTTTACCTCCAGCGACCGTACGTCACTGTCATCTTATCTTGTCGTTGGCGTTACATGTTTTGTTGGTTGCCAGAATTCGGGAGTTTAACTGCTTTCTAAAACATGCTATTTGGACGTATATTCCCTAGACCGAGCTTATCGATAATTAGTTTTAAACACTGATTTGATTGGTCCCCAGCGTTTGATATGTCTCGCATCGTGTATTTCATTCGCCTCGCAAATACTTGTTTTGATTTGGCATTTGCTAGGTGTGTACACATTGAGTAGTACTTTTTAAATAAAAATAATCAACTTATAATTGCAATTGAGTCAAGTTCAAAAAGTATGTAAAAATAGCAAAAAAATCTTCAGCAGCACTATTTTCTTCTACGCCCTCCCACTTTAAAAATCCACGAGCCGCAACTGCTTTATGATGAGGCTGGAATTTTTCCAGGCTACTCTCATATATTCTTGAAAAAGAGTTGGTCACATAGTGAAATTGAAAAAAAAATATACATTTGGGATAGGGTTGATCGAATGCTGTGATTATCAGCAATTTTAAATGAATTTGAAGCATGTGTACAACGTGCCTGGCATAACTTGCCACAGGAAGACAGATTATTATAACTACAGTGGTGGATTTACTTATTTTTGTTGCAAATTTAAGTGGAATATATTGATTTTTGTTTGTATTATAGGGTGATTTTTTAGTCCGTCCGAACTTTAAATTCAATTAAAACAACAACCAGTTCTAACATTAATTTGAAATGAAAAAAAATACCCTTTATAATATGTTATGGTGTACACAAAAATTGCAAAATTATTCCAACAATATATATTATTCTCCGGAATTTAAAACTCATTTAAAATTTCTTCCACAATTGAATTGCTCCCAAAATAGAATCAAAATTTCTTTACAATAACCTAATTTAACGATAATTACGAAACTGATGACCTAATTGCAGTGACATTTATAATCTTGTTCTCACTGTTAGTCATCTTTTCCCTTTTACCTTGCTTTGTTACACTGCACATACCTCTAAATAGACTCACAAACACATTGATTAATGATTTTAGAACAAGCGCAAATAGACTTGCTGGAACGGTTATAAGATTGATTAATATTTGGTGACTGGTGGAAACAAAAACTAATATGTGTTGCATATACAGTTTTTCGTTTATTTACATATTGAGTAGTTGTAATGTCTTGCACGCATGTACAGTACAAACTGCTAAATGATTGATGTTTTATTATTTAATTCCAAGCAATTTGGCAATGAAGTTCCGTCTATAATAGATCTAATATATTATTTTTATATCTTACACATACTAGGTGTGAGTATTAAATAACAAAACTGATGCTGTAAAACATTTTATCTTGATTTCAAACTATTTACTTATTATCACCTTCAATATACACTCCTCGTCTATTCCTACAACGCTCCATGTGAATCTTCCATTGCTCGAAACAGTATGGCAGTCTTCTTCGGCCAGCTCCTTCAGAACGAGTGCTGCTTTAGAAGTGCTGCAGATAGAAGTCGCACGGCGCAACATCCGGTGAATAAGGCCGATGGTCTAACACTGGGATGTTGTACTTGGCTAGAACCTCTTGACAGACAACGCGGAATAATCCAGCGCATTGTCTTGGTGGAGAACCCATGACTTGTTCTTCCACGATTCGGGTCGTTTTTTCCTTATTCTTTCACAAAGTTCAGCAAGAACGTAAAGGTAGTAATGTTAATTAATACTTTGACCTTCAATAACCCAATGAAGATTCTCATTCTCATGAATATCGAAAAAAACAATCATCATTGCTTTGAACAGTGATTTGCTCGTATAAGCTTTTTTGGCTCTCGGTGAATTTGGGCTTTTCCAGTGCATGGAATGGCCCTTCGTTTCAGGATCATAAGTAAAAAACCACGATTCGTCACATGTTATTATTCTTTCCAATAAGTTTGGGTCATTTTCAACGGCATTCAAAGTGTCAATACAAACATTTTTGCGAACTTCTTGTTGTTCAAAACGTGAGAATTTTAGGCACTATTTTGGCACAAACTTTTTGCATGTTAAATTTTCCGTACGCATTATTTGTTAATTCCTACAGTTTCAGCAAATGCACGAATACTTAACCGACGGTCAGATAGAATCAGATTACCGATTTTTTCGATATTGAATTTATCGATATCGATTTGATTTTATTGATATCCGTTTATGACATGGAAGGGCAATCCCGGGCGTGAATCATCTTCAATCTGTTCTCGGCCATCTTGAAAACGCTTAAACCACTCAGAAACACATTCACGCGATAAATATTCATTGCCACTTCTTTCAATAAATTTTAAGTTTCAGGGCCGGTTCAAGTAAAATTTTACAACAATTCGTTGCTCTATTGATACACTTAAAATTTTTTCCGGCGCAATAAAAAAACAACTCTAATGTGAACGAAGGTTACGGTTATATTAATTTGTTTACAGAAGCGAGAAGTACAGAATTTGAAGGAGAATGCTTCACGCTAAACAGCTATTGGACGCTGGCGTTTGGCGCATGCGTAATTTTTCTGTAACAGCGTCAGTCTCGTTATTTAATAGTCACACTTCGTATCTTATTTTTTCTGAACAACACTTGGGAATGCCAAATGATATTTTGGCGAAATGTACTGAGTTTTCACAGAACGAATGGATTGACACCTGCATTAATTCAGATGGGCTCGTGGAGATAAACTGTTTATAGACAGGCTCCGGCAGATAGAAATTGAAGCTCAACTGACGAAGGCTATAAGGTCAGAAACTAGATTCGGGAGATGCTTGTTGACGTTGTGGTGACGGCTGAAAGGACCAACAGAGTGCCTACGTGGAAAATGAGTGATAAAACTGTGTTTGTAACTAGTATTCTTCCACGAGCCGCACTTCATATCGAATGTATGGCTTCCGGTGCTAGCGAACAAATCGAAATATACGATCTCAGTCTCTGAATGTTTCCTCCCCACTCCCAGTTTCCACTCATCTCTATCTCTCAATAGGTCTTTTTCTATTTCTCTTTCTACAATCTCCCTCTTTTCCTTATTCTTCCATCTTTCATTCATTAATTTTTTTTTCTGCTAATTTTTCTAGTCTCCATTGGCTGTATTTTTCTATTAATGTATGTGTCATATGTTGCATGTCTTTCTAGTCATACGGTTTTAGTACTTGGTTGTAGGTAAAACATATTGTATATTGTACGTTATTGGAGGGATATTTCCATGATGTTTACTTCAGTTAGAGTTTTAGATATCTTATATTTCTTAATTTTCGCATCCAGGTATTCTGTAGAAGTATTCTGGAGACCCATAAATGCGTTGGTGCAATGATACGCAAACATTTTGGGAGTTGTACGTTTAAAAAAAAAATAAGATAGACACCTTGCAGTTCTTTACATTTAGGCCAATGACGTTACAATTTGTATTTAATCAATATATATTAATTTAATATCCTGTAAAATAGGCTGTTGTCTTAACTTTGACCTCATCATTTGAAGTGAGTCCTTGTACAGCGAGTCATTTCTTTGGATTTGGGAAGCTTGAGAGGAGGTGAGAAATTTCGTTACAAGAATGCTCTCCATGAAACATTAAAGAACGTTAATGCTAGTTATCAATGGGAGATAACTTCCTCCAACACACCCCAATGGAGTTGAGTGATAAACTGATAAACTTGTTCATCAGTTTTAAGAACCGATGCCTAGAAACAGACACAGCCTACCTTTTGAAAGCCTCAGATTGTGGTCGCGACAGCTATTGTCTTTTTAAGATATTATTTGAAATTAAAATGTATTATATTTAATGCCATTTATTCTATATGTTTCGCCATAAATGTGCTTGTATTTTTACAAAAATAAAGGAAAACTTACACATTAATGTTGTTTAATGTCAAAGTAGAAACTACTAGTACTGATTTTTCACACCATAACATTTTAAATGATTTACGTCACACAAAGAAACATATAATTGTTTTATAAATTATATCTTCAAAATTTCCATCATTTGAGCCTATAGAAGTCTGGTACGGTTCTAACTTATATTCTCGAACACATTGAAAATGTTTTGGTACATTTTTGATTCTTTTTGCTTTTCCGTAAATAAGAATTTTGGAATTTAAATAGATATACTGAAATAACTCTTGTCAAGCAACATGTGGGGATCATTTTAATTATTGCCAATGACCAATAATTATTCAATAATTAATTATTCAATAATTAATGACTGAGAGCTGACTCTTAATTTTCAAAAAATTGTTCATTAGTTTATTGTACTTTCTTCGTTAAATAATAACCATTTATTATTAACCAAATCTTCTTTTGCATATATTTGCTTAAAATCATAATTCCTGCCATGGCTTTTCTATTGTTTATTTAACAATCTTCCTATCACTAACATATCATAACGAATTACATATCATAACAATAAATTACAAAATAGCGAATATACAGTGTCAAAGATCTCGAACAAAATATTCTTGATGGCTATTATATTAATCTAAATTGTGGATTTTGGGTATAATTAATTTTGATTACAGCCGCAGTTGGTTTATTTGTACCGCTTTGAGTTTGATGATCAAGAGCCGTAATTATGCACATACCACTTACTGAACTATATACGTAGCTTTTAATATATTTTAATCAAGCTGTAATCATTTACCTTCGATATATTTCAAGCAAAATAATTTCTACCTGTAATCAATTCGAATATATCATATGAAAAACGTGTCGGGGAAGTTTCCAGTTGTTTAAGATTGATTTTATTTCAACATTTCGCCGATCCAAAATGATTTATCGAGGTAAAACTATAAGCGTTATTTTATTTTGTGGGAAAAACGCTACCAGAATTTATACACAGTTTTAAAAGAAAAAAAGACAAACTTTATAGCGTTTAACTTGTCAGATTTTCTATATTTATCATACCACTGCTAGTTTAGTAATAACATACATAACCAGACTATTAGTTAATGATAATGATTCTTTATGTTTTGTTAAACAACGGTGCGCTATTACCGTTGGTAATTTATAAAACAATGTTTTATACTTAATTTTTAAGCAAAATTATGTTTTTTCAGATATATGGGAGTAATGCTTCGCAACCACATCTCATCTAATATTCTGACTGATGGGCTTTTCTTGGTTTTTCAAAATACCAGATTATATATATTCTATCAAAAAAGTACTGAGAATTGATCATTTAAAAAGCTCGCTTAAAGGAATTATCAAAATTCGTTCTATCGCTAAGTCCTCTATATTTACACGGACGATGGCGGTTTGAACATCATTTGTTATTTAGGCTGTTTACAGTGCTCGATTTTGTCAGTTCATCTCAAATGTATTTTGCAATGGATAAAAACATCAAACAAAGAATTTGCCTTAAATTTGCATTGTAAATGGAATTTCCTGTGCTGGGTCGCTGAAAATATTTACGCAGAAGGCTTACGGTGAATTGACTTTATCAAAAACACGGGCATATCAGTGGTACAATGCATTCAAGATGTGGTGGAAGATTTGTCTCGCTCTGGTCGGCCATCATCGTCTTCAACTGAAGTTAAGATTGCTAAAGTGAAGGAAATAGTGACTAAAAATCGTCATTTAAGTTTAAGAGAGATAGCCGCTGATCTTTCTGTGTCTCACGAATCAATTCGTACCATTTTAAGCGATTGTTTGGGCATGAAACGCGTTGTGGCTCGACTAGTGCCGAAGGACCTGAAATTTCTTCAGAAACTCAATCGCGTAAAGGTCGTTGAAGACATACTAGAACGGGTCAGTTCCGACACCACATTTATAAAACGCATTATAACTGGTGATGAAACATGAGTATACGAGTTTGACAAGCAAACCAGAAGACAAGCTTCTGAATGGCTCCTTCCGACTGGACCGAAACCGAAAAAAACAAAAGTTTAGGTGATGTTGACTGTTTTCTTTGATTATAGTGGTGTTATCAGAGTAAGAATATTATCTGAGCGTTAGGTGGCGTTTGAGAGAGCACATTCGTCGAAAAAGGCCAGATTTGTGGAAAGAAAACTCTTGGAGTTTGCATCACGACAACGCACCATCTCACAAGGTTATCATTGTGAACGAATTTCTGGCCAAAAACTCAGCAAACACCATAAAAAAACAGCCGTATTCACCTGATACGGCTCCGGCCGACTTGTTTCTATTTCCAAAACTCAAATGACCACTTCGAAGCACCTGTTTTCAGACGATAGAAGACATAAAGGAGAATTTGCGGCGAGAACTGAAGTCAGTTCCGGAAAATACGCTTAAAGAATGTTTTGACAATTGGGTTATTTGTTGGCATAAGTGTATTATTTCGGAAAGGCCTACTTTGAAGGCGATACAATAAATTTGGATAAATAATATGATTGCTTTAAATCCCACACCGCAATATATTTATCTTGACAACTTTCAGAACTGTTAAATACTAACAGAGTCCCACTCACACACTACAATGGAGCGACGAAAATAATCTTGAATACGTTTTTGAGGAATATATATTGTTGTTTTTGTGATTTTTAAAACTAGATATATGCAATATTTAATCGAAGCTTGTTGGCGCAGTGGGTACAGTATTTTTTTGCTAAGCTAAGAATCAATCCTTCTCTTTCTCCAGGATGTTCTGTATCTTTATATTTAAATTTTGAAAACATAAAATTAATTAGACTTATAAGACTTAATTCTGCTAGTTTGCTAAAGGTATATGTTATCGACATTTATCGATGTATTCAGTCACGAGGAGGGCATTTTGAATATATTAATAATTATGAATTCGAAGCGAACTTTTTTTGTTTATGATAATCAAATTAAAATTGATTATTTACTGTTTATGATTTCGTAGGACTGTAACAGAACGAATAAAGATCGACCTACTATTTTTATATTTCTTGGTCTTAAGCCGGCGCCACACAGTGGTCCACATGGCCAGGCTAATGTTTGATACAACGTTGGCTATTCCTTCACACGTCGCAAGTAGGCATCCACACATTGGCTATATACTTGCCACATCATCAGTTCAACTGATCCAACTTCAACGTCATTGATAAAATAAAGTCAATACTGTCCAGACGAGTTAAAAATTTACCATACGGTAAGACCAATGTGTGGATGGGGACTTTGCATATATACCAGCGTGCGCTAGTTTCTTTCTGATGTGGGATACAAAACCGACAACTCGTCGGCAAGTGGCCAGCGCAAACGCCAACCTCCGCCAGTATTCATCCACACATTGGTCAAGTGACGCTTGCCATATTGTATGGTCAATGTATAGCACCGACTTTAAAATTATGTGCATTTTATACTGCCAAAATTTGAACCAGTGATACGAAATACCTTTGCTAGCCAATCTATTAGTTTTAAGATTGAGGATAACCATCATAGAATTATAGTAATGTACGAGAAAGGGCAGCGAAATCGCATTTTTTAAGTATCTAGAAGGGAATAACTGATCAAATTACAAGCTTCTGATGTTTGGTTCAGTAAATTGACTAATTTTTGATGTTTGGTTCAGGGTGTTATATTTATTTCATAATTTGGGCATTTACCTACCCGGAAAACAATTACCGTTCTACCCGGAAAACAATTGCTGCTACAAAATCTGATGCGAGGTATTTAGAGAAATTAATTAGAATAATTTTCACCAAGTGAATGAAATCACCTTCAACTGGTCGGTTTGGCACTGAGACACAAATACCTTATGTGCGATCTCCTCGTTATTAAAAAAGCCAACCGGAAATTAACCGGAATGAACAAAATAATAATGAATTTGATTTTTATAAGTTAAAATCTACTCTAAATATACACAAAAGAACTTTAAACTACTTTGTAAAAAAACCCTGTAATTTGGCGATTTACAAGAAAATTTTGTTGTAAATACAATTCTATTTCAAGGGTTGCGCTCAAGATGCAATCTTCTGTAGTGCTTCTACTTTCTAAAAATCGTTTTACGTTTTTTATCCCTGTTATGGCACCATGAAAAGTTGGGAGCATTTCTGCTAATGGCACTTCATCATCTTCTTCATCACTCTCAAGTTGTTCAACTCCACCAATCTGCGTCGTAATCTCCTGGTTGGTAGACATACTTGTTGTCGCAAGGTCGTAACCCACATCAACGAAAGCGTCTATTATAGTGGAATTTATTTTTTTCAGGTTAAAATTATTATCAGTAAGGTAGACACTGAAAAGCAGGTTGTTCTCATCCTCCCCAGTTTGTTTAATAAGCTATTGGGTGAGAGGCAAGTCATCATCCTCATCGAACTCGCAAAGAGAGGGCCATGAATGTTTGCAACAATTCTTAATTGTTTTTTGGGAAACCTGTTGCCAAGCTTTAGAAACCATTTCAATAGCATCGAGCATATTTATTGCTACTGGTGTGTTATCTTCAATGCACTTAAGATGATCAAAGGCTGTCGTCGATAATAAAGTTTCAAAATGTGAATAATACTTTGATCCATTGGTCGCAGAACGGACGTAAAATTTGGAGGGAAAATCCAGTTTAATGTTTTTTAGATTCGTAAAATGCTGATGAGCAGGGCAGTTATCAGTGTCCCATGATCTTAATTTACTTTCGAAAATATCAGCGGTCTTGTTTGCTGTATAATTAACTGGTAGTTTTTTTATGTTTTTAAAACACCTGGGTTTGTTAAATTTACAGATAACACACCAGTAGCATATTTATTGCTACTGGTGTGTTATCTTCAATGCACTTAAGATGATCAAAAGCTGTCGTCGATAATAAACTTTCAAAATGTGAATAATATTTTGATCCATTGGTCGCAGAACGGACGTAAAATTTGGAGGGAAAACCTGGGTTTGTTAAATTTACCAATAACAAAAAAAATTGCGTTTTTTAGTTTCAGTCATGTTTGCGCACACCAGAACGGTTATTCGTTCCTTCGATAGTTTTTCCCCGATACATTTTTCATCCTTAAAGCTCATTGCACGATCTGGAGCAAGTTTGTAAAAAACCAAAGTCATCGGCGTTTAAAACATCGCTAGGGTCTTAGTTTCTAAGATGTGGAATTAATCTTGATTTAACCCAATTCATCGCATTTTCCAGGTTTACACTCGCAGCTTCTCCATGAATTTTACTAGAACTTACATTGTACCGCTTTTTGAATCTATGTAACCAACCGAATTGCAAGAATATCCAGCCACATTAAACATTTTCGCAAACATTGCCTGATGAATGGGCCCAGTAATAGTATTCATGTTTTTTTGATACGTAAACTATTGAAGTAATGATTCATCGATGTTTTTTTGAACACGTTTGCGAATTCTTTTACCTTGTTTTGAAATTCCACGAAATTGCAATATTTTATGTTTGTTTTTCAGTATCGTGGACACTGTTGTCTTTTTCAAAGCCTTGGATTTTCAGATGTCGACTTGTTTAGCACCACTTTCTATCTCGTGATTTATTATAATTTTTTCATCCATTGTTAAAGCCTTCTGAACCACTTTAGTGGAACTAACTTCGGTTGATTCATCCATGCTTAAAACACACTTCGTTTATAAATCCGCTTAAACACGATCACAAACAGCACAACTTTGTTATACAACACCAACAAGAAAACTAAAGTTGTAAATAAAATTATCGGGAATAGGCCATTTAATACAAATACATAACTCTAAGTAAATAATGCTGGACCTAATCGCAAAAAAACTGCAGTAGCGTTTGGCGGTCGGTCCAATGGAGGCTACCTGTCTTTTGCTTTGATTTCTTAACTTTCTACCGCACAATACATATTACCCAAATAAACATAAAATTAATTAAATATAAAAAGTACCTTATATTTTAATGAATGGAGTAGGTACTTTTTGGTACTTTTAGACCATTTGTACTTTCTTTCAGAACTACTTAATAACGGAGTACGTCATAAAAATGAATTATCTACTGAATGCTTCATAATAACTGCCGGGACTTGGTTATTCGATACATTATATCCATAGATACGTAATAAACGTGTACGTTATAAGTGAGCCTTACTGTAATCAGTTTTTTTAATGTTAAAGATAAAAATAATTAAGATATAAACTTTTTTCGTAGATAAACGTTGCGTATGACCGGACACTTCAAGTTTTTAAATTAAAATGTCTGTTGTTCTTTTTATTAACTTTTGGAAAGTTTTTCATATAAACATCGATTCGATATTCGTGGCAATTCTTGACCGTAAAGTATTGTCCAAACCACGGGCGTAGCCAGGGGGGGGGGGGTTTTGGGGGTTCAAACCCAAGGTATAGACTACTGGAAAATGTGGTGTAGTCAAGGGGTTTCTAATAAAGAAACAAATTTGGATTTAGCTATCAAAGCTTCAGTTACCTTGCATGCTGATAAGAAGACTGTGATGACAAGCGGGCCCTCGACCTCGACCTCAATCGCAATACCGAATGTCGAAATCGATGCCATGTCGCTGGTGCCCTGTTCGATACCTTCAACTGCCGAATCTACATCCAGTCTGCAACAGGCCAGCTTGCCTGTTACCTCATCTTTTACAACTGTAGCTAAGTTGGATGTTGGTTTTTGCGCGAATCAAGAAAAAATCTTGGTTGAATATTTTAAAGTCCAAATTTTAAAAACGCCATGGAACCCACCCAGAGATTATAAGTTTCCTATTTCCACAAAACGAAACTTGCGCTTTCAATTGAAATGGTTGGAGAGATTCCCCTGGTTGTCATATTCGGAATATAAAAGTGGAGCATACTGCAGAGTTTGCGTGGTAATGGGACATTCGCTTGATAAAGGCGGTCATCAAAGGATCGGCCAGTTGGTAACCGAACCTTTTTGTAAGTGGAAAAATGCCCTAGAAATATTTGAAGCTCATGCAAAATCGGGATACCACAAGCGAAATTCAGAACTGGCAGATAACTTTCTAAAAGTTATGTCTTCGTAGGCTTTTTCGGCCACTGAACGGCTGTCTTCTGAAAGAAAGAGACAACGAGAGGAGAATCGAAAGAAACTAATCACTATCGTAAAAGCAATAATTTTTTGCGGCAAACAAGGCATCTCCTTGAGAGGTAAAATCGACTCGGGGCGCATACAAATTACACCAGAATCACCAGAATCTGAACAACCGCTACAGAATGATGGTAATTTTAGAGCCCTGTTGCGGTTTTCGGCTTCACAGAAGAATGCCCTGTACACAAGCTCTCAGCCAAACTGGCTGACGAAACCAGCGACATCGGTCGTGTAGAACAAGTCTCGTTATGTCTTCGATATGTTTGATTTTACAGATAATAAACATCATATACTTAAAGAGATGTTCCTTGAGTACGTTCCAACGCTCGATGTTTCAGGATCCGGTGTCGCAAATCTTATTATTACAGCTCTGAAAAAGCATGGAATGTTCTCATGTGGTTGGTCAAGGTTACGATGGGGCTGCATCTATGAGTGGGTATTTGCACGGTGTCCAAGCTTATGTTAGTCAAGAATGTCCTCTTGCTCTTTATGTACACTGTAGTGCACACTCTCTCAACCTTGCTATTGCTGATTCATGTTCATTAGCAAATGTCCGAAATTGCATTGGGATTGTGCAGTCTGTTGGTTCCTACTTTCAACATTCAGCTCAACGCACTGCTTTGTTGAAAGAAAAAATTCAAGAGCTACTACCCGTCGGTAACCAAAAAAGCTTGCCTCAATGTGTGAAATACGGTGGGTCCACAAACATGAAGCTATTATAAGATTCAGGGAAATTTATTCAGCGATTGTGAATGCTCTCGAAGAACTACAATTTAATCACAATAAGGAAACATCGCAACAAGCCGCCCAATTGCTAAGTACGCTTCGATCTTCGGATTTTGTGATGTGTTTAGTGATTCTTCAAAAAGTTATGAGCTATACATTGTCGCTATCAAAACAATTACAGACAATTGACATCGATCTTATCACGGCATTCAAACATGTAATGTTCAAACAATTAATGTCTTACAACTCCTGAGAAACAATACTGACGTCGAATATCTTCATCTCTATGACGACGCAAAGGTTTTACTGGAAGAAAATGGTGGTATAATGCGAATGCCACACGTCGTCGGAAGATAATTAAATAGACCGAACATTCCTGCATTGGATGTATGCACGTATTACAAAATTAATTTGTTCATTCCATTTCTTGATCATACAATTCAACAATTGGTTGAAAGGTTTACCAAACATCGTAAAGTAATATCAGCATTATCTGGTGTGCTACCTTCAAATTTTACTGCCAGTCACTGTTTTCCGAAAGCAACATATCAGTGGTTAAAGCAGAACTTGAAGTATGGAAAACAGTGATGACAAGTATCTCGCCTACCCCGAAATCTAGTTTGGAATGCCTAGGTATGTGCGATAAAAAACTTTATCCTAATATTTACACATTACTACAAATCTTGGCTACCATTCCTGTATCCACTGCTACCCCAGAAAGGTCTTTCTCGAGCCTAAGGAGACTGAAAAACTATTTACGAAACACTAGAAGTGAAAACAGACTTAATGGTTTGGCTTTCATGAACATTCACTATGGAACAGAAATTCATGCAGAAGTAGTGGATATATTTAAAAGAAAAAACCGAAGATTTCGTCTTTAATGGTTTTAGATTTAGCGCAGAGGAACGAAATTAATTTAACCATTTCATTTACAGTTAAGAATTTGATAAATATATCGTAATTTTTCCGATGAATATATAGATATTAAATTTCATGTAAGTATATTTTTGTTGTTTTATTTACTTCAAACTAAACCCCCCCCCAAAACTAAATCCTGGCTACGCCCGTGGTCCAAACAAACATAAACCATATATTCTGATGTTTATTTTTTTTCTTAATGGTAGCCTTTTTCTGCACTCCCATGATTTTAAAATACTAATTGGAATAAAGTGATTTTAATCGATGCTGTTTTTCCCCTACGTTGAACCGGTAATTTTTACAAAACAAATTTCGGTATCACGCCGCAATTTTCCAGTAATTGAGAATGAGTTAGCGTGAACGTTTGGAAATTACAAAAAAAACTGGCATAACACGGTGGCGGCTTTAATATACAGGTGTCGAGATCGAGGTTTTTTGCTTTAAACACCCTTCTACTATTTTTGCGGCGAGTCTTTTTCTCTCTCTCTCTCTCCAACAAAAATATACCACCTATATGGATGATTTAAAATGGTAATTTCGTACAGTGGCGTAACCTACGTGGCCAGATTATTTTTGTATAAGTGATTTTTTTTTCTCTCTCATTTACGTTACTTACTACTTCTCATCTATGGAGCTTTCATTTAATTGCTAATTTTTTTTCTATAGCTAAAATTTCTCTGTAGCTGCTAGATTTATTATTCGAGTTTATTGTATGAAAATGATAATAAATATTTTATCCGCAGTATTGCCCATCGCTAGGTATAAATTTTTTCCACCTGTCTGACAATTTGTGGATGCCAATTTGTGGATGACAATTTATGGATGTGGTTGCCTTTTTGAGACAAATCTGTCATCGAGCCACTTTCATTTTCGTAAGCAGTGAAGCACTGCTCAGCAAGTGCGTCTCCCATCGATGCAAATAAGTAGTAATCGGACGAAGCCAAGTCTGGTGAGTAAGCCGTATGCGCAAGTTTTTCCAGTTAAACGCATTATCATGAAGCAAAATTATTTTGTGTTGCCTTTTTTGATATTCTGGTTGTTTATCACGCAAAGCTTAATTCAAATTGATCATTTGTTGTCGGTGACTTTCAGTATTAATGATTTTGCCAGGTTTTAGCAGGTCATAATAGATCACACTCTTCTGATCCCGCCAAACCCAGTGTTCTATCGATAGCGATTGCAGGCCTTGCAGTCGAGGTCGATGGTTCGCCTGGAGATACCCATGATCTTTTACGCTCAGTATTCTGAAAATATATCCAATTTTCATCGCCAGTCACAATTCGATGGACAAATGACTTTCTTTTGTACCTGGCGAGCAGCATTTCGCAAATGGTTTTTCGGTTTTCCTGTCATCCTTATCCAACAATGCTTGCAATTCGCTGTCTTCCAACTTTTGGTGGTGGTCTTTCACGTTCTTCGTTTTTGAAAGCCATTCGCCATTTTTGAAAGCCATTTTTCAGTCAAAATCGCCATTTTTGAATTTTTAAAACCCCTCAAAGCACTGTGATTTACCAAGAGCATAGTCACCGTAAGCTTCGACAAGCACTCAATGCTGTCCGCATATCGTAGTTTCCAAGTACAAAATTCGACATGTTCATGGCGATTACAAACTATGCTGTTATATGAAACTTGTATTGTTGTATGTTGAAAATCTTTGTCAGATATCAACAAGGAAACGGTACCAATGATGCGGTTTGACAGTAAATACATTGACAGCTAGTGCCATCTATGGGTAAATTCCGGTTTCGTATTTACAGACCAGGTATATCAGTTTCTATGCTTTGGAACAACAAAAAATATTTTAAATGCACCTCTTAAACACACTTGATTATTTAAAAGCAATCATTTTCGTTGTTTTTATTTCATCAACAATATTTTCCATAAAATATTTACGACATGCGCTTTCTTCTCTTCTTTTTTTTTCCTTTCATGGCCTCTGTTTCGATGGAGTTATTTTAATATTTTTTTTTTACTTTAGATTCAAACTAATATATGATTAGTCAACTGGTATGACTAGTTTTCATTATTCGTGCTAAACTGTTTATGTATATTCAAAGAAAATAGTTATTTATAAAAAATGAAAAAACACAATAAACGTATGTTGTAGTTTAAGAAAATTAGTGACTTCGTGTTAAAGATTAGCAACTTGTGTTGGTTATCCAGATTTATAGGATACGTGGGTTTCAGGATTAAATGAAAGTTCAATATTTTGCAGTGTCGAGGAATGCTTGAGGCAAGTGTTGTCCTCCTCTAATGAAAATGTTTTACTTTATCCTATCTTCAGTTAACCTCACTACACTGTTTTACTAAGTTTTTATTATCTAGTGTCTTAATCTCAGATCCCTCTAGATCGCCCTCTTTCTGTCTGTCTTAATTTTTATCTCTCACTTGTTTTGCTTTACTTGTTCTATCCATTCTAACAGATGCCCTCACAAACCAATTGGCCCTTTCCTCTATAATTTCCGCAATGCTTTACTTTCCAGGTCATCTTGGTTTTCTTATTCCATATTCTGTCTGTTTAGATATTCTTAATACCTTCTCAGAAAATTATTTTCCTTTTCAATTATCATTTTGATTAGTGTTTCTGAGTTCATTCGAATAATATGGCCATATCTGTTTAGTTGTTTCTGTTCTAGAGGGTGGGTAAAGTAGCTACCATTTTGTTTTGGCACCATTATTTTTTCGTGATATTTCTGACAGTTTAGGTTGGGCTGTTGTGACGAGACGTGTACGAAACTTCAGACTTTAGGTTAGGTTAGGTTTAGGTTAAAAAAACATGCAGCATTAAATAGGACATATTTTTAACATTTTTCTAGATTTCTTTATGCACCTGAAATGTTACGACACTGGAGCGATAGGCGTGCAAATCGCTTTCTCAGCTACCTCATCTTGAAGCCTGTATTTCTTTCGTAAATACGCCCCGCTCATTTTTCCAGATTTTTTCCGCCGGATGATTTACATAAATGCGTCGCACAGATTTATATGTGGAACTTGTCTGGCACATTATTTTCGGTATTTTGTGCTTTTTCGCGTCTTTTATGTCGCACGGTTCGGTTGTTAGCGCCTATTTGTTTCGACAACGATTCCTACTAGGTCTTAGACATATACTGGCTGACGTAGAAATGTGAAGGGTCAATATATTTTAGTTAATTCAAATACTTTTTTAAGGACTTTTTTTCCGAGATAAAATTTATCATATAAAATAATTTATAATTTAGCCCTAGAGAAACTGTGGTAAAGGACACAGATAGAACTACGAGGTGGTTGATCAATTTTTCCAAATTTATTCTTAATTTCTTCAAAAATTCTTGGAAGAATTCTTGGAATTTGTGGAACTTGTTCTGAAGATTAATAATAATGTCCATCTCTACAGGCCTAGTGGTCCTTGGCTTTCTTCCAATCTCTGACTGCTACTTTTCCTAAATCATTCCACACTTTATCTAGCAATTTCTTTCTCGGTGGCAGCTCGTGGCGGCTCGTGGGTTTTTAAAGTGGGAGGGCGTAGAAGAAAATAGTGCTGCTGAAGAATTTTTTGCATTTCCCCTTCCTTCTTTTTACTTTTAGTGCTATTGAAACCCTATACAGGAGGTGAACCAGGAACACATTAAAATTTTGTATTGTTACTACTTACAAGGAAATTGAAGGATGGGTTGTTGTTTGTTGAGCAGATGAAGAAATTTATATGTAGGACCTTACCTTTTCCTGAAGAGTAAACCGTTCAAACAGTTTATTGTAACTGCAAAACAATGGAGAAAATTCGAAAAATTTCGAAAAAACTTAAATTAGTCATTATTAACTGTTTTAAATCAGACACCTTCTTGTTTGCAATTAAAAGTTGATTATTTTTATTGAAAAAGTACTACTCAGTGTGTACACACGTAGCAAATTCCAAATCAAAACAAATATTTGCGAGGCGAACGAAATACGCGACGCGAGACATATCAAACGGTCCGTACGCGTCAAATCAGAGTTTAAAACTAATTACCGATACCATTGGTCGCAGGGAATCTACGTCCAAATCGCATGTTTTAGAAAGCAGTTAAACCCCCAAATTCTGGCTACTAACAAAACATGTAACGCCAACGACGAGATAAATGGACGTGGCGTATGGTCGATGGAGGTAAACGTTCGAACAACGATGTAAAAATTGTGGCGAGAGGATAGACTTTTTACCCGCATTATTTGGTGTGATGAGTCCACAGACGTTCTTCTACATTTTGGGATTTTAATTTTTAATAATATCTTAAAATGAGTTGAAGGAAATAAACTGAACGGAAATAAAATATGGTGTTTTGCTCTGAAAAATTGTTTACTGTGATAAATGCTGCAAAGAGGAACCACAACGCTCTCCCTCACGAGCCGCCACTGCTCTCTACTCTTTCCCCCTTCACCACTCATCAGTATTGTATTCTTTTATCCCAACTCTTGCTGGGCATCCTCTCTATGTGCCCCAGCCATCTAGCTCTCTGCGCTCTCATCAAATGAACAAGGTTTGGTTTTATTATACAGATTTTCTATTTCTCTATTGATTATTCTTCTAAATTCGTCCTGAACTTTAATTCCTCCAAAAATTCTCCTTAATATTTTACGTTCCCAGGCTTCCAGTTTACTTTATTCCTTCTTCATCATTGTTCATGTCTCGCACGCATATGTAACCATGTGCTTTAGTATGGTTGGGTACACGCTTACTTTTGGTGCTTTTATTATATGCTTTGCTCTTAAAATCTTTGAAATCATTCCCGCGGCTTTGCTTCTTTTTTCTAGTCGTTTCTTTATTTCTTTCTTTTCATCCCCTTTACATGTTAGTATTACTCCTAGATATTCAGTTTTTTTAACCTTCTCTATCGTATATTTCTTATTTTCTGCACAATCAATGACTAAATTAGGGGACACTCCTCTGGTACTATCTATCATTACCATATATTTGGTATTGTTCTCGTTAACTGTTAGGCCATATTTTCTGACCTTTCTTTCCAACATCATGAAAATCCTTATTATTTCTTCCTTGGATTTCACCATCAATACAATATCGCTGACATAGAGTAAGGCGGCATATATTGGCACTGATGCCACTCTCCCTCAAAATCACTTTCTGCACTGCAAACAATAAATGCCTCTAATTCGTGTGGTCCACCAGGGCCTATATGTAAATAATAATAATAAATATATATATATATATATATATATATATATATATATATATATATATATATATATATACGACGATAGACCTATATATATATATATAAATACGAAGATACGATAGACCTATATATATATATATAAATACACAAATCAGTATATATTGTGTATATGTATTTAATGCCGTTACATAAAATACTAGTAAACTTATACTCAGAATGCTCAAAGAACAAAAAGTACCAAACTTACGGAAAAATGCAGAAGTGATTCTTTTATATAAAAAAGGAGCACAGGAGGATTTAAAGAACTACCGTCTAATAAGCCTCCTATCAGTGGTGTTCAAAGTTTTCACCAATATAATATCTAAAAGAATATTTCTTAATGACGCCCAACCAAGAGAGCAACCAGAATTCAGAAGTGGATTCAGTACAATGAATCACATCCAGGTTCTACAGCAGCTTAGAGAAAGACACAACAAATACACTATGCCACTGTGCTAGGGTTTTATCGATTATGAAGAAGCATTTGGTTCAGTCTCAAAGTAGGCCATAATGGAGGCATTGCTTAATCAAGGTGTAGAGAAAGCATATGTAAACCTACTAGGATATGATGCAGCTATAACGACAGTCCATCTTGATGATTTTGAGAACTACAGAAATAGTCATTTCGGACTTTCGCACTTTGTGCAGTACCTGTTCAATACCGATTCCAGACATTTTGGAGATCCCCGCATAGGGACACAGAATTTTCAGTAGTCGAACTTATTGGTACATGGATAGCCCAGTGGCTGGACAAATAAACGAAGTGGCGTGACAAAGGAAACGAAGGACAGATAATAATTTTTATTATATTTTTTATCGAGTTAATATTACACGATTCTTTTACATTGACTGCCTATTTTTCTCTGACTACCATCAGGAAATAGACAGTATACAGTTCGATTGAAATTAATTTAGTTTAGTTTTGTATATGTAAATTGATTCGAGTTGATTACCTTTGATCTAAGTTCATTTAGTTAATACAGTTTAAGTAGATTAACTATAGCCTAATTTAAAATCATTAGGAACTTGGCACGAGTTCGTTTGTGTGAAGAAAAAATTGTTAGGATTTTTTTTCTTTTTTTTTATCTCGATAATAGTAAGGTATTAGTTGACCATACAACTAAACGGCCTGGTGTTTTTTTACTATTTTACATTTAACCTTTTATGTTCTAAGTGAGATTGTGCTAGTGTTCACTAAACGTACAAAATCGTTTGAGAGTTTCTATCTAAGACAGTTTTAGGGTCTGTTATTAGATTAAATAATTAAACGAACTAGATGGTGCCCTTTTGATGTGACGCATCAACTCGTCCGGGACCTTCACCCAGGTGCCTGCGACGAACAGCTGCCGTCGCTGCAGCCAATTGAATTGATCAAAAAAAATTTTTTGGTTACAACATCCTTAATTATGTTGTAGGTCGGTCATATTTTGATAGTTTGAATTTCTTTTATGAATTTTCATAATTTGTAAGAAATACACATTTTGAAAAAGTTACTTTGAGTGTAGTTTTTTAATACAATAAAAACAAAATAACTTTTGTTAAATATGCGATTTTTATTTTTCTCGATTGGAGTAATAAGACTCAACCATATTACAATATTAAAAATGTAATATATATTTTTCGTATCCGATATAGCCCAACTTTAATAAATATAAAATATTTTTTTATATGTGAACAAAACAAATACGAAACTATAACACCCAATGGGATTATTTATACGATGTATATATTTTTTTCAACAGCTTTATATTTTAATTTCAAATACGATAAATTTAACTTTTAAAATCATATTTTATATGAATTTATATATTTTCATTCTGCTTTTTTCACGAGATATTGTACATTTTACTGTTTTTTGTCCTATTTTTGTCTATAACGGTAAAAAATGAGAAGTAAATAGGGCTGAACCGTTTTATTATTATTATTATTATTGTATATATATATATATATATATATATATATATATATATATATATATATATATATATATATATATATATATATATATATATATATATATATATATATATATATATAAAAGAAATATCATCAGTCTATAGGAGAGCCTCCGATATTTCGTTGGTGTATAACGCAACAAGTCAAGTTCATTTTAATCTATTCATTAATACTCAGGCCTCACTTCCATATATTAAATTTAGAACGAACACAGAATTGTAAATTTTGAACTTATATTTTAACTTACTACTCTCTCGGTGAAGGAAACTGTTTTCCTTGAGTAGAATAATATGTTTGTTAATTACATTTAGTTGCTGATTTCATGCTCTATGTAACATGTTGTTGTTTTTGATTACACTCAAAGAAGTTATTTTTGTCAGTTTTATTTTATGTACTTATCTATGATAATGTCGATGTTTCGGTTTTTTAATTTTTTTAAACCTAAACAACTTTTACCTTGTTTCTCATATTGCTCACATCGTGTAAAACGAGGCGGGGATTATATCCACATAAATCCTGAAATAACTTAATATATATATATATATATATATATATATATATATATATATATATATATATATATATATATATATATATATATATATATATATATATATTGAACAGTTGGGTGAAGGCGATCGAATATTTCCCTCCACGGTTCCTTCACGCTACCTTGTGGGCATACCTGATAGTATACCCAAGGTTCTAGGCAGAATGTTACGAGCGGTCCTAACTGCTACGAGCATTCACCGTATGATGGCGTGAGTTGTGTGCGATCACGAGCCGTCATTAAAATAGCCAGTTGACCTGGCCTGGCCCCGATCGTCTCTCCCAACTGCTTTCCTTGCGTTCGTCTGGAGCTCGACTGATGACGGCTGAAAGGCTAGAAACCGGTCCCGAGAGACATGTGACGTCGTATGGCGGAGAGTTGGGTGAAGGGTGAAAGATTTTTGTAATATTTCCCTCCACGGTTCCGTTACGCTATCTTGTGGGTATATATATATATATATATATATATATATATATATATATATATATATATATATATATATATATATATATATATATATATATATATATACAGGAGGTAAAGCAACTACCAATTCTTGAACGATTCGGCACACGAAATTTCGTTTGACGAACATAATTTAAGGTAAATTCTCTGCTTAATCTTTTTATTCATAGTTAAATCGCAACACACACGACGTGTGTATATTTGTTTCAGTGTTGAACCAACATTTTCTTAATGACTTTGTAAATAAACATAACTGTAGATACTGGTACAATAACAATTCACATATTTTCCGAGAGAGTCATACGCAGTTTTCCCAAAGATTCCTATTCTTATTGAAGAAAATTTTAACACAGCCGTTAGAAAACCAAATCGATGAAGAAAAAAATCCACTATAGGATAAACAAAATGTATACCTTCAACATAACGGCGCACCACCTCACTACGCGGTACATGTTCGACAATGACTGGATCAAAGGTTTCCTGACAAATGGATATGCAGAAGAGGCGCTGTGAAATGGCTGGCGAGATATCCAGATATAACGCCACTGGATTTCTTTCTTTGGGGTTATCTAAAGACGATTGTATACAAAACTACACCGCGGGATTTTCAGGACCTAAGAAATAGAATTAATAAGGACATCTTTTAAAACGTTCGAAAAGATAATAGATAATACTATTGTTTACCTAACAGTGGTGGATATTTTGAGCACTTGATAAAGTAACTTTTTAAATCGTGTTTTTAAAAGTACATTTACTTCATTCATTTATTTTTGTTTTAGTTAAAAAAATTTATTCGCACGTAAAATATTACTTACAGCCCTCTATATTAATATATTATTATTTTTTCCTCTAGTACGAGAACGAATCAACCGATTTCAGATCAGAATTACTAGGTTTTTGGGTAGAACCGCGTTTTAGATTTGTAAAACACGTTTCGGCTTCCACTTTGAAGCCATTTACAAGAGAATCTAGTTGATTTACTTCGAGGCCTCAATCTCCCCACTCCCCAGAGTTCACAACTAGAAAAGGACGTGGACGGCGCGACCTCTGTATTAATAGGTGAGGTTGTGGGTGGGACGCTCGGTTGAAGGGTGGGGGGTGAGACGGGAGGTAGACGTTTGTCTGAAAGGATTTCGGATGGGCAATTTGGAAATAAGCGGTAGAAATGTAGGTACAAAATCTTGATGGGTAATTTTAATGCCAGAATTGGAACAACAAGAATTCGTGAAAATGCAACTTGCCCATATGGAACTGGTGAGTGAGACAATACAGGTGACAGTTGCGGTTGATTTTGCTGAAGGACAAGAATTTTATATTACGAATTCGTTCTGTAAGAAAAATATCAGTAGAAAATGGACATGGAAAAGTCTATCTGGACTCACAAGTGAAATTGATTACATCATGACCAACAATAAAACAATATTTTGCAATTGTACTGTGCTTAACAATTTTAATATTCGAAGTGACCACCAAATGGTACAAGCAAAAGTTAGAATTAACTGTCGAAGAGAGCGCGAAAGAATGGTAAGGTCAAAGAAGGACAAAGTGAATTCTGGGAAATTGCTGGAGAGGAGCAGCGATTTTGAGATTGCTTTGTCGAACCGCTTTGCTGTGTTACAAGATCCAGAGGAGATAGAAATATCAGTTCAATATGAAGAAATTATCATTGCTTGAAATTATAATGTGCTTCAAACGGCTGCTTCAATAGTACCAGAAGAAAAATGTCTCAAACAGACAAAAATCTCCAGTGATACCATTGATTTACTGAAGAAACGACGGACAAGACATGGAAACATGGAATTAATAAGCCTAAACAGAAGCTGAGGAACAAAAGAACGCACATTTATGTCTTAATGCGTGAGGATGGCATAGTGCGCAGGATGCCTAGGCATATGTTAGAGGTTGTCAGAAAATTTTATTCACAGTTATTTGAAGATCAAAACCAATCAAAGAGAACAATACCCACGGAAGAACAAATGTCAGATATTCTAGTGGAGGAAGTAACAAATGTTACAGAATCGACAAGGCTCCATGAAAGGACAGTGTAACTGTCGAAATGCAAAAAGCTGCAATGCAATGCAAAGCTGCAAATGCTAAAAAATGCAGAAGTGATTTTTACATAAAAAGGAGCACAGGCAGCTTTAAAACTACCGCCTAATAAGCCTCCTATAAGTAATGCACAAAGTTTTCACTAAGATAATATCTAAAAGAATATTAAGAAAACTGAATGACGCACAACCAAGAGAACAAGCAGGATTCAGAAGTGGTACAATGAATCACATCCAGGTTGTACAGCAGGCCATAGAAAGGCACAACGAATACACCATGCACCATGCCAAGCATAGGCTTGGCTTTTATCGACTACGAAAAAGCATTTAATTTCATCTCAAAGCATATGTAAACCTATTAGGATCGATATGTGATGGAGCTACAGCCACAGTTCACCTTGATGATCTTGAAGTGGGAATTAATGTAGAACGAGGTGTACGGTAGGCTGGTCTTGAAGAAGTATTCCGTAAACTGGCTTGGGAACAGGATGGTGTAAAGATTAACGGTGCAAACTTAAACCATCTTAGATTTGCAGATGATATCGTTCTCCTTTCACAAAACTCAGAGGAGCTGCAAAGGGCTGGCAAACCATTTGGCTTAAAAATAAACCTAAAAAAGAGTCAGGTTATGTTCAATAAATTCGCTGAAGACAGGAAAAATTCAATTTTAGGAAGGGATATGTAGATTGTGGACCACTTTATATATCTTTGGCAGAGGATTACAATGGAGGGGAATACCGCCCGGGTGGTGAAACTGCATGTTAAATGTGGCTGGTAGGCATTTCGCAGTCTCAACATGGTGTTTAAGAGCAGACTTCCACATTGCTCGAAAAGAAAAGTCTTCGATCAATGTGTCCTACCCGTTATGACATACGGAAGTGAAATCTGAACAGTCACATCGTAATCAATTCAAAAATTTCGGGTAGCACAGAGGGGAATGGAAAGATGTATGTTTGGCTTTACAAGACGAAAACGAAAGCCCTGCGCATGGATCAGGGAACAAACGAAAGTGTGTGACATCATTGGAAGGGTGAAGCAATTAAAATGGAGATGGGTGGACCATGTAGCGAGGCGATGAGTCGACAGATGGATCAGGGCGATCCTGGAGTGGATACCTCTTGATCGCAAACGTTCGTGAAGAAGACCGAAAGCACGATGGACTGATGACATCGTTAAGTATATAGGACCCGACCCGCTGGTGATGATATATATATATATATATATATATATATATATATATATATATATATATATATATATATATATATATATATATATATAGATATATACGAGGAAGACCCACCCATCCCTTACATTGTCATTGTATATATAAATATTTATATATATGCATGTTATAAGTTTATTCTTCATAGACGGGAACAAAAAGAAACATTTTGTGTGAAACACAGAATTGTACGGTGGAAGATCCATCAATTCAATGTTTGACCAGTCAAATATTGAGTTGTTCGGTCATGGTGAAGAATGATCCTGCGTCGTTGGTTGTTTTTCTTATTTCTTCAAATACCTCTGGCAAACAAATTATTGTGTAGCATTCAGAATTGACTATTCTAATATTCTCTAACAAATTTTCAAGGGTTTGGCTTATTTTGAAACCATATAGTGAACTGCTGTTTACTTTCGGGCTCATACGCATAGATTCAAGATTCGTCATATACATGGCTTTTGACGGACCACGGTTGTATTTTTTGGGCATTTCTTTGCACCAGTCGATACGAGTCTTTTTTTGATCGATGCTCAAATTATACGGAATCCAACGCGCACAAATCTTTTTCGAGGCTAAATGTTGGCTAAATTTCGAGGCTAAATTTAAAATCTTGTCTAGGTTTGTCATACTAATGCCCAGGTATGCCCCAATCTTATTATACTGTCACATGACGACCTTGCTTTATCAGTTCGTGTAGATTATCGATGTTTTCTGGCACAACTGATTTTGGATGACCTTCCTTAAATTCGTCCTTGAGTAAATGATGGCCACGATTTGAGTGAAGTGAGTCGAAGTGAGTTGATCGATGCACTGTTGTTGAAATAATATACGTCGAAAGTCGTAGTAAATCATCGCACGGAAATTCTCACGAGTTAATTATATTTTTTACTAAGATGAAATTTTCATTAAACAACATAAATAGCGCCCGTATGACAAAACGTTTTAAGTACGTATATAGTTAACAATGTCAAACTTTACGATGTGTATGCAAAGTGGCGCCTAGCAACACAATTGCTACTCATTCCGGATACATAAATAGCAACGTTTGTAACATGAAGCTTCTCTAACTCATTAAATTTAGTCTTTATCTAGTATATTTTATTGAAATAAGTTATTATTGATTTATTTGTCCGTTACTTTGTGATAGTTAATTTTTTAAAAAGGAATAAAATAATTGTTTACTTTGTTAACTATCACTTTTATTTTTAAACAAAATTTGTGTGACTATAGTTTCGTAAAACGACTTTACATTCTCAAAAGTTTTAAAGTTTTAAAGTAGTGTTCGATAATGTAAAGTCGTTTTACGAAACTATAGTCACACAAATTTTGTTTAAAAATAAAAGTGATAGTTAACAAAGTAAAAAATTGTTTTATTCTTTTTTAAGAAATACGTTATATTGATATACGTTCAAAGATGTGATTCATAATTTGAATTATCTCTTATTTAACTACATTCCTGCTTTTATTTCAGTGTTTTACCATTTTGTATAAAAGCTAGATAACAGACTGAATAAATCAAAACTGTAATAAATGCATTCGCATAAAATATTATTTCAAAGTTTAAATTTATTACCTTTGAAATTGTAAAGATGATAAAAACTCATGTCCGATAAATTTATTCTTGTCAGTTATAGGATTTCATATTTATTTTCATTTATAAATGAATTAATTTTTTAAAATTTTAATTGAAATTGCATACATGTGTAAATTAGATTTATATGTTTGGTAATTTTTAAAATTGGAGACATAAACTGTTTAAATTATTTAATATTTAATCGGTAAATATGTGGAGAACAAAAAATGTAATATCTAGTATACAGTTGATTGGCTTTTAGCTTCACAAAGGGCAAATAAAAGTCAACTGTTGATCCCTGCTCTTTTGATCCTACGAAAAGTTTTTCGGGACTATTGTCGCACAGATTATCTTTATGAAAATCTGATGATCAAATTCTGTGGACTTTTTCACCACTTCTTGCAGTTGAAGGTTTTCCGCTGCGATGCTTTCCTGAACAGGCTTTTCCTGATGAACAGGAAAATCCTGTCCAAGAAAACAGTTGTTTCCGACCACTAAGCTACTCTAGGAAGTTCAAACTTGTATTAAATATGCATAAGATGTTTACCTGCATTCCTTCCAAACGGGAGGCAGATATTGTTACCAGATCGAATGCTACACCACCAGCCTCTCAATCTCGACTGCGTAACGTCAGTTATCACCTTATTTAATGTACAATTTCATCATTTCGATTATTTTTTGAGTTTAGAAAATTATATTATCTAATGAGGCTAAATCAGTATAATATGGCGATTTTTTGGAAAGTTTAAAGCCGATGGAGTAGGTAATCGTGGACCTGTAGGAAAATTTTATCTAAAGAAGTTTTAATTTTTCTATTGGAACCTTTGGTGTGAAACACTAGACTCGAAGATATTTACCACTAAACACCAAATCACTTTTTTAAACTTTTTGGCGCACGTTTCGCTAATTATGTTAGCATCATCAGGAGATGATTTATTCTGAATTATATGTATGAAGAAGTTTTATCACAAGAAGACGTCTCTGGAAAAATCATGTTACTAAAATTTTGGTTCGGAATTTAGATAATTGGGAGAAACACATGTATCAATGCCAGCGGCGGTTCGTGGGGGAAAAAACAGGTCGGGCACGTATATCCAAATTTTAGAATGGGGATAGGGAAATGCGTCGCTACCAAAAATTTTACATTTCTTAGTATCATACAAGCACTTTGCTGTGTAGAAATACGATTGTAACTGTCAGACATCATAATTTTATACTTGAAGAGATTTACCACTAAACACCAAATCCCTTTTTTTGTGATTGTGAAAAGTGATTTGGTGTTTAGTGGTAAATCTCTTCAAGTTTAGTGTTTCACACCAAAGGTCCCAAAAGAAAAATTGATCATAATTTTATTTTCATTTTTAATTTTATTTTGGTAGGGCACGTGCCCTTATGGGCCAACCGCCAGTAATCAGTTCTTTCTTTGTATCTGGTTTTCTCTTCTACTTAAACCTTCTACTGAATTTTTAATGCTCGAATTGGATGGAGAAGGATATTCTAATGTTTTACTTTTTTAAATTATAATTTTAAAATGCCATGATCTTTCCTGCTTAAAATTTGCACGAAAAGTTGTCAATGGTGTGAACTAATTAAGATGGAGGATTCTGTATTATTATGCCAGAGAACGTGTCAATAATATAATAGTAAAAATATGTGGTGGACAGTAATGTCCACGTCCCCTAATGGGCCAACCGCCAGTAAAATCAGTGCTTTTTTTGTATCTGGTTTTCTTCTACTTAAACCTTCTACTGAATTTTTAATGCTCGAATTGGATAGAGAAGGATATTCTAATGTTTTACTTTTTTAAATTATAATTTTAAAATGTCATGATCTTGTCTGCTTAAAATTTGCACGAAAAGTTGTCAATGGTGTGAACTAATTAAGATGGAGGATTCTGTATTCTGTATTAGACAAATTCCGAATGCACTTAACGCTGCTCGATGATAAAACAAAAACAAGACAAAAAAATTGTGCGTTCCGAAGAGAAGGAAACGCCTTGTTGCCGATAATGTTGCTGGTAGTGTTGATGAAGATCCAAATTTATCAATTCGTCGCCGTTTGCAGAAACTTGGGCTTTATTATTTGACTATGTGGAAAATTTAATCTGGAGAAGATGTGTCGCAGCCAATGCAACAATCGATTTATTGAAGGAACAATTAGGTGAGAAAATTATTTCGAGGAACGGACCTGTTAATTGTCCACAAATGCCATGTGATTTATCGCCTTTAGATTATTTTCTTTGAGGTTATGTTAAATCTATGGTCTCTGCCGATAAACCATCAACTATTGTCGCCTTGGAAGCCGATATAGATGGGATAATTGCGGATATAAGTCCCTAATTGCTTAAAAAAGTGGTCGGAAATTGGATTGACACAATGCGCTTTGTCAGAAGTAGTCGTGGCGAACGTATGTCCGAAATTGTTTTCAAACAACAATGCCGTTAAATGTTATTTTCCATAAAATAAATAATTTTAAAGCATCTAATTTGATTGTATTATTTGAATTCAAAGTTTCGGACGCTCTAAAAAAATCACCCTATATATGATGCAATTTTACTTTTAACCAATTAATGAATTTTTTTTGGAAATTAATTTATTTTGACATATTCGTATTCCAACTTTAAGGGTAGTTTTTTTTTCTGATCAGTATCAATGGATTATCGACATTTTTATATTAAAATTTAATCAATCGATAATGCGTGAAGGTGCCAAATTGTGTTATTATGAAAATTTCAAAGCGCGCACGTCGCCGGAGGTTCGAATTTTCCACTTGAAAAATCACCCTTTACGTCAATTTTTACTCGGATTGATTTTCCTTCAACCGCCGGATATTTGTTAGTCTTGGTCTCGACTATCTTGAAATAAAAAACAATGAATATCTATTTGATGTAGAATATTCATGATATATTTAAATTATTAATTTGGCAGATTTATAACAGTTAGTTGTTATAAAAAGAGAGTTGGGTTAGAGGCTCAACAGTTTGCCGTCAAATAAGAGCTATATATTTTTATTTTGGAATAAAAACAAAACGATGTAAGATATCAATGTGTTTTTTTTTATTTTACATATTGGTTCATGGTATTTTTATTTAAAAATAATTTCATGTAAATGATCTGAATTTAAATAAAAAAATCAATTCTGGAATACCAGGAACATGAATAATGGTGGTTTTAAGGTCATTGAGTGTTTGTGGTTTATTGGTGTAAACCAATAAACTCTATAAAATGATTGTGTTACGAGATCTCTAGTATGCTGCCATCTTGTTAAAACCACATGTGGCCCAGATCGAAATAATCCAATTCATGCCAGAAAAAAATCAGTAATTATGTTTCTGTAGCGTTCTCCATTAATGCTGTCAATAGAGGATTTCCATTTTCTTTTTCAAATAAGTACGATACAGTTACTCCTCCAAACCATACACCACATCAAGTTCCAAATGCGACAATTTTACTTATTTACGAAGCCACTAAACCGAAAATGAGTTTTAGCGTTGAAGATGTTTTTTTATGAAATAATGAATTTGTTTCAAGTTGCTCTAAACCTCAATCTGCAAAATTTTTTTTGGGTCAACTGAATTTTATACCCTTGAAATGCAAATCTTTATAAAGAATATTTCATGTAGTGCCATAAGAAAGCCCGAGTTCTTGAAAACGACGTGTAATTCATTGTTCTGGATTTTTATTCACATTCTGGTTCACAGCATCGATGTTTTCAGCAGTGCGTTTAAATTTTTGATAGGTTCGAGTCTTAGCATCCCAAACACTAGTATTTGATTAGAATTATTTTTTAATTAAAATAATTAAAATGACACTGTAGGTCGATTATATCGACCATAAATTTCACGTAAGGGGCGAAACCTAGCGCGAATAAATTCATTATTTTTGTAATAAATTTGAACAATTTGTATGCGCTGCGTAACTGAATATTTTGTGAGCTTGTTTGCTAAACAATACTAAACACAAATATCAATTTTGGCGGGAATAAGAAAAAATGGCTGCTATGACATTTTACAAAAATATATAGAACTAGTTTGATATCCCTTTATTACGCTATAACACTCCGAACAGAGAAATAAAAAAAATGTCATTTGTAACTACCCCATACAAATTTGCTTCATTCTATTAGCTCTTCAACTTAATTCTTGGTCTCTTTTGACTGCCTTTGACATTTATTTGTCAAAAAAGAAATACAACTTAATCTTTGAAGGAATCTCATTGATGCGTTTATCGACTTCCCCAAGAGATGTTAAACGTTTATCAACCAGGTAATGCTGCAGGGATCAGAAGGAATGAAGATCCGAAGGGACCTGGTCTGGTGAATACGTCAGGTGCGATAAATACTTCAAACCGAACCCGGTGATTGTTTTGAGTCCTTTTTGTTTTGTTTATTATGCTGATAACAATTCGAGCTCCACACAATGCACGGAACCCGGCTGACCTCACCCTATATACTACAACACCTTTTTGATCTGGTAGTTTGGTTTCGTGATACTGATTTATGATTCATAAAGATTAACATATGATTTTCGCCTCGGTATTATCGTAGAGGATCCAGTTTTTTTCACAATCTTATGGAGGAAGTTGTAATATAATCTGTTTTTTGTTGGTTGCTTAACCGGAGGCAGTTGGGTCGTAGGTTACGGATGAATCTCTTCGGCATTCCGATAAGGGCGCTACCCTGTTCTTCAGAATCAAAAAAAAATATATAAAGAAATATTTAAACTGGGAAAAGGCTCAGTTAACAGTAAACATTATTAAATAATCACAAGCACAATTTCAATTTAAAAAAAAAATCAAATTTAACTGTGATTCTTACAGCTACCCTACTTAACTCGGTATAACAAAGATGAAAGGTTCCACATTAAACTAACATTATCAAAATCTTGAAACTCAAAATGATGGTAGACAAACATTAATTGAATAGTAAATGGGTAATAATAGTGAAAATAATAATAAAATAAAGCCTGGCCTTTATCCTTTGTGGTGCTGTTTAAAAATCCGGTAACTAAGATGGGCGGTATGGAGTCCAAAACGTTTGTTACCATAAATACTCCGCATCAAAAACGTCTGATAATTAAAATGTCCCTTATCTAAAATGTTCGGGGTCTAAAACGTTTGGAATCTAAAACGTCTGGATCCTAAAATGTTCATAGCCTTTAAAAGATACGAAAAAAATATAAGCCCGTGCAGGGCTTGGCCAACCAATAAACATACCTCTAATGGAAGGATTACTTAACATGGCCTATCGGCGGCGTCGAATGCTACGTTGCTGTTCGTCTTTTTGTTATGGAGATAAGTGTTCAGTATGAAGTGAGGTTTCTGACTGACTTGCGGTCATCCAGGAGTATACAAGTGCGTTAAGAAGCAAGATATGCGCAAAACAATATTATCTGTAGCGCCCGATAATTTTTAAACGCTATAAAGTTTCTTTTCATAAATATGGAGAGTTTTCAATTGTAGTGGTATACGACAAGGATTTTCATCATCCATTTTTTTGGCTGCCCGGGATTCTCTGCATCATTAAAGTCAAATTCTCCAGTTCGGAATTTCTGGAAGTACGTCTTACGTATTCTTTGAAACAGCATTATCTCTCACAGCTATACAAAAAAAGAGAGCATGGGTAACTTTTTTTTCAGTTGAAAATCGAAAAGAAATGTTGCTTTTTGAATGACAACGCGTCTACGATTGATTTTTCAGGTTACATTCGTATATTTTACCTCCTTGTGAAGATGGTGCTTTAAAATAGTTACATATGGTGAGAAACAAGATTGCTTTGAATTGATTTTATAAGCGATGAAACTTAGGGTCCGATATTTAAGTCGAGGACATAATATGTTGATCATCACAATAATGAATTACCTTCATACCAACCTAGTGTATTTAAATAATAGGGCTTCTTTCGTTTTAACGTTGTGTTATTTTGAATAAATATAGAACTATAAAAACAGTAAACTATATATTTCGAAAGAAAACAATATAAAAATAAATGGATTCATATAAAATACGATTTTGAATGTCATTTTTATTGCCTTTGAAATTATGGAGTTTGTAAAAAAACATACAGTCTATAAATATTTTTGCCAGTTCTGCTATCTGGTATCTGTTTTCATTTATTTCTAAAAAACAGTTTTTATTTATTAATGTTTTACGCTATGTGGGTTTTTGATATTTTTTAATGAATAATTATTTTTCTGTTTATTTGACATAGTTTGTTTTATAAAAAAGTAAAATCGTTTCAAATTGTCTTACGAAGTGCAAATGTTCATACAGTTACCAGTACCGCTGAAAGATTACCCGTGCGTCATCAATTGATACCTATATCATAGACATTGTCTCAATATGTTTTTTATATTTTACGGAACGAGGAAGAAGATAAAAAATCAATACGCATGTCTTTGGGTATGAATATATTCAAGTAGTACGTTACGCTACCATTACAGCGTGATTGAAAGAAAATGTAAGAAATTATTATAAAGTGTTCGTAATGCTGGTTAAAAGTTCGTCTATTGAGTTCAGGGGTCCTGTTTTGATTCCTTTGTTATTGTGTTTTAGTAAAGTTTTGTGCTGTAAAGTCCAGTTTTATTGTAAAATACGTTCTTATAAAAACTACTGTAATTGATTATTTTGTAAGTATTTGTAAATATTCACAACGTTTTATTTCCTTCAATAATTCTAACTTAACCACAGACATTTTATTACAAATGTTTAATAAAACTGGAATTTATATTGGCTAAATCTAAAAATATACTGGAATATAAACAACCGATTCAAAATAATTATGTAAATATAATGTAAATATAATTAATTTCAGATAATGTCGGGAAAAACATTGAAAACGCAAATCCAACAATATGTACTCAACGTTTATGAGTATATTGAAATGGAAAAATGGAACGGAGGACCTTTAGAGCCTCTTTTATCCACCCAAGAGGTAAATAATAGTTAATTTAGTCACTTTTTTTTATTATCACATTGTAATATTTTTTTAGAGTTGCGGCAGTATTAAAAATAACAAGGAAAACTATAATATGTTTATATATTGTAATACATGTGTAATGCAACTGTTTAAAGTCCCCTATATTCCTACAGCTTGTGAACATGTTCATCATATAAAAATGGGTCTCAACAACAATATTTATAAAGTAGATAAAGTGATAATTTTGACCAATAACAAAATAATTTCATTCACTGTCAACTTTGGCTTAAATTTCGTGATAACTTGAAATTGTCCGCACAATTATAACCTGACAGAAAATACAAATTTTATGTTCCGGTTGTCGATCCGGTGATTCTGTGAAGAGACACGACGTTTCGCCAAAATCTTATTTGGAATTTTCGCAGAATCAACGGATTGACACCCTGAATGATTTAGATATATATTTATATATATATATATATATATATATATATATATATATATATATATATATATATATATATATATATATATATATATATATGTATATACAAATAAATGTATTGTGGATTTAAATCATAAGCATACATGTCCGTCTTTCGAGGCACCAACCACCTCCAATATGAAAGTTAGCACTAATTTGACTAATAATTTTTCATTTCATTTATATGAATACAATTGATGACGCACGGGTAATCTTTCAGAGGTTCAACTGTAATTGCAAAATATAGCGACAACTTGATTTCCGGATTTAATATTATTTTGAAAAAGAAGTTTTTCTTATACTCTACACTGATGTATACCTGATTTAAACAAACGTGGACTATGGTTGCATGCTATTTGTCACACACATTTTGAATTTGTTTATATTTATCTACTCTCATTACAAAAACAATATTATTTTTTTCAGTCACCCACAGTTTTTTTTTGTGACAGCTACATATTAAATTTCACCTCATATACGTCTTTATGTTTGAATAACGTCATTTCTGAAGTTAGATACCTATCATAGTCAACAAATTTAAATTTACTGATATTCGTTAAGGCTGTAAATATGCCAGGAAAGTGTTTAAATCACTCGGATAGTTTTTTATGTATGTGGAGAATTAACTTTTATCTCTCAGGGTCTAAATTTTACAACCATTAGTAACCTAACATTATTTGGGTTATTTTGGTTGTCCTGTGCTCCATCAAGATAAATCCTGGGTTCCATATATCTACTATGTAACATGTGTGAGACTTCTGTTGGGTTCGGTTAAGCTAAGGGATCTAGACATATGCCCTTTACTGTGGCAATAATTTGGATAAAACCAACAGATCACGTAAGTGATTGTTATTTTTGTTTAACTGTTATAAAGGGTATTACAACTAAGTTCAAACATACAATAAAGTATCCAGACCTGCCATCTGCAAAAAGACCAATCTCACATAGTGCCGAATTGCCTGTGCCAATACCTCCAAATCCATTAGAAACTCAAGAAGCTGCTGCTAGCCAAGACGATAACTTAGAGACAGAGTGCGAGCCAACTCACGAATCAAGTACTTCAAAAGAACCACACTTATTGACACAAGGTGACGTAAATTATTTGGTACTGAATGATCTTGAAAAAACCCGCATGGAAGAGTTTTGTTAATGTCGTAAAAAAACCTTTTTGGGTAACCATAGGGCAGAAAATTACAAAGATTTAATTAATGAACTTTTGATCTTATACAAATTCACACATTTGGATTTTTTCCCTGAAATTCTAGGTGCTGTGAGTGACGAACATGTGATATCAAGGGAAATAGAGTCTTGACATGTTAGCCGATTACTACTGGTGATTGCAAAGAGACCTACCGGAAGCTAAGTACTCGCGAAAATCATAAATATTATGTAAAAGTGGATAATTATGTAAGTGTAAATATGTTTTCGTACATTTTATATAAAAATATATATTTGAATGTCACAAAAAAACCTGACGTGTGAATTTTTTTTAATACTATATTCTTGTTAGGTGACCATAGTACTATCTAAATTAGACTGACGTTTTCGTGTGACAAAAAAAAAAAGAATTTTGTAGACCAGTGTGCTTGGTAGTAAGGAGTATAATTTTCTTACTGTTTAATAGGTTGATTCAAACGTGTGTAAATGTTATTACTTTATTTCGATCTATTTTGATGTTGAAACTGAAAAACGAAGAAAACTTAAAAGAACAGTTAAAAAGTGTAAGACACTTGCAGGACATTTTAAAAGCTTTCAATTAATGGGAGGTTTTACTCGGATTAACTTGCAAGAATCGATAAATTTCCAGGGTAATCTTACTGACTTGCCCTGAATGTATATTCCGATATTATTATGTAAAGTGCTGCTGAAAATGCAAATGAAACAAATGAAATAATTATTTAATCCCGCATTTTACATTTTAATATTACAATTTGGAAGTTTCGTCCCCTTCCTTACCCTTTCTTAGAACATACATTGAGACTGAGTAGAAATAATGTTTTACTCAAAAACAAGAAAAATATAAACTGAAAATAATATATTTAAATTAAAAATAGGGAATTTTCTTCTGCGCCACCCTATTGTTATTCTTTAAGGAAACCTAATGATCTGTATAATATTTCGAAGAGTCTGATTAATTTTGATAGATTTCCTGAGATGGTAGAACTATAAATACTGTAACCTATTATTTTCTCATTTGAGAACAAAATTTGAAAATATAGATCACAGCGACGGCAGCTGTTCGCTGGGAGCACCGGGAAGCAGGTCCAGGACAGGATGAAGCTGCGATACCAAATTGAGCCCACCCGGTTCGTTAATTTATCTGATAATTAGAAAGGACCCTGGAACCGGGAACGTGTCTAACTTAAATAAAACTGTTTAATAGATTTTACACATGTATTACACAGAAAAAAAAATTAAAAAAAAAACGACACAAAGCACATTAAAAAAAAAATAGAAAAAATAAAACTATCAAATCAGGACACAGGAAGGTTTATGGAAGGTGGTTCTCTAAACCTTACCGTGAAAGAAATAAAAAATGAAACAAATCGCTCTAGATTACGCCAGCTGGTCTCTAAGTCCCTATACTTATATACTAGAGGTTATTACCTTTATTCTGACAATAGTAAAAAGAAATATATATAACTCAAGGGTAACCAAACATGGTCAGACGGCAATTAGATAATACAAAAAATAAACGGTAATTGTGATCTTTATCAGTATATGAAAATATGGTCAAAATATATTTTAAAAAAATAAATGGTAACTGTGATTTTTATCAGTACGTGCAAACATGTGTTTATCTGGCCTTATATCCTTATGTTCTTCTTCTTGCCTATCCCGTACTGGGTGTCCGAAAACCCTGCGTACGACTACGGGCAATCTGGTAACCCTATGCGGAGGTCCAGATATAATCTCGATCAGACTAATCGGTTACTGTGCCATGTGGACCCAAAAAGAGTAAGGTTTCCACAATGGTTGGGCTCTGAAATAGGTGGTCTTTCAATAGCCTGGTCTCTGTTGATCGGATTCTCTACTGCCGGGTCGTAAAACAGTATCTGTGGGAAGGGCAAGGCGTGAAAACCTTCGCTCACTTGGAGATTTGGAGTTACACTCGGTTGGTCTTGTCCTAACGATACAGGAGCTCCTTCATTTAAAATTTCGCCCGAAACAAACCTACCAGTAGCGATCAAGAATTTTCGAACGCTACAATACCAAATATAGATACCAATCTTTCCATTTCCTCGGTGGTCTCCCCGCCGTTCTGCGTCAAGTTGGTGAGCCAGTCTATGCTGATCCACATGGTCCTACTTATCCTACTATATCCTCTACTCTGCATGTTGCTCTTATATCGATATTTTCCATTTTATCTCGCTATTACTTACATTATTCGTGTGAATTAGGATTTTTGTACTATTACAATAAAGTAGTTGCAGACACTCTACATACTTCCTGGCATAGCAATTGAAATATCCACAAATCTATTTTCAATAATATTGTATTAATAGAAGAAGAGGTTGTCAAAAAAATGTTGTTTGTTGTTATCTTCTCTTTGCGGCACGTACATTAATGACTTGGAACATGTGTTAACCTTGGCCTTGGTGTTTATGCAGTGCTGTTTGTAGGTTAGGGTGCGATCTAGCGTTACTTCCAGGTATTTTGATGTTGGGCAATGCTGGAGTCCTTCATCCCTCCTATCGATCTTCAACTCCCTGTTGGCGTTTTTGGTGTTGAGGTGAAAGCCCAGACTTAGTTTTTACGCGGGTTGGAGTTTGGAGTTGGAGTGGTTGACGTCATAGTAACTGGATAATTCGTCCAAAGACTTGATTAATCGATAATCGCCAGGTCAGATCATAAATGTTATGAAAAAGGGAATCCATTGTGGCAATCCATTCTTCTGATTCCTCCATCAGCTGTTCCCTCGTGGAAGGCTGACGTAAAACCTTCTGCTATGGAGTAGGATTTCAGTAATTGACGTTACTTTCTAGTCTCTTGTTAGCTGTTATGTTTTCTTAACCCTTTGTTCGCGATAATCATTTTTGTCCAGAAAGTTTAGGTAAACATGAAGATTACTGTTCCTTAATGTTTTTAGAATAAAAAAAAATATTTTTTGACAATTGTTGCTTTGAAACATTTTTTAGGCCAACCAAAATCTTTATTATTTGAAGTACATGTGGAATCTAAATTATTATTTTTTATGATATAACATAAAATAGTTTTTTTTTTCGGAAAGGCACAAACCCACTTAACATGTGGTGCACATCCACTTTGTTCTATGGGGCTGTTTACTTGTGCTGCAAAGAGTGCATCTTCTCGACGTGCTTTATTGTGGCATATGTAAGTACTAGTCAATCCGTAATTCATACGATACTACAGGTTTGAAATGATTTATTACCGCGGGAGGAGAACTCCGATGTAATTTTATTTCTGACTACATGCCAGAACCTATCAATATTAAAACGGAAAGATCTATAAAATACCACATTATTTTATACCACAATTTTTTTGATTCGCGATCTATTTCATAGTTTTGTTAACATATCCCATAATTATATATCCGATAATCCCCCTGTTTTTGATCATGATTGGACATCCCACAGTATGTAAAGTCATATCGTTTTGTTTACGGGTGACAGTTGCCTCATTTGAAGGATCATGATAGTTTCCATGAAAAAAAAAACTAATTTGCGATCTCTCCGTTTTGTAAAGCAAGACCATCTTTACCGACGTTCCACATAGATTGGCCTCTTGTCTATAATCCTTTGTCAGTTTTTATATTATTTGAAAGGATTTTTTTCTATTGGCTATTATACTACCTCAGGCGTAAATAAATTCCTTCTGAAGCGATTTTTGTGACAAAAAATTATGAAAATATATGTGGTAGCCTTTCCCTACCAAATCTCTTGTAATATAAAAATACCTTACATTTAAAATCTTTCTCGGGTGGATTATTGATGTTGCCAACCTATATTTGGACTTAGCAAACGTACCAATGCTCGTCAGTGCGTATCCAAACTTTATAAGCTCGTTTGATAGGTTTGAGGGGCATATACTGTTTTAAAAACCTGAGCACCTTTAAATCCGATCATACTTTTATCAATTATTGGTATATTGATGAGTTGTATGTTATGTGAAAAGTTTCAGATAATGTATCCAATAATAATGGAACTTTATACAGCTTGTCATACCTTGGAGAGTTGTGAGTAGGCATTAATGAGTTGTCAGCTAGGTGTATGCTTCTCAAAAGGCAAGCGAATCGATCTCTAGTTATTACTGAACATATTAAAGAAACAACACTCTACTTTTGCGAACCATTTCATAGATACCGGACATATATTTCACGAGATTACAAATTTGAAAATTTTACATCCACCGCCCATTAGCAAAAAATTAAATATTTTGGAAGCTACTGAAATTTATAAATATAATAAAGATCCGTCTAAACAGCTATTAAACGATCAGACGGATCTCCGAAATTCCCCACTATTGAAAATATGGTAAAAAATTAACCCCAATAAAAGTATAAAATTAGGTACATAGAATAGATAAACAGCTGTAAAATCTTAGTTTTAAAGTAGTGTTTGAGAATGTAAAGTCGTTTTACGAAACTATAGTCACACAAATTTTTGTTTAAAAATAAAAGTGATAGATAACAAAGTGAAAAATTGTTTTATTCCTTTATTAATTAAGTATCCACTAAACTTGTAAGTGTTAAAACAAATAAGAACATTCTGGGTTTTCTGACACTCCTTGATTCTCATCGGTGCAATCAACAATTAAGAAAATGAAAAGTAGACGGACAGAATCTGGATCTACATAGCCTTCCTGGCGTAAATGTACCTCCCTAATGTAATTGCAAAACATAGAAACACCTTCTGCTTGGGGCCGAATGTTATTTTGAAAACGGGCTTTTCCTTTTACCTTGGGTTCGTGTAAACAACTTCGGTTAAATGAACGTGGAATGAAGGGGCATTGTTGTGCGGGCGGACGAGTCATTTTAATTTTTAAGAAGAGTAAACTAATACGTGCAGTATTGCTGGGGCAGTATCAAAAAAATAGGGTGAGTTTTGTTTAAAAAAATTGGGCGCTTTACGTATCGATACAGCCATTTATTTTTTAAATTGGTATGACTGTCCTTGATGCCTGACAACAGTTTCATATCACTTTGCTTTTTAAGTTAAACGTTAGAAGTCTTTCGTAACATATTGGTCAGTAAGTCTTCGGTTTGACAAATAAAGTATACTTTTTTTTGTAAATTTCGACTTTATGCATATATTGCTCTTCTTGAAGAGCAATACAACCATTCCAACGTTTTTCTAACATTTCTACACCTATTTTTTATAGAACCATTTCTCTTTACCTTCAAAATATTTTTCAGTTTCGGCAATAACTCTTCATTAGAGTTAAATTTCTTTCCAGAGAACATTTTTTGAGGTCTCAGAACAGGAAATAGTTTTCTTTGTGACTTCGTCGATTTGGTTGTGAAGTTCGAAGTTCAATCTGTATAAGGAAAATCTATTTGACACCAATCTATTTAAAGCAATCGAAAAGAAAGTTATTAGGGTAAATTTTTGGAAAATAAGAGGGTATTTTCCGAAGGAATGTCTGGGTCGGACTGGGAAAAAAAGGATTTGATACTGGACGTTAAATATGTGAAAGGACCTGGCACCTTTGGTTATTTTCCTCTTGGAACTCGAGGAAATATTAAACAAACCGTAAGGTAATGAAAGACCACATACTCTGACTCCCTCAAAAATTAACTAATTGAATTTTGAACTTCGACCTCACCTAGCGTACAACCCCGACCTCGGTCCGTCGTCGTGGTCACAGCCGACCATTTGTTCCGGTCCATGGCTCATTTTTATTAAGGAAAAAAATGAAGACTGAAGAAGAAGTAAAAACTGGCTGTGTCCAGTTTTTGACCTCCAAAGATTCATCGTAGTACCGAAGAGGAATACAGTTACTGGTTCAAAGATGGGTTGAGATCACAGAAATCAACGGTCTGTATTTCGAAGAATCACCTAAAAGTATGTCATTTTTAAAAGTAAATATCTAAATAGTTTTGTAAATGTTGAAATACCTAAATATTGTTTAGCCTGTACGTATAAAATAAATGAACCACGAGCACCGTACGGAGAAAGTAGAATCAGTCCCTCCTTTCTAGGTGTCCGTAAAAGCCAAAGCATAAGACATAATTATTATTTTGCTTTATATCACTCGGTATATAAAAAAAAAAGCTATTAGGAATAAGTAAATAAGAACATTATCCAGGCATAATCCTTTAATCTCGAAGCCATATTTCAAGTTATTTACCAAAGTTGCCGAGGAAAATAAAAACAGGTAAACAGAGAAAACCGCAAAATTATTCCCGTATACTGAAAATAAAAATATTTCCCCTCTTAAATGCGAGATTATTTTAAAATGAAAATTTCACTTTAATTATTTGTTTTTTTTTTCAATTTCTCTTCATTTAAATGTTAAACCGCTCGGGGAAGATATTTAGAAATGTTTTCTCAATTTGTTTGGAAAAATAATAATATATGAGAGGATATTGGTTTAGTCAGATTAGATTATTTACTAAATGTGATTAAGAAAATGTTATTTGTCAGGTGAACATTAGAGATTTAACAAAGTTGCGTACCTTTCGGTCACTAAGCATCTGTTGGCAATAACTGTTTGAAAGAAATTTTAGATGTTATATACCAGTGTGTCTTTTGAAAAACTTTGAAGCCTTGAACGTTATGTCGAGTTTTCCACTCACATCAAATCATTATTTTTTATTTTCAAATATTCCATCCTCATTCTCCAAACATAAATAACATCGGTAAACATTTTTTGTATAACATTGTTTAACATTTCTGAAGTTATTTCTCTTATTGCAGCTCAAACTTCAGTTTTCAGCTCATCATTATTTTTAAAAGTTTTCCAGTAAATTTCATCATTAAGGAATCCCCAAAAGAAAAAGTCCATCGGTGTAAGGTCTGGGGATCGCGGGGACCACTCTATGGGACCATGAGAAGCAATTAAATTATTTTGAAAGCGGTCTTTAAAATATTCCTTACTATTTCTGGAATTATGAGGAGAGCCCTATCTTGTTGAAACCACATATTATCGGTTCCCGCTAAAGGAAGATTGTTGAGAATATTTTCGATATCGTTTCTTAAAAAGCGTACGTATCTATCTATCAGAATTTAGTGTTCGGGTTTTCATAATACCGCACCACATGTTAAATCCTAAACGATGTTGATGTCTTGATGTTCGAACATAATTTTCATTTTGTGTTGATCAACAATGGCGATTTTTTATAGAGAACATTATTAGAAAAATGACATTTTTCATAGCATTGCCTAGTAAACCATTAGCAAAAAGTCTTGCTTGCAATATCCAGAAAGCAAACAGATTCGGAATTTACAAGGACGGTATCCTTTTTGACTAAGAATTCTTTGTGCGACTGATTTAGTTTAAATACTGTGAAGTCCTACAGTATCATCTTATTCTACAATAAGGAAAACGGTCATTGCCTGTTCAGGGTGAAATTTTTTTTGCGATGTAACACTGGTTTGTTAAACGCACCATGTTTCCTTAAATTTGTAAGTAATCTTTGAAAAATGGACCGATTGGGTTGATGACGTTCGGGATATTTTTAAAAATATTGCATCTCTGACTACAATTCTTATGGCTATCGATGTAATAGCAAATTATATCAAATTTTTCTTCATTAGAATTTGACAGACTGTCAAATGTTACATCTAACGGAAACGTGTAATAAATATATGTCGTTAGATTTAGAATAAAAAATAGAATTTACTAAACATAAAATAAAATTTTACGACTATTTATAAAAACAGAGTTGATGATGGTCGAGAAAAGTCTTGACGTCGAATCAAAAGTCTAATTACACCACCTTGTAGAAGAGAAAAAGTGGCCATGAACATGTTAAATTTATTTTGGCATATCTCTTTAAATAGAATCAGAAACAAGTAAAATCAAAATCGCGAAAATTCGGCTTTTTCCACATATCTTCGGAGATATTCTGAATTTTTAAAATTTGAAAACGTGATGCTGCAGAGTTCAGTGTATTGCAACTTTTTTCTAATTTAATTATCTCTGTATCTCTTATGGGTTCCGAGATCCCTATATAATGCATTTTTATATGAGACACATATATACATATATACATATATATATATATATATATATATATATATATATATATATATATATATATATATATATATATATATATATATATAAGTACTGTTTCCGGATGGAAAAACATGTATTGGGTTTTTCCGGGAGTACATCCAGTTGTCGAGTTGGTCCTTGTCAGGAGCTTGCAGACGTTTCGCCAAAATCTCATTTGGCTTTTTCGGTGTTTACCGTTGTTTGTGTTGCGAGGTTCGTGACTGTCAGACAGTCCCGATAGGGACCAATTCGACAATCGGATGTACTCCCGGAAAAAATCCAATACATGTTTTTCCATCCGTGAAACCCACACACACACACACATATATATATATATATATATATATATATATATATATATATATATATATATATATATATATATATATATATATATATATATATATATATATATATATATATATATATATATATATATATATATATATATATATATATATATATATATATGAAGGAATGGCAAAGCACAACGTGGAGCATGGGAGAACTTCCTTAGCTTTTTAATACTTTTCTCCATGGGCTCAGTTAACAATTTTTCGATCATACCTGGTACTTACGGTTTTGTTCAGTCAGACTGCTGCGACCGTTTACCGCAGGATGGCGTGGCTGCATGTGATCGCAGCCACCATTCGACATGGCCAATTTGAATGGTCCAGCTTGAGCCCAACTGATGACGGCTCAAGGCCAGAAACCGCTCTTGGAAGAAGCTTGCTGGCGCTTTGATAGCGGATGAAGGAATGGCAAAGCACGACGTGGAGCACGGGTGAACTTCCTTAGCATAGATATAGATATATATATATATATATATATATATATATATATATATATATATATATATATATATATATATATATATATATATATCCAAAGACTAAAAAACGAAACAGCGGGCGATACGTGGGTTTCAATGCACCACATAAATTGTATGACACCAGAGAGATTAAGGAAAATGACAGAATGTATCTTTCATGGCTCAAATACTAAGGTGAAAATATTCACTACCAAGCAGACTATAGCCACAAACGACGTGGACAAACCAAAAACCAAGCAAGGAACCAAACCAAGGAAAAGATTATTAAGAAGTGCTAAACAATTGCAAGGAGATGTTAAAAAATAATAACATAGTTGGAAACGCCATTCGAGGTCTAAGAAAAACCAAGGACGGCAAACTACTTATTACCACTGAAAAAGACCAAGGAGCATTGGCAGAGCTAGATAAGATTCTAAAAGTAAATACAAACTTAAAAACAACACGAAGGGATGACATAAAACATAAACTAGTCGTACTGCACATTAGAGGCATGGACCCTACCACAACAAAAGAAGACCTCATATATGCAATTGAAAACAAAATTGGGCTCGTTAAAGAAAAACATACATACAAACTCGGCGATCTTAGACCAAATGCACGAGAAACACTGACAGTCACCCTAACAACCGACAGTACCACCGCGGATTTATTAGTAAAGAATAACCAAATACGGGTAGGTTTGGTAAATTGCTCCATCCTCAAAAGAGTGCAGGTTAGTAGTTGCCAGAAATGTTGGTCTTATGAGCATAATACCTCCGAATGCAATGGCCCCGACCGAACAAATACCTGTTACAAGTGTGGGGTTGATGGACATAAAAAAACACAATGCAAAGACGAGGAATTCTGCCCACTATGCCATGCAGCAGGTCACAAGTACGGTACAATGCAGTGTAAAGCCTTCAAACGCGCACTATCCCTAGCCAGAAAACAAGACTAAAAAAAAAAAAAAATGAAAAAAAAGCACACCATTCCAAAAGAGATTAAATTCCTGCAGATAAACCTTAATCGGTGTTATGCGGCCCATACTCTCTTAAACCAAACGATTTATGAAAAACAAATCGATATAGTAATCGGTCAGGAACCCAACATCAACAAGGTGGCAACCGATTATTGCGATCTAGATGGCAATTGTTTTATCCGCGTGAACCGCCAACTATCGGTGACCCATCACTTTAAGGGACATGGCTTCACAAGCGTAGAAACCCAGGGCCTGGCTATATACTCGTGTTACTTTTCGCCAAACAGACCTATAAATGAATTTGAGGAATTATTATATAATCTCGAAAGACATATACGCGGAATTGAAAAAAATATAATTATAGGAGGCGATCTAAACGCAAAAACAACCATTTTCGGATCAAAAACAACAAACCAAAGAGGGTATATTCTGGAGGAATGGTTAGAGGCGAACGATCTAATTACTCTGAATGAAGGAGATACTCCTACTTTTTGCGCTGCAACTGGCAGTTCTCTCGTCGACTTTACTATGGCGTCAAGTGGATTAAGCAATAGTATTACTAATTGGCGAGTAGAAGTAGAGTCCGAAAACATGTCCGACCACCGTAATATATGTTTCGAACTCACACGGGGAGAATTGAACAATGAAAGAGAATATACAAGCGAAACCTATCGAGGATAGCGAATATCCCCAGATATTCTAGAAACTTTTAAGAACAATTTAGCGACAAGTCAAAATATGGGGTCAATGGTTAGCGCGCCACATGACCTCATTAAACAAATAAAACATCTCTGCAACAAGTATCTCCCAAGAAAGAGACAACCGAAATACGGTCATTCCCCAGTTTACTGGTGGACATCAGAAATTGCTGAAAAGAGAAGACGATGCATAGCTCAAAGAAGATCACTTGTACGTTCTAGAAAACTAAAAGACAACAACGATTACACAAAAGAGCAGGCATATAAAACAGCAAAGAACGATCTGAAAAAAGTAATAAAAATACAGAAAAGTAAAATGTGGAAAGACTTAAGCGAAGAGCTAGAAAATGACATCTGGGACAAAGGATATCAGATTGTAACAAAAAAATTTAAATTGAAAAGACATAGGACAATAGATAAACGCGAAACACAAGAACAAGTGGACAAACTGTTTCCAAAGCGCCCAGTAACTAAATGGCCAGACATAGACCTCCTGGAGAGAGCCATTACGCTTTTCACATCAGAAGAAATTATAAATGCAGCAAACAAAATAAAGACAGGCAAAGCCGCAGGACCAGATCACATTCCTCCAGAGATCGTGAAGGTTGTTACCTTGCATAATCCAGATAATATTGCCAGTGTTATGAACACGTGCGTAGCCAAAGGCCATTTTCCAGATATATGGAAGGAAGCAAAGCTGGTACTAATTGAGAAGCCAAAAAAGGAACTGCTAAATCCTACATCTTATAGACCCATATGTCTACTGGATGCTGCCGGAAAACTACTAGAGGCGCTGATCAAAAGCAGACTGGAGAAAGAAATAACAGACCGTAAAATCTTGATTTCCCTTTCCTAAATTTGGATTTAGGAAAGGGAAATCAACTTTAAATGCGCTATCGAAGATTATGGAAACTCCTGAAGAAATAAAAACAAAAGCCTGCAATAACCGAGAATTCTGCGCAATGGTCACGTTAGACATAGAAAATGCCTTTAACTCAGCCCCCTGGGAAAAGATAGTAAATGCCTTATATCGGGCAAAAATCAGCCCGTACCTAATTAAAATGATTCAATCATACCTCTCAGACAGATATATATTAACCCAGTGGGGGGACAAAATATCAATAACCTGCGGAGTACCGCAAGGATCGATCATCGGACCTTTACTATGGAATATTTTCTATGATCAAATCCTGAGAATCAGCACAGAGAAAGGAGTTACCATGGTGGCGTACGCTGATGACTTGGCTGTGGTGGTAAGAGCAAGGACCAGGTCTGTTCTGGAAGAAATGGCACAGCATATTGTTAACAAAATAGCCCTGGAGATGGATCAAATGGGCATTAAAATATCACCAAAAAAAACTGAAATGGTAATATTGGAGGGGAGAAGAAAACTCACAAACCTCCAAATCAATATTCAGGGTGCCACAATAAACAGTACAAGAGCAACTAAATATATGGGGATTCTCATAGACAAAGATGATAAAATGACCACTCACGTCAAACTGACATGTGAAAAAGCAAATAAAACATTGATGATACTAAATAAAATAACCCCAAAAACAGGAGGACCAAGGGCCTGGAGGAGGCGTATATTGGTGGAGGCCACTATATTAACCATTTTGTATGGGGCGCCTATTTGGGCAAAGGGATTAAGGTATAAGCACTACGAGGCAATGCTCGAAAGAGTAAACAGAAAAATGGCAATACGCATTACAAGTGCATATAGAACCGTGCCCACAATGGCCATCCTAGCCGTTGCTGGTCTACCACCAATAAGACTCCGAATCATGGAAAGCATATCAATATTCGAAAGCGGAAAGGAATCAAAAACCCAAGCAAGACAGAAATTACTGGAAGCCTGGCACAAAGAATGGAACGACTATGAGGGAAAGGCAAAAACATTTATCCGAGACGTGAGAGAGTGGCACAACAGAAAATTAGGGGAGACAAATTTCTACACAACACAAGCAATAACGGGCCATGGATCCTTCAGATATTATTTACACAGAATGGGAAAGTCAGAGGACAAGGATTGTCGCTATTGTGGGATGGTGGATACAAGGGACCACACAATCTTCCACTGCCCGAGATGGGAACCGCTCCGGATTGCTACTGCTGCCGAATGCAACGTAGAAGTGACGGAACACAACATCGGCGTTCTGCTTTTGGAAGGAAAAAGACAGTGGGCAAGAATAATGGGCATGGTGGAGAAAATAAAGAGGACAAAAATAGAGGACGAGAGAAGACGTAAGGCAAATTTGGACTGACAATCTGTTGTGTGTCCTGAAGTAATGCCTAACGGCGGTTTCCAGGCCACGAGCAGATATCCTTGAGGGGGAAGGGTTTTAGTCGGTAGGCATGACTCCAACAAGGGCATGAATCCGACATTCCCATGTCACTGAACATCGAACACATGGATGTCGAACACTGAACATCGAACACATAGAAGATTTCCCAATCCCCTCAAAAAAAAAAAAAAATATATATATATATATATGTATATATATATATATATATATATATATATATATATATATATATATATATATATATATATATATATATATATATATATATATATATATATATATATATATATATATATATATATACGATATTATTGTGTTAAAACGTTTAAAATACTGAAGAAAAGGAACCAAAAGGACTTTTTGTTGAATTTTTTTCATTGTAACTTTGCCGATTTGTTCGTGAAGTTCGAAGTTCAATCTGTATAAGAAAAATCTATTTGACACATAAACCAATCGAAAAGAAAGTTATTAGGGTAAATTTTCGGAAAATAAGAGTGTATTTCCCGAAGGAATGTTTGGGTCGGACTGGGGAAAAAAGGATCTGATATTGGACGTTAAATATGTGAAAGGACCTGGCACCTTTGGTTATTTTCCCTTTGGAAGTCGAGGAATCCATACAAAAACATTAAAAGACAAAATTAGCTCCCGAAAAATTTTTGATTTACTTTATTGACGTTTTAATATAAGTAAACGGTATTAAAGTTTTTGTCGCTCGTTGGGTATTATTGCGATTTTGCTTTTTGCAGTAAGGCCGCTCTTACAATCTGACAAGATTTGTAAGCTGATTGGGTGTTAAGTTGATTGTAATATATTCTATTTTTTTGCTTATAATATGTTTATTTTGTGTTAGTTAATGTTGAAAATGATTTCTATAAATGTCAGCCATTAGTACCAATGCAACTTTGGGCTCTTTTTAAAACAGTTTCCATAACTTTTGTTAACGCTTCTGCTGCCAATGCAGCGATTTCAGCACAGATGTTGTTCTTAAGTTGCTGTATGATTTGGAGCACATTTATATAAACCTTTTCCTTCAAAAATCATCTTGGAACTTTGATGGAGAGCGTATCCCTAAATATTTCTAATTCTTGAAATTACTTGAATGAAATTGTCGTTTTATGAGACGCCGAAAGATTAGACATTTTTAATTGAATTGTTTTTTTATATAAATTACAACTATTTCATTTCGTCCTTTTAACGTGTATATATCCATAATAAAACCTGCTCGTCTGTACTATACAGCAGCCAAACCCAAACTATTACAAATATCGCGAAAAAAAAAATGGCGCCGAATCAAAAAAGTAGTCTATACTTGAATAAAACGAAAACTAAATCAGAGACAGAAAAATGATAAGGTAGGAACTGAAGGTATGAACTCTATAAGCAGGATGTTAAAAAGTAAGTAAAGAAGAATAATGTGCTTCCATGGAAACTTAAAAACACAAACTCATAAAAGACAAGTAGCGCCTAAAAAAAATTAACAATTGGAAGTGATAAAAAATCGAGAGAAAATTACACATAGTAGAAAATATGGTAGAAAATAGTACATATAGTAGAAAACTTTTACGAGGTCTTATATAGTTCGAAAACTTACCCATATAAGAACGAAGAAAAAAAGAGATATTACTGAACATGCGAAGTGATTCAACATGCCTTAAACTTCATGTGAAATGATAAAGTATCACGTGAAATTCTGGTAGAAATTATAAAATAAAAGGGAGAGGCAGTGATATCCATCTTAAATCAACAATTTAACGAATGTATAGAATTAGAAAACATATCCAACAATTAGAATAATGCCATTGTTATGCTCATGCATAACAAAGAAAAACACTAACCTAGAGAACTACAGGTAGATTTTTCTACTATTATAAACGTCCACCGTAGGATGGCGCGAGGCGAATGAGATTTCCTCCGCCTTCCAACAAGGCCAATTAATATGTTTTTTTAACTCTGACCATTCCTTCAGAGGTATGCCTGCATTTAGGGGCCTATGCCTGCAAAAATCGAGGGGTGTAATATTGGAAAACTTCGGATTCCACAGTTCAAAAGGACTGTTTCTTCCTATCCAGAAGCCTTTAATTGTGGGTGCTTATACCATCTAGCAGCAAATAAATACAGGCAGCATCCCAAAATTCCCCATCGAAGAAGTAAACTAAACGACTAGCATTATTAAAGAAAACTAGGTTAACTTAATGCGGGTTACCTCTGACTCAGTATCTACAGTTTTCAGGCGACATAACCCAATTAGTGGTGAATGTAGCCTCATCAGTAAACATAATCTTCTTCTGGAAATGTCTGTCATTTAAAAATATTACCTTGGGCCAAATAACAGCAGTCTAATCTTTTATTATCATCATCTTCTTTCAATGTATGTAAGAACTTCGGTTTATAGGGTTTGATTTTGTGACGAACGAAACATCTTCTGATTTTATCCTTGCTAATATTCAGTTGAATCGATGAATCTCGAAGGTTCATGCATCGATTGGCTCGATCTGCCGCCAATATATCGTTATCCTCAGGATGCGAGTGTATTCGACGAGGTTGACCGTTTTAATGGATTTTTATAAGTTTCCTCCCAGTTTCATTAAAAACAGCATTTACACCAGCTGCGTTTCCATAAGTAATGGGAGCACGTTGAGAATATCTCATTTTAAATTCTGCAGTAACTTATCTGCTACTACAAGCGAAATCACCAAACAAACGGATTATTTCGATTTTTTCTCTTAATATCAATAGCATTTTAATTATGTGATCACTGACTAGAACTTAACGCAATAAACTCAAAGTTTAATCTGACTGATACTTAACACTAGTGCCAAATTATTAGTTTCTATGGAACACTAATTATCAAATAAACATGTAATAATTTTGTGCATAGACCAAAATAATGAAAAAATTTAAAATCTAATAAAATTCGGTATGTAAAATTAAAATAATATACTGTTAAAAATTAATATAATATAATAACTTTTTCTAATAATTTTTTTTCGATATCTCTAATGCGATGCAAATGATGATGTGACCCATCAGCTTGTATATATATATATATATATATATATATATATATATATATATATATATATATATATATATATATATATATATATATATATATATATATATATATATATATATATATATATATATATATATATATATATATATGTGTGGATCACTATATATATCTTGGACAGAGGGTGTTAATGGAAGGAGATACCGTCCGGGAGGTAGAACGACGCGTTAAATGTGGCTGGCAGGCTCAATATAGTGTTTAAGAGCAAACTACCACTTTGCCTGAAAAGAAAAGTCTTTGATCAGTGTGTCCTGCCCATTATGACATACGGAAGTGAGACCTGGACACTCACATCACAGTCAGTTCAAAAACTTCGAGTAGCACAGACGGGAATGGAAAGATGTATGCTTGGCATTAGACGGGAGAGAAAGACCTGCACATGGATCAGAGAGCAAATGAAAGTGAGTGACATCATTGGAAGAATAAAGCAATTAAAATGGAAGAGGGCAGGCCATGTAGCGAGGCGGTGGGACAAAACATGGACCAGGGCGGTCCTGGACTGGATGCCGCTTGATCGCAAACGTCCACGGACAAGACCGAAAACACGATGGACTGATTACATTATTAAGTATATTGGACCCGAATAGCAGAGGAGAGCTCAGGACCGCGAGAGTTGGAAGCATGCTGAAGAGGCCTTCATCCTGCAGTGTATTGATACGGGTTGATGATGATGACGATGATGATAATATACCGTGTGTTCCAGCCAAATGGAATAAATTCGTTAATAAATAAATGGGGCGTGTTCGAAAAAACGCTCGAACACGTCGATTGGTATTTTTAGATGCGCATTTTTTTCAACAAAATTTTTTTATACAGGGTATGTCATGTAACAGTGGCCAATACCAACTTTCTTATTTAAAATTACCCTGTATATTATTTAATTTTTGGATTCTTCCGGAAATTCTAGACATATTTTATGTAAAGTATCCTAGACTTACCTTCAACTGTTTCGGAAATATTAAGTGTTTTCAGATTTATTGCAAAAATTAACTGATTTTTTTGATTTTTTTTTTGAAAATTATTTGATTACAGAAATTCGCTGCAACACACAATAGAAAGATGGTATTGGCCTCTGTTACATGACACACCCTGTATAAAAGGTTTTCGTTGGAAAACATGCGCAACTACAATTTTTTTTAACACTGTAAACAAAATTGTGGAAATTTCAAGACTATTTAGTTTTTGTATACATTTTTTATTTAAAACATTTAATGCAACAAATGCTCGAATTGTGAACCCTGGACGTCCTGGCAATACCCCAACCTCAAGTAAAACTGATTTCTGACATTATTTAATGTTTGTGGCGTAATTGACCTAATGCTGTCGGTAATGCGTCCTCTTAAATCATTTAGATCTTGTGGCTTGGTTTTGTTTACGACGCTTTTGAGATATCCCCATAAAAAAAAATCCAACGGAGTGAGGTGCGGGGACCTTGGTGGCCATTCTAGTGGCCCTCTCCTCCCAATCCATCGATTTGGAAATACATTATCGAGGTACTGCCGCACATTAACTTGATAATGGGGGGGGGGGGGGGGGTGTGCTCTATCTTGTTGGAACCAAATTGTGTCGGCTAGCAATTGAGGATTTCTTCTATTAGGGTACAAATTTATAAGATTTGGAATGAGCTGATTTTGGAGAAAGTTTAAGTAATTTACCCCATTTAAATTTTGATCGAAAAATATTGGACCAGTTATTTAATCTCTTATAATACCTGCCCAGACATTAATCTTTTCAGGTCTTTGTGTGTGAATTTCCCGCATCCAGTGAGGATTTTCTCTCGACCAATAACAACAGTTCTGGCGATTGACATGCCCATGAAGAATAAAAGTAGATTCATCAGAAAATAAAACGTTTTCCACTCTCAGAAGGTTGTTGTCTATTCTGTGCATCATTTGTTCGCAAAACTCCATTCTCCTGTCGAAGTCGTCTTCACTAAGCTCTTGAGTAGGCTGTAGCTTATACGGATGCATTTTATTCTCTTTCAATATTCTGGCAACCGAAGAGCGACCAGCATTGTTTTCCACTAACTAATTTTTGGATTCTTCAGGAAATTCTAAACATATTTCATGTAAAATATCCTAGACTTATCTTCAACTGTTTAGGGAAATATTAAGTAATTCTTCGAACATTATCAGCAAATAGGCAAAGATAAAAAATCAGGTTTTCAAAGGTAGGTATTTGTGGTATGAAATACCGCAAATAATCAACGTGCTTTTTAAATTAGTTTTCTTTGACGTGTGTGATTCATTTGATTTAAACATGGTGTATTTATCAGAGAGTCATAAAATAACTATCTGAATGATGATAGGTTATGGAGATAGGACACGAGCTCAAGCCGAAGTTATTCGTCTCTTTAGGGAAAAATATCCTGACTTACCACCCATATCCCAAGGTACAGTAAGTAAAGTTGAAAAACAATTTAGAGAACTGGGATACGTGAAACAAATTAAGAAGGAAGCAGTGTCGTTGACCGATAACAAAAAATTGGATGTAATGTTTGCATTCCAAGACAATCCGACAACTCGACAAGTTGCCTTGGAAAATCCCAAGTTGCCTTGGGAATCGACGTGTTCGAGCGTTTTTTCGAACACGCCCTCATTTATTTATTAACGAATCTATTCCATTTGGCTGGGACACACGGTATATATATATATATATATATATATATATATATATATATATATATATATATATAACCAATTTATATATATTTTTTAATATTTTCGACATTTAAATTAGGTAGCTCAAAATATTCTCTCAATACTGGGCTATTTTCCTGGCGTGTAGAAACTAACAAAAATTGAATATCTCGTAATGTCTCGATTGATTTTTCTCTTTCCCGACAAAAATCATCGAAAAGTGACAAATGATAACCTTTGTTCAAAAGCACTTTTTTTCCCCTCGCGTCGGTCGAAAAAGAAAAGAGAAATTTTAGGTGAGGACAGGCCATGGGTGACAGATGAAAAGAGGATTTTACTTAGCTTTGGCGGATACTTTATTTATGATATCTGGGGTTATTTTTGAATGAAATGTTATAAAAATGAATCTTTAGCAGGTTAACGTAATATGTTTTATTTTCGCAATGAGATGTTCCTACTTTTTTATTTTTTTAATGCTAGTTAGCGATAATTTTTTATTTCTATTAGAAAGTCAATAAAATGTTATAAAAATGAGTACCAAACGTAAATTCACACGTGAAGTTGATGAAATATTTAGAAAGCTTACTGAAACATAACATAGCAGATTAGGGATTTATGCAAATAAAACAGTGGCTGCTCGTGGGTTTTTAAAGTGGGAGGGCGTAAAAGAAAATAGTGCTGCTGAAGATTTTTTTTTGCTTTCTCCTTCTTCCTTTTTACTTTTCGGGCTATTGAAACCCTATACAGGAAGTGAACCAGGAAAATGAGTTAAAGAAAAGAAACTGAATGGAAATAAGGCCTGGTATTTTGCTCTGAAAAATTGTTGACTGTGATAAATGCTGGAGAGGCGGCGCCCCAACGCCCTCTCTCGTAAGCCGCCACTGAAATAAAATGTAATGATTGCAATCATAAATATTTTTTAAATAAAGACAATGAGAAAAGAGCTCAGAATTTGACATGTGTGGGTTGGAGGGAAAATGCTGTACTGGTATGAAGTGATTCCAGCATTTCTGAAGTAGAAATATTTGCTTCGATAACTGAAAGTACGGAACAGCAAAAAAAAGCTTCAGACTGCCTTTTTTTTGCTGTTTCGGAACTCGGACAGGAACTCAGAGTAACACGGTAAGCGTGCTGCTTTTTGCAGCACGACAGTGATGGCGCTTGGCTGGGAACTCTTGTCTCACCCGCCGTACTCACCAGACTTGGTCCCTTCCTACCACTTGTTTTCCTCGATGTCTCACGCACTATCCATGAAACATTTTAAGAATTACCCAAATGTTGAAAAATGGCTTCTTGACAGGACCACTTCAAAAGATGTACGGTTTTTCTGAAGAGTAAAAAATGTGTAGCTAGCGATGGCGTATACTTTGAATAAACTATTTTTTATCTTTCTCCCAAATTCTGCAAAAGAAATTCCTTTTTTAAGGAAAAAGTAACAATTATTAACTACTACACCTGGCAATGGATACCCGACAATAATGAAATTTTAAAATATAGGATTGTAAGGTGAATAGGTTGAAGAATAATAAAAACATCCCAAAAATGTTCTTTTGTCTGGTCGAGAACTTTAACTTTAACGACCCTCGTATATATATCGATTAAAAGTAAATAAACAAAATGGAAATATATTTTTCTTAATATGATTATCGGATATATACACCGTCGCATTGCTGGCATTCTTTTACTTTAGCAGACAATTACACAGGTCGACATGATTTCTGTAACATTGATGAGACTGCTCTTTTTGCGTTTTATTAGTTATTAAAATACCTTTTCACAGAAATGGTCTAGCACGTCCCATTTTTATTCAAGCAGATATTTGCTTCTCCTTTATATCATGGATTCATTGAAATTATTTGTACCTGACTTTGAAGTACAAGGGTAAGGAGTACCTTGGTATAAAGTATTGCTGTTTTTTTGAGTCTATGGGACAGTAGGGTAACAAAAAAACATTACAGTAAGAAATATTTCCCTTATAGAACTTTTTTTGAACTACTTCTCCATATTAAGCTTGGACTAATAAAAAAGTTTGTCAAAGCCATAGACAAAGAACGTCTCAAGTACCTAAAAGAAATATTTCTTCAATTAAGTGGTGCAAAACTAAAAGAAGGCATAATTGTTGGACCTCAAATAAGGAAGCTCCTAGATGATTTGCGTTTTCAAGAAAAATTAGATGAAAAGTAATTGGCAGCTTGGAAGTGTTTTGTAAGTGTAATGAAAGGATTTCTGGGCAATAAGAAAGGTGGAAACTATAAAAACCACATATATGAACTCTTGAAAGCCTATTAAATATTAGGGTATTGTATATACTTAAAAATGCATTTTTTATACTACCATTTGGAATTTGGAAAATTTGGGTGCAGTAAGCGACGAAGAAGGAGAGAGGTTTCATCAGGATGATGGAAGCAAGATACCAAGGATGATGTAACTATCTAGGTTGGGCTATTACTGCTGGCTTCTAAAAAGAGATGATGCTATAGAACATAAGAGGCAAAAGTTAAAGTTTTTAACTGTATGACATCTGTATGTCTGTATGAGCTGTATGAGCTGTATGACTGTATGAGCTGTATGACATCTTATGTAATATATTTTTTATTCCCATTATCATCAGTAATGTCTTTGCATATATTTAACACGTTTTACATGTTTATATTAAATACATATTAGATTGTATGCTGTCTCCTTTTTTCTCCCCACCGCAAGTATAGACGCAATATATATTATATTTAATACAAATAACTTTCTGAATAATATTGTGACCTGTTATCTGAATGCGATATAGATGAATTTAAGATCGAAGAGGGGTTTGGGACCTAAACATATTAACACGATCCAAAAGATTATTAAGAAAGATCTTTGACGAAATAAATGTGGAAACCAAAATAGCTGCCCTAGAAAAAAATATGGATAAAACAAAGCTGATGGAAAAGAGAAATAGTTGAAGATGAAAACAAAACTGGATAATTGGCGACGGCAACATTGAAGTTGTGAATGGATTGATTTATCTGGGGAAGCAAATTAGATCAAGACAACAACATTTACTCTGCAGTCTGTTCTAAAATCTAAACTTGCACAATGAACATGAAAGTAACGATCTATAAAACTCTCATTGAGTCACTGATGTGGACCCTTTCAAACAAAACAGAAGAGATGTTTACAGTATTGGAAATAAGGGTACTTAGAAGAATTTTGGTGCTGTAAATGAACTCAAGCAATATTGTACTTATTTTGTGAAAATACACCCAAGATACACTTAATATTTTATTATCTGTGAAGGTTTCAGTTGGGCGGGACGCGTGACAAGATTGCCAGAAAGCCATATACCAAGGAGAAATATGAAGGAACGAATAGTGGGTAACAGAAAGAGAGGTGAACCAAAGATACGGTGGTAGAACAATATAAGAACTAAGAAGATACTGAACTGCCGCACTTCAAAAACTGGCAAGGGGCTGCTGAATATCGGTCCAGATGGAAGGGATGTTTAATATCAATATCAGATGGCTAGAGACTAGGGTTGAAGGAGGTCAAGGCTCACTGAGGTGCTGTACTGTCACAAGAAGAAGAAGATACTTTTTACTTGCTGAATCTTCAACTGAGATATATTTAAATATAGAGCTTTAATTTTCTCTAGATCTGTTATCGAGATTAGTTCGTCGGTTATAATGTGGTATAACATAAAAACGTATAAGATTACGTAGGTCGACATGATTTTTATAATATTAATGAAAATGCTCTTTTTACGTTTCATTTAGGTTGTTATTAATACACCTTTTTACGGCAATGCCTTAGCACATCCCATTTTCAAGTACCTGCTTCTCTTTTATATCATGGGTTTGTCATAGAGGGGGTATTTTCACAGTATTCTATGAATCTTTAAGGGTAGTTTTATTGTTTTCTATAGTTTAGTTTATTTCTGTCTCGTTTATAGTACAGTCAAGCCGAATTTAATATAAAATGGCAAATTCTAATCGTTGATTTTGTAAAAATTTTAACGAATAAGTTTTATTATATATGCCGACGATTTATTTTAATGTCACAAGCTAGACCTATATCTGAGGAAGTTAAAAAAAAGCTATCTTTTATAATTGGAGATCATAAAAGTTGGGCTGGGCTTCTCATGTTTGCTGTGTGAGTTGCCACGTATATTTAGTGCATTGGATGCATTACAAGAAAAATTATATGCTGTTTGCTGTCCCTATGGTGTGGACAGAACCTAGTGACCATGTAAGTGATGGCTACTTTTGTATCACTAAAACAAAAGGGATTGATGAAATACGAGAGCGTCGCAGGTCCTTAAAAATATATTTTTACACTCCCATTTGGATTTTTTGTAAGGAAAATTTAGGTGCAGTAAGCTATGAACAAGGAAAGATGTTTCATCAGTACATCAGAATGATGGAAGCAGATACCAAGACGTTGGAACCCATCTATGTTGGGCGACTACTGGTGGTTTTTAAAAAGAGATGATGCTCTAAAACACAAGAGGAAAAAGTAAAAGTTTTTGTCGCTGTCTGACATCTCATGTAATATATTTTTTATTCACATAATCCTCAGCAATGTATTTGCATAGATTTAACACCGTTTTACGTGTTTATCTTATAAATAAAAATTAAAAACTGTTCGTTGGTAAGCGCATCATTTGAGAACAGCTGGACCGATTTGGCTAATTTTAAAAAATATGTTTGTAATAGCCAGAATAAGGTTTTCAGGGAAATAAAGAAATTGGAAAAGTTGTCCGAAAAATTCGGGAAAAACTGAAAGTGCTTTTTCCTATGGAATTTTTGTATGAACTTAAGATCATAACTTACGATTCGAACGATGGGTATGCGTAATTCTTTTTTTTGTTTTGATCGTTATGGTTTTGGAAAAGTTTTCAAAAAAAAATCGGGACAATTACAAAGGAAAGTCGGAAAATTCGGACAAAGTGCAAACATTATAGTTTTTGCATGCGCTCTCGATCACAACTGACGATGGAAACGATATATTTCGTTGATTCTTTTTTTGTTTTGTTCATTCCGGGATGGAGAAAATTCAGTTGAATGTTTTAAATTGAACAAAAAATCTGGGAGGTCTAGAGAAAAAAATTTGGAAAAACGCATTCTAGCCTAAATTAAAATACAATTACATTTGTTTTTGCTTTTGTGTTGTTTCGCGATCTGTCCAAAAAAGGTAGTTTTTATTTCTATATCAATTTATTTCGCTACGTGCGCAACTGTCGTTTGACAGCTGATTGTCAAATTGTGAATCAAGCCAATCGGTTACATAGTGACGAAAAATTGATTCAGTTGTTTATTTTCAGTTGAATTGTGATTCTGTTGTAAGTTCATCGCAGTCATTTTATGAAGTGAATTAAGTTTCGTCGTTTTATCTCAAACAAATTTACAGATTTACCTACGAAATACGGTGAGTTTTGAAGAGACAAATAGTTATATAGTAACAACAAACTCAATCAATAGTCCATTTTCAGTTGAATTGTGATTCTTGGCCATCGCACATTGTGTCGCAACTGGTACAATTAAATTGAATTAACACAATTTAATCATATGGTAATGCCGCCAATAAGTTGGATTAAATTTGGTCGCAGAACTCGCAATGCTACAAACCAAACGAATTTTCGATCTAATCGAACTGTAGAGCAACGCGAAGAGCGATATGAAATTGAACGGAATCGATTATAACAAACACATTCTGCACATATACAAGAAGAAAGAGAAAATACAAACGAAGATGATATGCATCGAATGAGACATCATTGGTCAGTAGAAATCAATTGCGCGACAATGAATTTGAATAATCATGCAAGAAGACAAATAAATGTTGCGTTGAATACACATCGAGCTGCAATCCGTTACATCATGACAATTGATTACAGTGCAGACCAATTCGTTGCTATTGGACCGATGAGCGTTGTGTGCCCACATTATAAGGCATTGAAATACAGAAATGAAACCCCTACTACTACTACTACTTATCCTGGAGGTTAAGTTGACCCGAAGGCCCTGACTTGTATTCACTGATTTTTTCGAACGTCACGACAATGTCGCTTATTCGAAGGGTTTTAGCTGCCGTCCTTTAGGCATGGAGGTGATACTGGGATGGTCATACTGGGGCAACGGCCGGCAATGAAGCTGCCGTGGCTCTGATTAGCGGATTGTCCGAAAGGGACGCCGTCGCTAGGAATTTGTCCAGAAGTCTGGACAGGAATGTCTGAAGCTCTGGTGTGTCAGTTTCCCGATGGATTTGCGCATTCCTTACAAACCATGGGGCACCTACTAATGTGCGAAGAGCACGTGACTGGAACGATTGCAGAATTGCAATCGACGTTGGGGGGAGGTACGGGAACCAGGCCTGAGATCCGTAGGTGAGGACGGATCGGACCATGATTTTATACAGGGTTATTCGGATGTTCAGCGAGAGCTTACTTTTGCCGTTCATTAGGGGGTAAAGCAGACGAGCCATGGCTCTTGCTTTCCCGGTTACCTTCTTAAGGTGCGGCACCCACGTGAGGGCCTTGTCGAACTCAAGGCCCAGGTAGTGTGCCGATCTGGCCCATTTGATGGGGACTCCGTAGATGCGGATATTCTGTCTGATTATCGGCTGTCTTCTTGTGAAGAGGACAGCCTGGGTTTTGCTAAATGAAACCCCTGGATTATATTGCGCAATTGGCAAAGTCAAATTGGCGCCATTGGTCCCGCTACAAAAACCATTGCGTTCATTGGTTTCTGGAACAAGAACAGATTCCACACATTTCCTGACACAAATCCAGATATACAACAATTTCTTCCAAATGACGCATGATTCATTTGGCGCAACAACTGTGATTCGGGCACACACACATTTCCAGCATTTCAGCGGTGTACTGCTGACAGAATTCATCTCGCATGTAAAATTTTCCATTGGCGTACTTCCCAATGTACTCCTCCTCAAATTAATAGATATAATGATCACTTAGAAATACGTTTTTTCCCTCATTTTTACTTTGTTTACACATTTCCAATAGCTTTTCACAAATTCATAAAACGATCACAAGTTTATTGAAATTTGGGCAGAACAACGGCGGGTCAGCTAGTACTAAATAAATATTAGATTGTAAAAATATGCCGTCTCCTTTGTTTTTCCCCACCACCGACCACCTGTAACAAATACACTGCACGTGCTATGGTAATTAACTTATCATTTTCGGATTTAGGACTACAAAATACTTCATATACACCTATTTTCATCAATGTTAGCTCAAAAAAGTTTAAATTTGTTGACCTGGGTTATTATTTGTTTCTATGCTACCTGAGTAATAAAATATATTTAAAAAAACCTCTTAAACACATTTGATTATTTAAAAAAAGAATTCGCTTCTCTTCTACTTTTTTCCTTTTCAGGCATCTGCACCGATGAAGGTATTTTAACATTTTTTTTTACTTTAGGTTCAAAATAATTTAGGACTCGTCATATGTTGTGTTTATTTTTATTATTAGTGCTAAACTGTGTATATAATTCAAGGAAAACTATTATTTATACAAATTAAAAAACCAATAAACATATGTAGTTGCTTAAGAAAATGAGTGATTTCGTGTTGATGATTACCAACTTGTCGTGCTGGTTGTCTACATTTATAGGTCACGCGTGTTTCGGGATTAAATGAAGGCTTCGTATATTTCCAACCCTCAGTATAAATATTATTTCTGAAATAAATAACGCACTATTTCTGGATAAAATTATGAGTGTATATAAAATATGAACGCATCTTGCTTACTAGATATTTTTAGAAACAGACATATTTAACCTAGATACGCCATTGTTTTCGGTGTTTATTGAAATGCATATTGTTAGATGAACGTATTAACTATGTAAGACATAACAGTAATTTATAGTCGTACATACAATTTCCCCTAAAACCCACGATACGAGAAACTGCCATAATAGTCGCTCGAAATATGTGTTCATGACAATTGTAACGTCATTGCCGATAAGACGCCATTGAAAATAAACAGTACGTTTTGTACTGAATGCAGTTATAATATTGGAGCTCACGTAATACTTGTTATTATGCTTCCATTCCAAAGTTTTCCTTGACCTAATTTTATCACGTTTTACCTGTAACAATTACCTGTAATAATCCACAATTCCTTTAAACAGTCCTCTCTTGTTTTTTGAAAGTCCGCTTCGTGATGGCTCTCGATGCCTCCTTCGAGGAACTTGAAGAGTAGAGCACCGAAAAGGGCATATCCCACCATGAGTATGAAGAGGCTGGTTTTACCACAAAACATTGCAATGGAACATTTTTTAGAATTGGAGTCATATTCTTCAGTGCTTTCTTGCATCTGAAAAAAGAAGTTTTTGAAAATATTTACACAAAATTTCTAATAATAAATATATATTTACATATACATATATATATATATATATATATATATATATATATATATATATATATATATATATATATATATATATATATATATATATATTTGTTTTTTTTTTTTCTTGGGGAAATTGGTTGTTTTCGGGCTAGTGGTCAGCAGTAAAACAAGTGTTTAATCGTCTCAATATTTCGTCATTTTTTTGATGACTTCATCAGGAGACTAATTAATGACTATGGTTTAAAACGTGTGTATCTAAATAACGTTCTTGAACGATACTTGATGAACGATAGTATCGCACGGTCGAGAAACATATCAAATTATATATATATATATATATATATATATATATATATATATATATATATATATATATATATATATATATATATATATATGTATATATATATATATATATATATATATATATATATATATATATATATATATATATATATATATGTAAATATATACACAGAGTCGCTATTATATATGGAAACTGTCAAATATCTCGAGAATGCTTTGGGATTACTTAATGAAATTTAGTACACAAACATTAGAAAATGTTGGCACTTTTTGGGTATATTTTAATTTTTTTGTTTGTGGCATATCTGAAATCTGGGGCGAACTTCTTTTTCGTCTTTTTCTTCAATTTGGAATTGTTGGAAAGACTATATTTTTCTGATTTCAACGAGATAAGTATTATAAGTTTTTTTTCAAAATAATTTTAAAAAATGGCTGAAAGGTATTTATGTTCTTTTGGTTGTGCGTCATTCAGTTTTTTTAATATTCTTTTAGAAATTATCTTAGTGAAAACTTTGTACATCAGTGATAGGAGGCTTATTGGACGTTCTTTAGATCTTCCTGTGTTCCTTTTTTTATGTAAAAGGATCACTTCTGTATTTCTCCATAAGTCAGGTACTTTTTGTTCTTTGAGGCATTTTGAGTATAATTTTGCCAGTGTTTTATGTAACGTCCGACCACCAGCTTTTAGCATTTCGACAGTTACACTGTCCTTTCCTGGAACCTTGCCGTTTTTTATCGATTCTATAGCATTTGTTACTTCCTCCACTTGGATATCTGGCATTTGTCCTTCCATGGATATTGTTGTCTTTAATTGATTCTGATCTTCATATAACTGGGATTAAATTTTTCTGACAACCTCTAACATTTGCGTATGCATCCTGCACACTGTGCCATCATATGCACCTTAGGGCATATATTTGCGTTCTTTTGTTTCTCATCTTCTGTTTAGCCTGGTTAATTCCTTTGTTTTCTTCCAGGGTTTCTTGCCCTAGCTGCATGTTGAATCGGCGCGTGTCCTCTCTGATACGTTTTCTTATAGTTCTGCAGAGCTCAGTGTACTCGACTCTGCCAAAAGAACTACCTGCATTTCTCATTGCGCGCCGTTTCTTCATTAAATCAGTATTCTCACTGGGATCTTTGTCTGTTTAAGAGATTTTTCTTCTGGTGTTATTAAAGCAGCCGTCTGAAGCACATTGTTGGCGATTTCTTTATATTAAATTGATATTTCCACCTCCTCCGGATCTTGTAACAACGCGAACTGGTTTGACAAGGCAATCTCAAAATCGCTTCCTCTCTCCAGCACTTTCTCAGAATCTACTCTGCCCTTCTTTGACCTTACCATTCTTTCGCATTCTCTTCGACAGTTAATCCTAACTTTTGCTAGTAATAGTACCATTCGGTGGTCACTTCTAACATTAAAATTTTTAAGGACAGTACAATGGCAACATATTGTTTTATCGTTGATCATGATGTATCAAATTCACTTGTGAGTCCAGATGGACTTTTCATGTCCTTTTTCTGCTGATATCTTTCTTATAGAACGAATTCATAATATATAGTTCTTGCCCTTCAGCAAAATCAACCAATATGTCACCCCTATTGTCTCGCTCACAAGTTCCATATGGGCCAGTTGCATTTTCGTCAGTTCTTGTTGTTCCAATTCTGGCATTAAAATGACCCATCAGGATTTTGTATCTACATTTCCCCTTGTATAAAAGCTGGGCTACAATATCATAAAATTCCTCAATTTCCTCATCCCTATGACTTATAGTTGGTGCATAAGCTTGGACGATTTGAAGCGTAAACTTTTTATTCAGCTGAATGACGCATTGGGCTAGTTGGTCAGATGTATTTTCAAATATTTCTACACTGTCAACACTGTCAACAATGTATGTTGTCAAGTTCGATTAACAGTTCTTGCAATCGGGCGTCCGTTTTCATAGTTCGTATATTTAGCGTTGCAATGTCAAACGTCCAATGGCAGCCTGATCTAACCCGGTGATTCTTAGCACCCTCTGCCTTGGGGCAGGTCTTCTCGCTGCTATAGGCATTTACCCTTTGGCCTCTAGGGAATGAGGGTCGTGTTTGAGGTTGTACTGTCATATTGAAACATATTGAAATACCATGTTGAAGATATGTATCGTAATCTGCCACGCTGGTCCAAATCACCAAGCAATAAAACTACCAAAAACAGAAGTCAAAAGAATACGGGAATAGACCTGTAACTGTTTTGCCTTATATCAAAGGTGTCACAGGCCGTATTGGAGGGCTGGCACATAAGCACAATATATCAACCATATACAAACCATACTGAACAATAAAATCAGCCATCAAAAATCCTGAAAACCAAATGACTCTAGAAATTCCGAGAGAGAGCTATATACGAGCATATCGTGTGAGGTTTGCAACACGGTATACGTGGGACAAGCCAACAGAGGAATATCAGTCTGTCTCGAAGAACACAAATTGGCAGTTAGAACCAAACAAACTGTACTTTGCGTAGCACAGAGGGGAATTGAACGTTGTATGATTGGCAATTCAAGGCGGGACAGAAAGCCCTGCACATTGATCAAAGAACAAACAAAAGAATGTCACATCATTGGAATAGTAGATAAATTGAAATGGAGGTAGGCAGATCATATAGCGAGGCGTAGGGAATCAATCTTGGCAGGGGTACTGATTGATCACAAACGTCCATGAAGAAGGCCGAAAGCACGATGGACTGCCATCTTTAAGTGTATTGGAGCCGAATGACAGAGGAAAGCTCAGGACCGTACGAGTTGGAAACATGCTGAAGAGGCCTTCATCCTGCAGTAGATAGTAGATAGGACAGGAGCTGATGATGATGATGATGATGATGATGATATATATATATATATATATATATATATATATATATATATATATATATATATATATATATATATATATATATATATATATGCAGGATGAAGGCCTATATATGGGTCCTTCTTACAGGCCATCGCAAAATGAGTTGCTTGAGTAGTGATGATCCAGAAAGGAGTGCGGCCCAGAATGAAACTCAATTCCGTTCCATAAGTAATCTAAAATTTACAGTCTATTGCCCATATAACTCATCAATTAGTACAGTTTTTAAGAGTTTGCGAAAGCCAATAAAAAATATATATATATATATATATATATATATATATATATATATATATATATATATATATATATATATATAAATATAATATTAATACAATTAATATACAATATAAGCTTTCCAACAAAAATGTGACCATAATAAGAGTAGTATAAAAATGATAATGTATTCCCCAAAATAGAAATACAGCTTAATTAGCTAGTGAATAGTGGATATTATATTAATATCATATGATAATATTATTAACTTATGATTTTGGTTGTTTGTAATATAGAATCATTAAGCAGAATATAAAGAATTAACGATGTAGTTGGTGGCAGAGTGTCGTTATAGTTTCAGACCTGTTTAAGGGAGATTTCATATAGTTAGTTCTCTTTTGCGACGGCTGTCGCTTGTTTTCCGTCGAGCTTCTTTTGCTTCTGACATTTTTATTGCGAGTGGGCTATGCCGGTATATATTTTCTGCTGAATTGGCCATCGTAGGGGTCTGATGTGGCCGTTGGACGAGGTGGCTTTAATTTTTTATGCGTGCCTATTTTTATCTCATTTCCAACAGGAGATTCAATGTTAGCATTATAATTACGGTTTATTATCAGTACAAGGTTTATAAATATTACTGAGTTTTTTTTTAAATTCCGGGATTAAATACATTAAGTATTAAAATGTTAGATATCTGTGACATTTAAATGTGAAGAGCAATGACACAACAGCAAAGTATCAAATCCCATTCTCAGATAAAATTTATAGAGCACGCAACAAATCTCCTTTTGTATTTTTCCTAGCTTGTGTAAATGTTTAGATATTACTTCTGGTTTTACTTCAAATTCCTGCCCGAGCTTAGCAGTGTAAGACAAGAATTTTGCTAAGTAATGTCTGAATGATTGTGGCGTGTTCATGTATTTTTTTTTTCTTTATTTGATACCAGAAAAAACAGACAAGCTATTAATAAGCTCAAACAATTATCCTCACAATTCCTTATATCTCCGTTAGGTCTGACACAATTAAAAAAGTGGGAAATAAATACAACATAAGAACGACATTTAAAACAAAAAAATACTCTTAGATCTCTATTAATAAAAACTAAACCAAACAACATACAACAAAATACCAAAAATGTGGTTTATAAAATTCAGTATTTGATTGACATACACAAAAAATATATTTACTTCCTATCTGTTCAGAATTTATATAAATAAATATAATTTATTTTTAGATTCGTTTTGAAAACGGGAAAAGAATACTTCCCGAAACGTTAACGTTACAAGTTTGTATATTTTTTAAAACATTTTTATATTTTTTAAATTTTGGTCGCGAGGCAAATTTATTATAAAAAGGAATCATTGAGAAATTTGTTTCCGTTTGGTTTTTTGTTTTTACCCAGTGATTCCAGTTACCCAGTCTTAGATTGTGGCGAAAAACCCAAATAAATAAAAAAATAATAATAAAGAATTTTCCTCCAGCAGTGTTTCCAGTTCTTCATCTTTTAATATTATTATCAATTTGTGAATTTAAAATTTTTTCAATTTATATATGGTATTAATACCTATTTAACTGAAGGAGAAATAATTGAAATACTAACAATTGTTGGATACGGTGACAAAAATTAATTTATTCCGAAGTTTGTCGAGTATTTAATGAAGTACATCCAAATAAAAACATCACTAAGCCAATAGTTTCAAAAAGATGAGAAGGTTCAATGATATCATTATCATTAAAAGTCAAAAAACATAAACTAATGACGAAAATTGGTTCGTCATTAGTGTGTCATGTGAAACACACAATCACCTGCGTCTCCGCCTTAATGAGCATTTTTGTTGGTTGCTTGACAACAATTGATATTGTGGAACCCAAGGGTTAGGTGTATGATGACATTCAATTATTGTGGTGTCATTGGACGCAGTCCAAGAAAATCTGATACTGCATATATACGCCATCTGATGGGAAGTCACCGAAAACTTTGGTTGCTGGCTTTGGATAGGGTCTCCCTATTCTTGATGGGGAAGCATGTGTAGGTACCTTAAAAAGTCTAACCGCCAACAGACGAAACATGTGTCTTCCAATATGAGGGATGGGTGAGGCCTTCCTTCGTTTATATATATATATATATATATATATATATATATATATATATATATATATATATATATATATATATATATATATATATATATATCAATTCAAAAACTTCGTGTAGTACAGAGGGGAATGTAACGTTGTGTGCTTGGCAATCAAGACGGGGCACAAAGCCCTGTACATAGATCAGAGAACAAACGAAAGTATGTGACATCATTGAAAGAGTAAAGAAGGTGAAATGGAGGTGGGCCTTCATTCTGCAGTGGATGGACCCGAGCTGATGATGATAATGACGATGCATATATATATATATATATATATATATATATATATATATATATATATATATATATATACATATATGTATATTAATAGGGCCCTTCTTCTTACAGGCACCACAAGACAAGTCGCTTAGAGTAGTGATGATCCAGAAAGGATTGCGGCCTGGAATGCAACTCTATTCCATTCCGTGATTAATCTAAATTTATAGCTCATTACCTCAACTCAACTCATCAGTTAGTGCAGCTTTTAAGAGGTTGCGAAAACTAATAAAATATATATTAATACAATTAATATACAATATAAGAATTTCAACAAAAATGTGGAAATTTTTAGAACAGCATTTTTCAGTTCCCGCGACAAGTGGGGCAAAAGTCCGAGGTTCAGAGTGGATTAGTAATCCGCAAGCGGACTTTTACCCCTTCAGAATCATTTATAATTTTTCTTATAAAATTTATTCGTTTTAGGTCATATAAAAGAAAAACAAATATGAAAACATATACGGAAGAAATGTTACAAACATCTGGACAAAGAGCAAATGATTATATTTCCAAAAGTCGCAAAATAGCTTGGAATAAATGAAATTATTCTACGAAAGAGAATAATATCGGAGTGTTGATAGCTTTGGAAAATATCGAAATGTTTTCTCAAAGGAAATGGAACGTGAACTTGTAGAACAGTGCCAAAATCTGATTAACCGGTTTTATGGCATCACGTTAAAAATTTTAAGAAAAATCGCGTATGAGTATACAGTTTTAAACAACATAAAAAACCCATTTAATCCAAACTCAAAACTAGCTGGCAAAGATTGGGCAAATAGTTTTATAAAAAAATACAACCTGTCATTGCGGGCTCCTCACGCTACTAGTTTAGCAATAATGATGGGGTTTAAAAAATTTCAAGTTAATTTCTTTTTTGAAAATCTACCAGAATTGTTCAAAAAAATTTAATTTTCCATCAAGTGCTATCTACAATATGCATGAGAGTGGTATTTCAATCGTTCCTAACAAAATATCAAAAATTATTAGCACGAAAGGCAAGAAATTTGTGGGAAAAATATCTTCATCTGAGCGTGGGGAATTAGTCAGTATTGTTTGCGCTATGAGTGTGGCGGGTAATTTTGTTCCTTCCGCGATAATATTTCCTCGAAAGAGAATTAAAAACAAGCTGATGGATGGGGCTCCATGAGAATCTACAGCAATTTATTCAAAAACAAATTTATTCATCTATTGACAAATGCGATAAATGGTTGACAACAAATGCCGGTAGAAATATTACTCACTTTTAGGTTGCCAAATTATCAACATTGGTCACCTTTAATACCAGAGTAGTTGGAGCCTGCATTAGCTCAACAATATGCAGATAAAACACTAGTGTTACCTAAGGATATAATTCCATTTCCAAAACGAAATGATGAAGAAAAAAGAAGAAGAGAAGGAAAGAAATCCCTAATAGTTTTTAGCACTGCTAATAAATTAAAACTGGAAGGTCTGGCTGAAGAGAAGTTGAGAAAGTCAACGCGTGCCAAAATATAAACAAAATATAAACATTAAAGAGGATGCTACGAGTGAATCAAAAAAGAAGGTTAAGGTAAATGAGAAACTATCTGACCATGTGTGTTCAAGATACCATGAACCCTATGCAGACCTTCCCATTAAAGAATTGACTCATTGAAAAGTATGCAAAAAGTGGTGGCATAAAGAGTATGCGTCGTATGAAAAATTGGGGATTTTTAATGCGATTTATGCATTAAGGTCATGTTTTGTATGTCATGATATTTTTATTTATTAATGGATATGTCTTTTGTTTGTCACGAAAATGTGTTGTTTTGCGTAGTATCTGGATGTAATGTTTGAGTTCTTTATATATTAAAATGTTTTTTTCAGGTTTGTGGTTTTGTAATCATTTAACTCCTAAGTGTGTCATTTAGACCCAAAAAAAGAAAAAAGCATCAGCATCTAAGGCTATTTTGCGACTGGACCTACAGCTTAACGTGGGTACTGAACCACGGTCATCAGCTACCGACAAACCCTGGCCAGCACCTCTCCAGGCTATCAACCCTTAGTTATGTGTCTACCCATAAGTCTATCAGGAAGCCTACCGACTGGCGAATGACCAACGTAGAATACTTCTCAGAAGGCATCCGGCCTTACCCAGCCTTTAACTGGCGTGACTGAGGGGTAAGTCATTGTCGGACTTTACGTTCTTGCCTAGAAACAATCACAGACATTTAGGTGTGGATATGTGAGGGCGTGTGTGTGTGTGTGTGTGTATATGTGAGTGTATATAAGTGTGTGTAGGGTAGGAAGTAACATGGACAGAAGAGTTAAAGAAAAACCTCCAACCGAGCGCTGGAATCGAACCAGCTACCTTTGGATTGCCAGGCAAGCGATTAACCCACCAGACCATCGCGCCGGCCATTTTGCCCCACTCTACACAGTTTAGCATTAAAAATGAAAATAAACATAACATTTGACCATTTGAACATTATTTCGAACCCAGAGTTAAAAAAATAAATAAATAACTATGAAATGCAAACAACAAAAATTACGAGATATATTTTGCAAATAAGATCCGTTTTTTAATAAGAAAAATACTATAAATATCATTAAAATGTATTTTTTTCATGTTCTACATACTTTTATCTGCTTTTCTACATAATTTTCATTTTTCTTCAAACATTTGTCATATCGCTCAACAAGTTTTTGAATTCCGACGTGAAAGAAATCTGCCGCCTGTGAAGAAGCCCAATCCATGACGACAGTTTTAACTTCTTCATCGTCGTTGAACCGTTGACAACCAATCAATTCCTTTAAGTACCGAAACAAGTAAAAATTACTGGGTGCAAGGTCTGGACTGTAAGGTGGATGATACAGTTCTTCCCATCCAAAAGACCTGATTAGCCCTTGTGTTTGTGCAGAAACCTGTTGTTTTGCATTATTATGCAGCAACATCATACCGGAAGACAGTAGGCCATGACGCTTGTTTTGTATGACCCGGCGGAGTTTTCTCAAGGTGACACAATTCGCATCAGAATTGATTTTTGCCCCTCTCGTCATAAAATCCACTAACAAAATACGTTTTTTGTCCTAAAAGACATTTACCATTATCTTTCGTGCTGAAATTGTCTGTTTGGCTTTCAGTTTGGTTAGCGATGATAAGTGTCTCTATTCCATTGACTGTTGCTTGGACTCAAGAATGATGTGAGACACCCAAGTCTCCTCTCCTGTAACGATGTGATCTAATAACACTGGGGAACAATTTGAAAAATAATTTCTGTTGCGTTCGATATTTAAGCTGTTTTTTACGTAAATTAACATGCTAATTCCAAAACTTTATTTAGTTTTTTTCTATCACGTCAAGTTTTTTCTCTACAGTTGTTGCGCATCCGACTAAGCTTGGCGAATCACAGAAGTCACTACTGCTCTCCTACCGGCGAACCTTCTTCGACCCAGGAGTGGGGGCGTGAGTGACGTTGCGTCATCCAAAACTAGTTCGGTCAGTTAAGCATGAGATGCTAAAGTACGCGGGTCTGTGTCGCTCTGATATAGTGAAGTCAAAGTATACATACACAACTGCAGATTTTCGTTATGTCGGCCTCTGGTAGTTCTCGTCGTAAGTGCTTAAACAGCCCTTTCATTTTCATTTCATTTTGTTATATATATGGCAGTTTTACTATCCCCCTTCAATGGACTAATATTAGTACATTTGTCAGGCAAGCCTATTTTGCTTATTTTAAAGTGAAAATAGGTGACCAAGATAAATCATGGGCCTAATAAAGTGTGCAAGCAGTGTGTAGAGAGTTTACGAATGTGGACGAAGAGAAACACGTAATAAACTTTCGTTTGGTATACCAATGGTTTGGCGAGAGCCCAAAGATCACTTAAGTGATTGCTACTTTTGCATAGTGAAAACATCAGGATTCAACAAGAAAAACAAACAAAATTGAGTATCTTAGTTTACCGACAGCTATACGCCCTGTGTCTCATTCAGCTGAAATTCCAGCGCCAGTTTTTCAAGAATTACCTTCTTTAGAAATACAAGAATGTGAATCAAGTGAAGATCGAAGTGACTCCACCGACGAAGAATTCAAAGTTTCCAATGATTCTGTTCGTAAAGGATTCAATCAACATGAATTAAACGATCTAGCACGAGATTTGGGACTATCCAAAAAAGCATCGGAATTATTAGCATCAAGACTGCATGAAAAAAAATTGCTTGACAAAGGAGCTAAAGTCACTTACTATCGATCCAGAGAAAGTGAATTTAGGCAATACTTCAGAAATAATGACGGATTTGTATATTGCCAGAACGTCGAAGGTTTCGGTCGAGCGATTCCACCAAGATCTAAAGGTTATGGAAGCTCGATATCAAGGTAGATAGGATGTCAGTATGATGGCTGACTACTGTTGGAGCATCAAGCGAGAATGTCCACAAACTGAACACTCCAGGAAAAGCTATAAGAAGAAATTTTTACCATAATATCTTTTATTTATTTTTTGTATAAACACAATTTAACTTTTAATAATATGTTAACCTCTGTATGAATAAAATATTCTAATCTATTTGGTCAGATTTCACCTTATTCCCTTTCGTATGTACACTTTTAAGGTAAAATGAGGGGTATGCTGTAGCTTAAGAACTTGACGTGATAGAGAAAAACTGTGAATATTTTTGAATTCAGATATGAAAAATTAGTCAAAAACAAATCAGAGATCCAAGTCAACAAAATTGCTGTTCCCCAGTGTAATTTATTTTCTTCCTGCCCAATCTCTTTATTTTGTCATCGTCAGAAAGCAGTCTTGAAATCCACCGAGAATACAATTATCGATGATTCAATTTCTTCGAAACAATGGTGTACATAACTGACCTTGAAACCTGTCGAAATGATAATTTTCAAATCGTGAATCATCGGTTCTCTCGAATTTTGTTGTCCTCGTTACTAACCAAATCTTTGGAAATCAGAGGTCGGTCAGGGCTTGGCACATCATGCACATTAACCCGCCTGTCCTTGAATATTCTCACCCACTTTCGAACGATCAAATTACAAATTTAATTCATTTGAGGTCATTTGTTGAATAATGAAAGCATACTAATTACGGAATTTTCATATAAAAAGACATGAATAATATTTCGTATTATACTGCATTGATCTAACAACCGCGTTGTTGTTGTAGCCTCAGTTTAAATCGGCTTGACCGTATTTTTTTATCGATTCTACGACAGTAAACCTCTGAATTTTACATTTTGGCGTGTTTCGATTTTAAACAGTCGTCAGTTTAGTTGCGAACAATATTTAGTCTGTTATTTCCATTTTTCCAGACCTGAATCAATATTTTTTATGCAAGTCGATTGAAAACTAAATTCCTTCTCCCGAAAGTCTTATTTTCTAGTTTTTATTTTGCTGAAAATGGAAATAAAAAAGTCATGTTTTTTTGTAATTTTAAATATTTTTTCATAAAAAAATAATTTGAAATTCCTAAACGACTGCTTTGATCGGTGTTTTTAATAATTAATTAGTAAAGTTTCTGTTCAATAAAAGAAAATATACTGTTCTACCTCGTTCTTGATGATACTGTAATTAATTTAAGTATTATGGTGGAATGTTGTAATAGTTTTCGACCTACAGAGGACAAATTTTATTAATTCTTCTTCGAGAAGGCTGTTATTTTGTTACGCCTAGTTAGTTGGGAAAACATGAGAAAGCTCGGAGATAGATGTCGCTGAAAATAGGTTATTTTGATCACCTAAAATATCTGTTTTATTTTGAATGTGTTATATACACAATATAAGAGAAACTACTTTCTACGAAAATTTAACTAATGATTCATCCGATCATTTTAAAGGAAAAAGTTTTTTATAACAGGGTAAAAAACCTAAAATGCATAAAAGCGCTACTTGGTTGTTAGTTAACGAATAAACTACAAATAAACTAATGAACATTGTTAAAACTTTTTTTTTTAATTATGAATCACGCCGTACTCGATCAGCCAACATCGATGCGTCAACGTTGCAAACCAACGCCAAATAATGTAATTTCAACATTTTGACAAGAATTATTTTAGTGTATGTCAGTGCGTTTATTTAAGTTCCATTTAAAACTAAGAATGTTTTCTCTCCGCGAATATCACGATATGCTAATTTACGAATAATCTTCTATTAAGAATTTACGGTACGTATTTTTAACGTAGCGTCTAGAAATATGCCAGGATTTTTCCGACGTGGTCAGGAGAACTAATTAAAATAGTGCCAAGTTTGCATAGGTGGATATTTTGAATAGGAAAAAATCCTATGAAAAATTAGTGTTAGTAGTTTCAAATTTGCCATTAAACAACAATAATTTGAAAATGTTCATATTTTTGTAACAAAACAAACCAAATTTATGCTGAAGCATTTGGAATAAATGGCTATAAAATTATTAATTCTTATTTTCAAATAATATTTTGGGCCCAATAACACAAAGAACTGAATTTCGTTTGATCAAAATAAACCAAACTATGCCACGTTGATAAGTCTTAAGAACATTTAGAAAAGTTCTGACCTGTTTTGATACATTTTTGAACTCTGTAAGTCCCAATAACCTAGAAGGTGTTTAATACTTAGAGGGAAATAAGCGTATTGGATTTACCCAAGCCGATGCCCCAATGGTAATATTTATTGTTTCTCATGTCTCCATTCAAAAATGTTTGTGATTTTTTTCAATATGGCGGATTAGTGAATCTGTTTACTATACACAGACCAAGTGCTATACGATTATATTGGTGTATTTGGCGTTTATTTAATTAATTTATGAAAACATGTCTAGGTAAATGTATTTATGTTTGTAAAGTACTAATAGAAAGTGTTGATTTCACTGAGATTCCACTGTAGTATAAATTTGTACCAGTGGTAGTAAAATGTGATTTTTTCGTTTTAGAAATAAACCATTGTCTGAGCAGGAACTCATGAAGTTTAAGAGATGTTCCAGTGATGAATTTTCGGAATCATCTACAAGCAAAGCTAAAAGGAAAGTCGAACTAAATGATAATTTATCGTTCACGGAATGTTCATCTTCTGAAGAAAGTGAAAATGACAAAATGGTCGATCAGGCTACAATAATTTAGACCGATGCAAAATCTGTAAATAACAATTTTTTACCAAGATTACGTATCCCAATCGAAAAACCCTGTATAATTCTAGAAAAATTAGACAGGTCACCTGCTGAGTTGGACGTTTTTTTTCAGACTGTTCCCCAAAAGCCTTTTTCTATGGATGTCTGAAAAAACCAACGAGAGATTGGAGATACTTCAAGTAAAAAAGAAATTATCTATACTCAAAACTGATCAGTATGAAATAATGATTGTCATTGGATATTTTCTCGTCATGTCCTATAATGAAGTGCCTGCACATCGACACTACCAGTCTACTAATACTTCACTTGGCAACACAATAATCAAATTAGTTTACACAACTAGTACTACTGGGACATATATGTTCCAGCCTCTCAACATACCACCCTTTTGGAAAAAAAAGCTTAAAATGATAATTTTTCTCTTTTTTGTGATCAATGTGAAGGGTATATAACAAAATCAAGTCAATTGAATTAAAAAAAAAGTTTGGACTAAAAAGGTTAAGGAAACATTTTGTGGACTGTCTTGCTTTAATCTTTCCCCGATAATAGTTCCTTTAGTGACAGATATAGTTTGAATCGCTTGATCAAATCAAATGGCAGTTTAAAATCTATCATTAGTACTTTTGTAGTTTTATATTGTATACAGTTCTATATGATTTAACATATATTTGATTTAAATAAATTGTTATAGTTAAATATCATGTTAGTTCTCTTATTTCTAGTCGGGTTTTTTTTGTTTCAGATATTTTTATTGCCAGCTGGCGTATATTTTCTGCTGAATAGGTTATCGTAAGGGTCTGATGTGGTCGTTGCACGAGGTCGGTTTAGCTTTTTATGCGTGTCTATTTTTATCTTATTTTCAACAGGAGATTCAGAGTTAGCTCCACAATAAAAGCTTATTTATTATTACAGGGCGTATAAAATAATTAATTGGATTATTTAAAATATTGTTTAAAAATAAATTCGTTTTTATTTTTAGTTGTTTGGGTTATTTTATTAATTAATTGTTTAGCATAATTAATATAGACATGTTCGTAATTTAATAAATTGCTAAAGATCATTTATGCTTATATATATATATATATATATATATATATATATATATATATATATATATATATATATATATATATATATATATATATATATATATATATATATATATATATATATATATATATATATATATATATATATATATATATATATATATATATATATATATATATATATATATATATATATATATATATATATATATAAATATATATATATATATATATATAAAAATATATATATATATATATATATATATATAAAAATATATATAAATATATATATATATATATATATATATATATATATATATATATATATATATATATATATATATATATATATATATATATATATATATATATATATATATATATATATATATATATATATATATATATATATATATATATATATATAAATATGTCTACATCTCCCGTCTCACCCCCTCCCCTCAACCGAGCGCCCCACTTACAACCTCACCTCTTCTTTTCTGGTTATGAACATTGGGGAGTAGGCAGACTGAGGCCTCGGAATAAATCAACTAGATTCTTTTAAAAATGGCTTCAAAGTGGAAGCGGAAACGTCGAGACTTTATAAATCTAAAACGCGGTTCTACCCCAGAACCTACTAATTCTAATGTGTATATATATATATATATATATATATATATATATATATATATATATATATATATATATATATATATATATATATATATATATATATATATATATATATATATATATATATATATATATATATATATATATATATATATATATATATATATATATGTTACTACATTTCTAGATTCTGTGAAGTATTTAGAAACTTTATGGGACATATGCTATCTTAAGCCGTTTTGGGAAATAAAAAATGTTTTTTTAAGAAATTGGGCAACAAACATATTTGAATAAAATAATATTTTTTTACAACCAGCATAGTTATATACCTGAATTTTTTAATACGGTTCTTTAAAAGGTTGCTTTATGACAATATAATATGAGAATTATTTTATCGTATACAGGGCGTTTACAAGATGCAGAATTTATTGCTCTTTTGTGTTCCACTACAAAATATAGGGTGTTCTATTTAAAATTCCTACATAACATGAATTTTTAGGTTCTATTAATTCTGACATCATATTATTATAAAGCGACCTATTAAGGAACCATATTCAAAAATTTAAGTACCCTGTATATACAGGGTGATTCAGGAGGAAATGTCAATATTTCAACTACATGTTCACGGAATGACAATTAATATAAAAGTTTGCATAAACATAGATCCTATTCTGAACTGTTACCGATATACAGTGGTAAACATATTCATGGATGGCAAATGTAAGAGTGAGAAAATGTACCTTTACTTTTTTTTTTACTATTAAGCAATCATTGTTTATACCAGTTAATTATTAGTTAGTCATTAGCAAATTGATTTCAAGTTATTTCATTGATTTCATTATGCCTTCGTTATTCTCTCATCGTAAATATGCTGATATATAATTTGTTTATGTCTTTTGTAAGGGAGGCTCAAATTGCGCAGTCTCCAAATATTAGAGCGTTTCTCGAATCGGAGACTGCCAGATATAAGGGTTTTTGAACAAGTTTTTATCACTGCTGGAAAATCTGGTATGTTTCCAAGTGCGAGAATTGTAACTGAACGGCAATTGTAACTTGATCCTAAACAAGAAGAGGCAATCCTTGACATCGTTGATGATCCAAGCGCATGTACAAGGCGGATTGCAGATGTTTACCAAATGACACAATTGTCTGCTTGGAGGACTCTTCACATGCATTGTTTATATCCATTTCATTTACAACCGGTGCAACATTTGCAGGATGGTGCTTTTGCGTTAAGGACGCGGTTTTGTGATTGATTATATAAGTATGTTCTGTACACCGATGAAACGCAGTTCACTCGTGATGGCATAAATAATCTTCATAACGAATATCGATGGTCCGATGAAAACCCTCGCGCTACGGCTGAACATAATTTTCAACATCCATTTAACATTAATGTGTGGTATGGTTCGCTAAACAATGAATTAATCGGTTCATTCATATTCGATGGTCATCTCACATGAGAAGTTTACCTAAATTTTCTAGAGGATCATTTGCAAAACCTGTTAGAAAATGTTCCACTTAATGTACGACAAAACATGTACTTACAACATGATGGAACCCCAGCTCACTACAGTGAGAAATTTCTTAAACAATAACTTTCCAAGCCAATGGATTGGATGAGGTGGTCCGCACAATTGGCCAGCTAGATCACGAGACCTTAATTCTCTGGATTATTGTCTTTGGGGGTAGGTTAAATCTTTGGTATAAGCAACTAAAGTAGCAGCAAAGTAAATGTAGCTGCAGTTGTAATGAATAGACCGGAATCCATTTACAGAGCAACCCGAGCTATTGACTCTGATTCGCCAAAGACTGAAGTGTTTGGAAGTAAATTATGGTATTTTTTAAAATTACAAAACGTAGCCTAACTATTTATTATAAAAGTAAAATTAAAAAATTTTAATTTTTGTTTGCCCTCTATCTCTGTAATAGTTGAGAGTAGGACCCATGTTTATAGGAATGTTTATGCTCATTTTCGATCTCTGAATATGTAGCTGAAATATTGACATTTCTTCCTGAATCACCCCGTATATAAAGTAAGATTACTTAAAAAATCGCAATTTTTATTTATCGATACAGCTATTGGTTTTTTAAGTTGGCATGACTATCCTTGATATGGGACAGATGGGATTATTGTAATTGTTAAAAATTTTGGCCGGCGATTTCTTTGATTGATAAATTTTTCGATCTTATTGATCCAACAACTGTCTCGTTGTTTCTAGATCTAAATTTAGATGGGACTTGTTTATTTTTTTATAGTTATATGTTATTTTAATATTTATATTTATATCCGAATTTTGTATTTCAACACGCTTGCGTTTCATTTATAAGAAGTAAATGTACAGACAAAAGTAAGTGTCTCATTTAGAGTATAACAAAACTATAGTAAAGGTTTATAATCAAACTTGTTAATCGTAATTACAGATTAATTTTTGTTATGTAAGTTTGGTTAGTTTTTGGTGGTGTCTATTTTCTAATGGTGTCTATTTTCGCGTTTACAAAATGATGCTCTTCCATCAAGTAGTTAGTGTTTCTTGGCATATTATCTCCAGGTATACACCGATCATGATTTTTAAAATTAAGAATAACTTGATGCTAGCATATCTTGAAAGGTACTTAATGACGATAAGGAGAATTTCCATATACATTTTCAACGTAATATCTATATGAAAAAGTATCTTTTTGGAAATGGTATTTAGCTTTTCATTGGTCTGCCAGCAGAGCTAGAAAACATAGGAAATTTAAAATTGTTTGTAGATAGAATCCGTAAATATTGCTTAAAAAATATGTTCTGTATGTTTATATAAAACAATTTTTAGGGCTTATCAATGTAAACTCTTTTTTGAACCCCCAAAGAAAGAAATTAGGGACTACAAGATCTGGAGATCAGGGGCGAGGTCATCTCATATCTCCATTTTTGGAGATTATAGAAATGTTTCCTCAACCAGGCTATTGTAAGTAATGTCTGAATGATTGTGACGTGTTCATATATTTTTTTTCCTTTATTTGGGTTTTTCGCCACTATATATAACTCAAAAAATATCAAAAATACATGTTCTTATGTAAAGAAAGAATCACTGGGTAAAAGTAAAAAACCAAACGGAGACAAATTTCTCAGTGATTATTTTTTGTAATAAATTTGCCTAACGAACAAAATTTTAAAGATATAAAAATGTTATAAAAAAATGTTCAAACTTTTAACGTTAACGTTTCGGAGGGTCTTCTCCCCCCGTTTTCAAAACTAAACTAAAAAATAAATTATATTAATTTGTAATATATAAAGTAACGAGTGAAAGTAAATATATATATATATATATATATATATATATATATATATATATATATATATATATATATATATATATATATATACATATATTTTTTTTTAACAGTCAACATTACCTATACATATTTTTGCGTAGTAAGTCACTATCATGAAAATCTATTGTTGTCAATGTATGTATCGTTGACATACTCAAAACAAATATATTTACTTTCACTCGTTACTTTATATATTGCTAATTAATATAATTTATTTTTTAATTTAGTTTTGAAAACGGGGGGAGAGGACCCTCCGAAACGTTAACGATAAAAGTTTGTAAACTTTTTAATTTTATATTTTTAAAATTTTGTTCGTTAGACAAATTTATTACAAAAAAGAATCACAGAGAAATTTGTCTCCGTTTGGTCTTTTGTTTTTACCGTGATTCTTTCTTTACATAAGAACAGGTATTTTTGAGTTTTAGATAGTGGCGAAAAACCCAAATAAAGGAAAAAAAAATACAGACTATGGTAGCCATTTCAGTATAGGATGTAGCACCATATGCTGATAACACTGAGCATTTACGGTTCCTGCTCGTTCTGAATGGTCCAATTTTTATTTGTGCGTAAATTGACTGACTTTAATTCCCAGTTGCGCAAATCGTTGCCGTGTTGAAGTCTCCCAACACTTTCCTTTACACTTTGTATGTTTTCAGCTGATCTTGCTGTTCGTGGTTTGTTTTTTCTTCCAATATCATCCACAGACCCATTGTAGAAACTTTTGGCTACCAATTGGTCTAGTGTGCATATGCTTGGAAAGCTCATATCTGATTTTAAAAATTTGTCGCATGTAACGTTTTGTTAAAATGGTACATCTACTCTCAACAACAATTAACGTAAATTAAAGTAAAATTAAAGTAACAATTTGTGTTCATTTTACAAGTGGATACCCTTCAATTTTCAAAACTCCTTAATTCAAAACATTTTTTTGCGATCACCTATATAATTAGAACGGGATTATCCCATAATTATTTTTCGATTTTCAATATTCCGTATTGTGCCACACTGATTTAACAATGCCGCTCTCGTTGGTAGCCTCAGTTTTAGTTTTGTTTCATTGTGAATTTTATCGATTCCTGATTGCTTTGAATGTTGCATTTCGACATGTTTCCTTTGAATTTACAATTGCCAGTTTGGCCATGAATGCACACTTTTATATGTTGTTTCCATTCTGCAAATCGGACTCAATATTTTTGTATCGCAGGTATTGCATTAAGCCGATTGAAATTAATTATTTACGTCTTATTATTCGCAATCTCAAACCGTACTTGATAGGGATTTAACTTATGTAGGGTTGACATTATTTATAAAATTAACTAGCCATTATTCAAAATGATTTCGTAAATCTTTTTATGAATGTTTGTAATGTTTAATGAATTTATATTATGCTATAATAAATATAACTATGTATATATATATATATATATATATATATATATATATATATATATATATATATATATATATATATATAACAATAATAATAATAATAATATATAGAAGATTGGAAAAAACATAAAAGATTTACGTGGCAATGCAGATATAATGAAAGAATACTTGAAAGGCAAGCCATCTAGAAAAGTGACCTGAAAAGCCAAAGCCATAGCCAAAAAGGCAAAGATAGATATACGTATTAAGGAACAAGTAATTTCATATATAGACTAATGTAGACAAAAAGCAAAAACCAAAGTTTCAAGGTTGTGTAGATATAATGGGAATAAAAAAAAGGAAGGAGCAAAACGCACACTTTTATAAAAATCAGAAACAGTTTTTTCGAGATCTTGAAACGAATGAACCTAGTAAATCTAATGCCCAAAACATCGACCCAACAACATGTTACGAATTTTGGAAAACAACTTGGAAAGTATCGGAGGCGTACAACACACCAGCAGCCTGGATCTCAGATATCGAAAGCCTGCAACAAGGCTTGCGGGAAATGAATGTGGCTGAATTTACAACAGAAGAGGTTCGTAACGCTATAAGAAAAACCCAAAACTGGAAAGCACCAGGGCCAGATAGAATCCAGAATTTCTGGATCAAATATTTAGATGCCATACATGACAATTTATCACGGTGCTTCAGTAAAGCACTAACTAACCCCGAATCTATTCCACAATTTTTATCTGAGAGTAATACATATTTACTATATAAGAAAAATGACAAGATGCAGCCAAATAACTATCGACCTATAACTTGTCTTTCAGCACTTTATAAGTTAAAATATATCATCATTGTTTAGATAATAATATCCTAGAAGAAGAACAAAAAGAATAAGTAAGACAATCTGCGGGATGTAAACACCAACTTACTATAGATGCAATTGCCCTGAAGCACGTCCAGAGAAAAAAGCGTAACCTTAACTTATGTTACATTGACTAGAGTAAAGCATTCGACTCTGTCCCTCATGATTGGCTAGTTAAAGTTTTGGAAATTTACAAAATCTGCCCTAAAATCAGAGCAATGCTTACTCACTTAATGAAGCACGCCCAGAGAAAAAAGCGTAACCTTAACTTATGTTACATTGACTATAGTAAGGCATTCGACTCTGTCCCTTATGATTGGCTAGTTAAAGTTTTGGAAATTTACAAAATCTGCCCTAAAATCAGAGCAATGCTTACTCACTTAATGAAGTCTAGTTTAGGTTCTAGTTAATAAACAGCAGAAGGTTATCACATATATGGATGACCTAAAACTGTATGCAGAGTCCCAGAGCAAACTACAATCGCTTATTAAAACCGTAAAAATATTCAGCGATGATATTAAGATGTCCTTTGGCCTAGATAAATGTTATATCGTCAATATACAAAAAGGACAAGTTAAACAAAATCAGGAATCATTCTGTCAGATTCATTCATTGAAACCGGATGATACCTATCGATATCTGGGAATAGTACAAAATCAAATGCTAAATCATACGACACTCAAACATGAGTTCCAAGATAAATATAAGAAAAGAATAACGAAGCTTCTTAATACAAAACTCTCAGGGGGAATATATGTAAGGCAATCAACACATGGGCAGTACCGGTGTTAACATATTCATTTGGAGTGGTCAAGTGGTCAAACACAGAACTGGAAGAGCTAGACCGCATGACTAGACGACTTTTAACACAATTCCGTTGTTTGCATACCAATTCTTCTGTGTTGAGATTATACATTCCTCGAAAATATGGAGGTAGAGGGCTTATTAATATCAAAGAATTGTGTCTTAGTCAGGAAAAGGAGCTGCGCCAACATTTTCGAAAGATCAACTTATGAAACTTGCAACTCAGTTTGATCACAATTATACACCACTAAAACTGAGCCATGCAAACTACACTATCGAAACAGGGACAATACAAAACAACATAAATCTCTGGGAACATAAATCAATCCATGATAGATATGTAGAATTATTAAATGGCAATACTATTGATAAGAAAGCTTCTCTGCTCTGGTTAGACGAGAATCAACTATATCTGGAAACTGAGGGTTCCTGAGGTTGAGGATAAAGTCCTCAAAAATAATAATTACAAGAAATATATCCTTAAAGAAAACACTGAAGATGTATGTCGAAAGTGTGGTAAAAAAAGGGGAGACTGTTGAGCACATAATTGGTGGATGTCCTACTTTAGCAGAAAACGCATATTTAGGAAGGCATAATCAGCTTACTAAAATAATCCACCAAAAACCGGCACTTAATTATGGTCTTTTACCAACATCTACTCCGCCGTATTATAAATACAGTCCTCAAGCTGTTCGGGAGTCTGACGATGTGCTGCTTTACTGGGATAGATCGATAATAACTGACAGGGCTGTCGACTACAATAGACCAGACATAGTCTTAATAAATAACATATAAAAGTGGGGAACAATTATTGATATTGCCATACCACTGTCTCATAATATACATAAAACGGAGATGGAAAAGGTTTCTAAGTATGAGAATCTTTCTTATGAATTGAAGAACATCTGGCAACTTGAAAAAATGAACATCGAACCTTTTGAAATTTCCGCAGAGGGATTGGTGAGTCACAGGTTCTCCAAAAGTTTAACAAATTGCGGACTAAATAGAAATATCATTAAAGTGGGACAACGGGCTATATTGTTGAAAACCTGTCACATAGTTCGAAAATTTTTGTCTTAAGGCCAACGGGATACTGGGTTATAATGAAGTTTATCCCCAGGCTCCGAACCGAACTCCAACATCGCGAGAGAGGAATCGGTTAACGGTTTCCAGCTTTTTAAGCTGAGAGAGTTTAAGAGAGAGACACCAAGTCGATGAGAATACTAATATATAATGATTATCTGATGATAAGTATACGCCTCTGAGTCTTAAACAAATGGAACAACAAAATGAGAGCATTCAGACAACTGGAACAATTATACAAGAGTGGAAAAATATGTCTCTACATGGTAGACACCCCCATGATGTTGACCGTCAAGAATTCGACAAGAGTGCGTCGAACGCCTGGTTGACATGGGAAGGTCTTTTTCCGGAGACTGAAGGCTTTATGTGTGTAATTCTTTATGATGCACGTGTATCAAATGACACGTGTATGAAATGCCACGAAAAGCCTGAGACTATACAACATATTGTAGGAGCATGTGGTAGACTCTCCCAGACGGACTATCTTCACGGTCATAATCAGGTGGCCAGTATAGCCCACCAGGAGCTTGCAAGTCGTAATAACCTTATAACAGAGAGCGTTCCTTATTATAAATACACCTCGGAGGCGGTATTAGATACAGCCAATTTCAGGTTATATTATGACCGAACAATAATAACCGACAAAACCGTTCACTGTAATAGGCCAGATATTATATTGCTAGATAAAAAGAAGAAATCTGCATTCCTAATCGGCATAGCTGTTCCAAACACACACAACGTTCAAAAGACGGCTGAAGAAAAAGTACAAAAATATACAGACCTCAAGTTAGAAATAAAACGGATATTAAAGTTCTCCTAGGTCCATATTATGCTATTGATAATTTCAACAACTGGCATTATGCCAAAGAATCTGAAAAATAACATCAAATTTCTAGGACTAGAAGAAAATCTGTTTAAAATAATGCAGAGGGCCGTAATCCTTAATACTACTCGCATCGCCCGAAATTTTTTGGAAGAATGAAGTTGTTTTGGTTATGGCCCGCACTTTATGTAAAATCCAGCTTAGCTTGGAAGAAAAGATATAAAGGAACATAATAATAATATTTATTTGTTCCCAAATCTATAAGGCATTGAACATCGTTAAGAAAGTACATAAAAACACTTAATTCTATATAAAAAAACAGAAAAAAAATTAATTACAATTTAAATATATTTATAACACAAGGCATAAAAAAAAGAAGGAAAAAGAGGAAGAAAAAAAGACAATTGGAAAAAAAGAAGAGGAGAGAAATAGACAGTCAACATAGTATTGTTAACATAACTTACATGATTTAGCCGAAAACATAATTTATACAAACATAAACAGTCAAATTCACTAAAACAGGCTATTCTAATAATTTAATTCAATTTAATTTGTTTTTTGCTTCCCCAAGAAAATCGTTTAATGAATAATAAGTCTTGCTCAACAAAAAAATTTTTAATCGCTCTCACAGACTGATTACGTGGCAGATCCCGAACACACTCCGGAAAAGTATTATATATATTCATAATATGCACATTCTTCTGTATATAACTAAAATTACATCTTTCATTCACGAGATTCGACTTATATAACCATGCTTTGCGATAGCCTCCCCAAAGAGATCTCTATTATTAAATACAAAAACGTACGAATCCAAAATAAACATGCTGACAAGGATCAAAATTCCTTTGCCAATAAAAACATTTCTGCAGCTTTCGTAATGCTTCATTTGAAAAACACTTCTTATGCATCTTTTTATTGGGCACAATTATTCTCTCTATATCTGGAGAATTTCCCCAGAAAATCAAACCGTATCTTATTCTCGTCTGAACATAGATATGGTAAGCTGACATTGCAGCCTCAAAACCAACATTCTGAGCTATGATTCTCAATGCGTAGCAATACCGAGACAAGCCTGCAGCAACCGTTTCCACCTCTCCAATTCAGCTTTCTATCAATCACAAGGCCCACGAAACACACTTGTTCCGAAGACTGAATTTTGACGTCTTTATAGGCAAAAATAATACTGTTACTCTTTCTATTGCTGAATACAATGGACTGGGTTTTAGGCACATTTAAGACAAGATCCCCAGTAGAGAAGTATTCATCAAGAATTCGGCACGATTTCCAAACACTCTCGAGCATCAACTTGGAATCATCTTCGCTAAAAATCAATTCTGTATTATCCGCATAGAGTACTGTGTGCTGTTCTGTAATGTTTAGAAGTTGATTTGTATAAATAATATATAATAGTGGACCCAATATAGAACCTTGAGAAACGCCTTTTGTCACACAAATCTTATCAGACAAAATAGCTCTACCGCAACATTTTAATATACAGGGTGTTCCAAAAAATGTATACACACTTTATTTTCTGTTAACTTACTCATACTGCATTCTTTTTCAGATTGATCTAATTTTAAAAAATGGCTGCTACTAGACTTACCTTTGAGGAACGGAAATTTATCCTGAAGTGTTACTGGAAATACGAATGCGGTAGAAGTCCAAAGACAGTTTAAGCGAGAATTTAACTTATTCACGTTACTGAAGAACATCATGTTAATTTGTCAGGAGTCACAGTGTGGTGTGGCTTATCTGCAAAAGATTGATTGGGCCGTTCTTTTTTTGCAACAGGTGCTGTTTATCTTAATTTGCTACAGGAAGCAGTGATCCCACACATTCGGGAAACTTTTGAGGGTAAGAACATTTGTTTTCAACAGGATGGGGCACGGACGAAAAGGTTGGGTTGAATACTCCGCACGTTCACCTGACCTTACACCTCTCGACTTATTTTTGTGGGGATATATTATAGACAAGGTTTATAAGACAAAACCGGTAACAGTCAATGAATTAAGAGTAGCGACTGAAAGAGAATGCGGACAAATACGAATGGAAATGATTTTCCATGTTTGCGATTCCATTGCTTTTCGTTATCAGCAATGCGTGGACCACGACGGTGGGCAGTTTGCTGTTGTGATATTTGGCTGTTCCCCTTTTTTTGAAACCCTAAAGTAAACTGTATGAAAATGAATACTAATTTTAGAACCAGTCAAAATGTGTATACATTTTTTGGGTTAGAATTATACTAGAGATACATCTCAATCATTATGGAATATAGATTTTTCCTTTGATATACTCTCAAACACCAGTCGGAAGTCCATTTATTAATTAATGTCTAAATAATAGATACAATTAAGATACGATACAACGAAGAAAATTTTGTTAGTAATTCTTTGTGATCATGAATAAAATGTTGCTCTATTTTTCAATCAATATAAACAGATGCTCTAAATCCAAAAAAATAATAATTCTAGGTTGGGAAATGGAAAAAACCGATTGTAAACAGCCGAACTGACAACTGTAAATAAAACGTAAACATGTCGAAATGCAAAATTCAAACAATCGATAAAAATTTCAGTCACACAAAAACGTGGCAAAACTGAGGCCATAAATGACTATGGAGTTGTTAGGTCAATGTAACACAATACAGAACAGCGTTGATGTTATTTTTGGACGAGATTGAATGGGAAATTCCGAAAATAACTTTATTTTATATTTAAATTAACCTACAAATGCCTTTAAAACATTTAATGAGCAATTAAGGTTTAGTCGGGAAGCTTAAAGACTAACATATTATAGTTATATTAATTATGATATAGTTTAGGCAGAATATATAATTTATCATTAAAGACTCAATGTAACTATAGTAACAAAATAACTTTTAAAACCAAAAATATATAGTTTAATGATATTTGTACTTCTACAAATTATTGCACAAACTTTTAGTTCTGAATTCAAATAATAATAAATTGGCTGTCTATTTTTTGGTTTTTTTTTCACTTTTAAACACACATAATTTTCTATCCTAGTATGTTCTCAGGGGGGCAGTGCGCCCCACAGGTAATAAGTAAAATTTATTACATAAGTAAAGGTGATATTAAAAAGTAAGGTGATATTTTAAATAAAACACAAACCGTTGAAGAGAAAACTTGAAGAGATTTACCACTAAAGCCTTATTTCTCCTTCTCTGAAAAGCAAATTACATGTTTCTAATCCAAAAGTGCCAAGATTGTAAGCTCTACCAAAAATTCATAAACCAGGAAAATCAATGAGACCAATTATATCAGCCATTGATTCTCCAACATACAACTTGGCAAAGTGGTTAACAAAGGAATTTGATAACCTACCAAACCAACTACCTTCCTGTTCTGTGATAAATTCAACCTAATTCATAGAAAAAGTCAAAAATACACATCTACAGGAAGGTAAGGTTTTGGTTTCCTTTGACGTTTCATCGTTGTATCCGAGTGTCCCGATTCCACATACCTTGAAATACCTAAGGGAGTTAGTCGAGTTAAACGGTTTTAATAACAAAATTGTTTCTGAGTACATCTCCTTAACAAGATTATGTATGAAGCAAAATTGTTTTCAGCTTAATAACAGGTTTTATGAACAACAAGAAGGAACGGCAATGGGCAATCCTTTGTTACCGTTCTTAGCCAACTTATTTATGAGTAAATTTAAAACCGAGGCAAAAGATGAATTCAATTCCTTTCCGAAGGTATGGTTAAGATATGTGAAGAACTTAACTTTAAGAACTTAAATAGTAAATCCGAAAATATAATATTCACGCATGAACTCGAAAACAACGATAGTTTACCATTTCTGGATGTGTTAGTCAGTAGAAATAATAAAAATAGGTTAGATTTTGATATTTTCAGAAAAACCACCACCACTTCGAGATACATTCCTAACGATTCAAATCATAGCTTCCAAAATAAGATGGCTAGTTTAAATTTTATGATAAATAGATTAATTAACTTTCCTTTAAATAAAGATAATTATAACAAAGAATTAAAATTAATTAGGGACGTATCTGAAGTGAATGGTTATAATAAGAACATTGTAGATAAACTAATTAGAAAACATAAGTTCAGAAAATTATTGAAAGAATCTTCGACTTTTCAAAAGGATCAGAACACAAAGAAATTCATGGTAATACCATTTGATGCCCAGTTGACAAGAGGACTAGACAAAATTAAAAAAAATGGACATTAAGGTTGTGTACAAACCATATAATAAATTAAGAGAAGTTCTGGGTAATCCAAAGGATAAAGTAGAGCAGCATGAAAAGTCGGGGATTTACGAAATTAGTTGTCAAGACTGTGATCGAAGGTATATTGGGTAAACAAAAAGATCCGTATTGACAAGATATAAAAACATATTGCCCACTTAGATATGGGAGAAATGAAAAATCTTGTGTTGCCCAACATGCAATCGAACATGACCACAGTATAGATATTAGTAATTTAAGACTAATTAAAAGTGTTAATAATAATAGGGCTTTGGATGCATATGAAATCATTCAAATAGAAAAATGCAAGAAAATCATGAACCGAGATAAAGGACCGATTCCTTTCAGTCAACTTTTTCAATTACTAATGTAACGCTTAGTACACTTCACGGTTCATGATTTTTACATGCTTCGTTAGGTATGGTTTTCATATAAATAGAACATAGTTTAGTTTTAGAATTAGATTAAATCATATCCTGATGATGCTAAGATGGTTAGCGAAACGTGCGTCGAGCAGTTCAAAAAGTGTTTTGGTGCTTAGTGGTAAATCTTTTCAAGTTTAGTGTTTCACACCAAAGGTTCCAATAGAAGAATTAATAAGCCGTTTAGTTATTCATGCAAATTTTCTTTGTCTCCTTCAAGGTTATCCCCTTCTATTACATTACAGTTATTTCAACGTTTTTTCGAGTTTCGAAACAGTTTTTGTTCTCGATTCCTGCTTGGTATCTCTTTCAAATCAGCTAGCACCCTCTTAAATTGCTTCTATAGTCTCAAAACAGCATCAATATCGAGAGCACATGAAAAAACCACACAGTACCGTATCTGGTAAATATGCTGCTTGCAAAATGGTGTTTGATTTTTAGCGAAATTTAACGAACAATTATTGCGGTATACGGTTTTGCATTATCGTGATATATATTTTTTTTAACGTTCGGGTTTTTTAATTTTCTTTTCGACTAACATAAATAATGCAGAACGCTCAAATAATATCTTTATGAACTATTTGGCTAATTGGACGAAACTTTCTGTGGACTACAGTTAACATAATTTCGATTTTTGACCGGATTGAAGTGGATTTTTTGGCGTTGGTTTATTTTTAACTCGATATTCTCTTGATTGATGAGGTCTGTTTGGGTAGTAAACATAGACCCATGTCTCGAATATGATCCATATTTCAGAATGTTATCATCCGAATAAAGTATCTCTTCAGCAACGTCAATACGGCGATACTAAAAAAAAAATCAAATTTTGGGAACAAACCCAGAAAACACACCATACAAACCTAAAGTACTTTACAAAATTGAATGAATTGATCAAAATGATATTGAACTAATATCTACAATAATCTCTAATACTTAATCAGCGATTCCTCTAAAAGATTTTTTATTTTGGTAATATTTTCGTCACTGTCTGACGTGGAAGGTCTTTCATAACGACATTCATCTTCAAGTGCTTCGCTACCATCAATAAAGTGCTTGTGCCACTTTGTAAACATTTTTTTTACATAGCTTTGTCGATATAATAATTTCTTAACATCTTTAGTGCATCAAAAGAAATTATTTAACACCTACAAAAGACGTTATCATTTCTAACTGAACAAGTGAAATTATATAATATAAAATAATAATAATAATAATAAATGTTTTATTTTGGTCAGATATAAAAGGTAGTCATACCAACTTAAAAATATATAATTATTAATATTATATATAATATAATATAATATAATATATATATATATATATATATATATATATATATATATATATATATATATATATATATATATATATAATATATATTATATATATATATATATATATATATATATATATATATATATATATATATATATATATATATATATATATATATATATATATATATTATATATATATATATATATATATATATATATATATATATATATATATATATATATATATATATATATATATATATATATATATATATATATATATATATATATATATATATATATATATATATATATATATATATATATATATATATAAACCATTTGGCTTGAAAACAAACCTGAAAAAAAGTCAGGTTATGTTCAATAACTTCGCTCAGGACAGAAGAATTTCAGTTTTAGGAAGGGATTTGGAGATTGTGAACAGCAGCAGAAACATAAGGCGTTTAAGAGCAGACTCCCACTTTGCCTGAAAAGAAAAGTCTTCGATCAGTGCGTTCTACCCGTTATGACATACGGAAGTGAAACCTGAACACTCACATCGCAATCAATTCAAAACTTCGGGTGGCACAGAGGAGAATGGAAAGATGTGTGCTTGGCATTACTAGACGAGACATAAAGTCCTGCGCATGGATCAGAGAACAAACAAAAGTCTGTGACATCATTGGAAGAGTAAAGCAATTGAAATGGAGATGGGCAGGCCATATAGCGAGGCGATGGGACGACAGATGGACCAAGGCGATCCTGGAGTGGATACCGCTTGATCGCAAAGGTCCGCGAAGAAGACCGAAAGCACGATGGATTGATGACATCGTTAGGTATATCGGGCCCGAGTGGCAGAGGAAAGCCCTGGACCGTGAAAGCCGGAAGCATGCTGAATAGCATGCTATATATATATATACAGACTGATGATGATATGATGATATAGATACAGGCTGATGATGATGATGATAATGGTAATGATAATAATGATATTAATGGACAGCTGCGAATATCTCAAAATAAGCAGCCCCGAACCAAGGCAAAAAAAAACTAAATCCACTTAGCCTCTGACTTGTATCAAGCGGTTGAGTGGTCAGCGTCTGTTCACCAAAAAGTACAGGAAAACAGTGGGCAGTTTTCCCGCTCATAAATGGACTAACCATAATGGTAGAAGATTGGTTGAACTATGTTCGCAGTTTAATCTAAAAATAATGTCAACCCATTTTAAGAAGAAAATATCAAAACAAAAGACCTGGAGGTGCCCAAACACGTACATGGGTGAATTTCAAATTGACCATGTTGCCATTTCGTACCCTAATTATAAAGAGATTTACCACCGAATGAAGGTGATATAATTAGGCAAATCAAGCGGCTTAAAAATGACAAGGCTTCTGGTGAAGATGGAATCACTGCGGAACTTTTGAAATCCGCTGGTCCAGGTACAATCAGGGAAATAACCAAAATTCTACAAGAAGTTTGGCGAACCGAACGGATTCCGGAAGATTGGAAAGATGCTCTAATCCATCCACTACATAAGAAAGGAGATAGAACGGATGTAAACAACTATAGAGGGATATCTCTTCTAACAGTTTGTTACAAGATTCTATCTCAATGTCTACTAGACAGAGCACAGGGACAGTTAGAACCTAACATTGGTGAATATCAAGCAGGTTTTCGACCGGGCAGATCCTGCCCTGAACAGATCCTGAATCTGAAGTTGATTCTAAGACATCAAAAACTGTACAATAAAAATCTCGTCTGTACATTTGTGGATTTCAAAAAAGCATATGATTCTATTGACCGCGAATCTTTATTCCGAATCTTGAAAGAACAACGTTACGTTAACTAACACAAGGTCAAAAGTTAAATTCATGGGTGAGATCTCAGAGCCCTTCGAAATTAAAACTGGAGTGAGACAAGAGGATGAACTCTCACCACTCTTATTTAACTGTGTTCTAGAAAAAGTAATACAGGAGTGGCGTGAAAAAAAGTCGGCCCTGAATATTGACCAGCCCATTAAACTGGGGAGAACCAACATCAAAATTGATTGTCTGGCATTTGCTGATGATCTAGCAATTTTAGCTCAAGATGTATTAACAGCACAGAAACAGATTGAAATCCTAAAAGAAACAGCAGAAAATGTAGGACTCCAAATTTCCTTTGAAAAGACACAATACATGACCTGCAACAGACTAAGAACGCCATTTCTAAAAACAAAATATGGTAACATCAGACGAGTCTCTCAATTCAAATATTTGGGTGAAATAATCATGGAAAATGGGTTGGAAAAAGCGGTCAATAAGGGTAGATGTCAAAAAATGGAAACGGCATTGAAACTTACACAAAATATTTACAACAAAAAATGCCTATCTAAAAACACAAAACTGAGACATTACAACACAGTTATTAAGCCAGAATGTCTATATGCTGCGGAAACGCTCATTTTGAATAGAAAGAGAGACATCGAGGACATTGAAAAGAAGGAAAGAAAAATCATAAGAAAAATCCTAGGGCCCAAACAAATAAATAGCACAACATACCGACTTCGAGAAAACCAAGAAATCAAACAATACACAGATATACATAGCGATATGAGAAAAAGAAGATTTAAGTTTTACGGACACATAAAACGGATGAATCCGAGTAGGTTAACTAGACAAATAGTCGAATTTTATGAAAATAGGAGTAAAGCTAAAGTAGAAATAATTAAATGGATTGCTGCAATTAAAGAGGACCTAAGATCAGCAAATATTACACAAAGTGAAATTCAGGATAGAGGCTGTTTCAGACACAAGGTTAACGTTTGGACGGTTGGCCAGAGAGAAAAATGTAGGAAGATCTTGGTCTGACGAAAGGAAAAAAGCTCATAGCGAAAGAATGAAATTAGTATGGGCACAAAGGAAGGCTAACAACAACAAACGCCTCTAATTGTACTTCGCGTGGTCCACCAGGACCCATACGTGAATAATAATAATATATATATATATATATATATATATATATATATATATATATATATATATATATATATATATATATATATATATATATATATATTTGCCAGACATTTGGTATTCCATGATGGCATTTACGGTGATGATTTGACAGCAACTCCTGTCAGAAGTTCGGATACACTAAAAAGTCACTCTTTATATACTAAACTCGTTCGCTTAGTCAAAATGACACTGACACACAAAAGCAAAAGTCATAATATGAAATCAGTTGGAGGAATTTAATATTACCTAAGACAGAAAAGAGAGCGATGGGCTGGCCCTTATTTCATTTAGCCCTTTTTCATGTTATTGGACCCCGCAACGTCATAACATAAGGACAACATACTTTGTGAAAAGATTCATTTATAGCTCTCGAAAACGCGGTTTTTGAATGCGTGGTTGTTACAACAATCCTAACGACGTAAAGTCACTAGAATTGTGGTTTTTATGTGTAAGAGTGTTATGCCTGTGAGTTATGCACGGGTAACCACCTCTTTCGGTACATTGTAATAATTCACTTCGAGTTGCTTATTGATGGTAAGGCAATAAATTCAGAACTCTACTTAGCTTAACTTGAAAAATACCCAGTTTTGGTCAATCGTAAAAAAGTCTTCCTTCTGTAAGACTATGCAAGATTCATATCTGACTCACAATTTACATGTGATCACCTCAAATATTAATGAATTATATTTTGAGTTTCTCTTTTATCCATCATATAGCCCTGACCTTGCTCCGTCTGATTAACACTTGTTCCGGTCTATAGATCATTTTTTTAAGAGGAAAGAGATTCAGAACTGAAAAGTAAGTAAAAACTGGCTGTGTTGAGACCAAAAACTCATCGTGGTGCCGAAGATGAATAAAATTACTGGCTGAAAGATGGGTTGAGGTCATCAAAAATCGTTATTATTATTATCTCATCGGCTTGGTGTCACTCTCTCAGCTTAAAATGCTGGAACCATAAACAGATTCCTCCCGCGCGACGTTGGAGTTCGGCTCGGAGCCTGGGGATACATTTTATTACAACCCAGTATTCCATTAGCGAACATTTTCGAACTGTGTCGCAGGTTTACAACAATATAGCTCGTTGTCTGACTTATATGACATTTCAGTTTAGTCCGTAATTTGTCAAACTTTTGGAGAACCTGTGGCTTACCAATCCCCCTGCGAAAATTACAAAAGGTTTCTTGCCTTTTTCAAATTGCCAGATGTTCTTCAGCTCATAAGAAATATTCTCATACTTAGAAACTTTTCCCACCTCGGTTTTATATATATTATGAGACAGTGGTATGGCAATATCAATAATTGTTCCCCGCTTTTCTTTCTTGTGTATTAAGACTATGTTTGGTCTATTGTAGTCGACAGCTCTGTCAGTTATTATCGGCCTATCTGTAGTAGTCGACTATCCGACGTAATCGACTGTCCGTAGTAGAGCAGCACATCGTGCTCCAGAACTGCTTGAGAACTGTATTTATAATACGGCGGAGTAGATTTTGTTAAAAGACCATGATTGAGTACCAGTTTTTGGCGATGGATAATATTAGCATTATGCTTATTAGCTGATTATGCGTTTTCTGCTAAAGTAGAATATTCACCAATTATGGGCTCAATAGTCTCCCCTAATTTGCCACACCTTCGACATGCCTTTTCAGTGTTTTGTTTAAGGATATGTTTCTTGTAATTATTGGTTTTGATGACTTTATCCTGGGTCGCAATAACAAATCCACCATTTTCCGGATATAGTTGATTCTCGTTTAACTAGAGCAGAGAAGCCTTCTTATCAATATTATTGCAATTTAATAATTTGATAATCTACCATATGTTCCTAACAATTTATGTTGTTTTGTATTAACCATATTTCGACAGTGCAGTTTGCATGACTTAGTTTTAGTGGTGTATAATTGTAATCAGCCTGAGTTGCGAGGGTCATAAGTTGATCTTTGGAACTTAGAAAATGTTGGCGAAGCTTCTTTCCCTGATTAAGACATAATTCTTTGATGTTAATAAGCCCTCTACCTCCCTATTTTCGAGGAATGTGTAATTCGCAAACAACAAATTCGAATGTGTAATTCGCAAACAACGGCATTTTGTTAAAAGTCGTCTAGACATGCGATCTAGCTCTTTCAGTTCTGTGTTTGACCACTTGACCACTCCAAATGAATATGATAACATCGGTACTGCCCATGTGTTGATTGTCTTACATATATTGAGTTTGAGTTTGAGTGCCACATGGTTTAGCATTTGATTTTGTGCTATTCCCAAATACTGATAGGTATCATCCAAATACTGATAGGTTTCAATGAGTGTATCTGACAGAATGATTCACGATTTTATATAACTTGTCGTTTTTGTATAATGTCGATAGAACATTTGTCTAGCCCAAAGAACATCTTAATATCATCCTTGAATTTTGTTACGGTTTTAATAAGCGATTGGAGTTTGTTCTGAGACTCTGTGTGCAGTTTTAGGTCATCCGTATATAACAGATGTGATAACCTTTTGCGATCTTATTTTTTAAGATTAAGATATAATTATCATTAGTGAAAGACACGTTGGCATATAGCGGACATTCGATCATTCTTTGATTGATTTGATTTGATTTGAATCTTTGAATTCTCTTTCTCCTTCAGTTCGTGGTAATATAAACCGTTTTTTACTACTTTGTGAATGGTGTTTCCTATATTTTGTTAGTGTAGTTCTAATTATTCGTTGTAGCCTTTTGATATCTGTATTTAACCACGTTATAATTCCAAAAGAATATGTTAAGGGTTCTCTAGATCAGATCTGCATATGCTTTCAAGTCTGGAAGTAAATTTTTTAGTTCGAGCTTTTTTAATGACCGTATGCTCAACTTTCTTGGACTGTTGTATTCCATTATACCATTATACACTTTACCCTCCTGCATTGGCTTTACATATTCTTGTTCTGCAGTAACAAACCCTAACTTAGATCATCTCTAACTTAGACCCTCTCTTTATGTTAATAATTCTACATTTATCCTATCTAAAATGCGACGTGCGAGTGGTGTTGCCTATATTGGTTCGTTAGTGTAGTTCTAATTATTCGTTGTAGCCTTTCGATATCTGTGTTTGACCAAGATATAATTCCAAACGAATATGACAGGGCTGGTATAGCAAAAGTGTTTATAGCTTTTACTATATTTCTACTGTCAAGGTTAGACCTGCATATGCTTTCAAGTCTGGACATGAATTCCTTAGTTAGTGTTTCCTTAAAGAGTTTATGCTCAACTCTCTTGGATTCTTGTATTCCAAGATATTTATATACTTCGCCCTCCTGCATTGGCTCTATATATTCCTGTTCTGCGGTGACAAACCCTGTCATCTCTAACTTAGATCCTCTCTTTTTGTTAATAGTTCTGCATTTATCTAATCCAAAGTGCATGTTAATATCAGTTGTAAATTTCTCCACAACCTGAAGGAGTTGTTGCAATTTCGGTGGCGAAGATGCATATAATTTTAAACCATCCATGTACAGCACGTGCGACACATTTCGATTTTGGAGTTTATATCAGATTTGCCTTCTTTCAGATTAGAGAGTGGATTCAGTGCCAGGCAAAACCACAGAAGGCTCAACGAGTTTCCCTGAAATATGCCGCTTATCACCATGATTTCCACAGTCTTGGTGGTACTTCCATTTTGCGATAAATGAATGGTAGTGTGCCACTCTTTTATCGGTTCTTGAAGTGTGTTTATTAAAGCTTACCGAACTTTGTATAGTGCTAGTATCTTAATTAACCAAGAGTGTGGAATCGAGTCGAAGGCCTTCTGATAATCAATATAACAGCATGATAAATTTCGATTCTTCTTCCGAGCGTGTTTCAATATAACTGAATCTATAATAAGTTGTTCTTTACATCCCTGCATTCCCTTTCGACAACCCATTTGCTCTTTAGTTAGTATATCATGTTTGTCTATATGTCCTGTGAGTAGTACTGTGAAACATGATATTTGTAGTTTATATATCGTTTAAAGACAAGTAATTGGCTGGGCTATTAGGGACGGTTCCTTTGGGGAGTAATATGTACTCCCCAAAACATATGTTTTACCTGGAGTAAGAAATCGAGGAATTTGTTTTGGTTCTCTTATAAACGCATTGAAATGCCTTACTATGAAAGGGTGAAGATATGTGAGCTATTAATATTATTATTATTTTTATATATTATTATTATTATTATTATTATTATGTTTTGCCACACTATTCTAGACGTTTAACGTTAGAGGACCACTTATGTTATTTAAGGTCATTTGTAAAATAATCAAGACTCATTTTCAGACATTTTTCATTCATATTCTTTCAAAGATAATGTGATCACTATTCCGTAGTATGCTAAATTGATCTAACAACCTCATTGTCCTTTGTAGCTTCAATTTTAGCTCGGCTTTGACCGTAATTTTTATTGCTTTCTAATGGCTTTGAATTTTGCATTTCGACGGGTTTCCGTTTCATTAACAGATGTCAGCTCGGTCGTGTGCAATCTGTTCTCTATATTTTCCATTCCAATTTGAAATTAATATATTTTTTGTTTATTTTTGGAGCATTATTTTACGCTTATTGTAAAGCGATATTTGTTCAATTTCGATTTAGCGATATCGAAATTGCTTAATTTATTAGATTTATCTGTTGTTCTATATTCCTTTTATTATTTAAATGATAATTAAGAGTTATTTTCATTACTTTTTTGGTGTCCGACATATAGAGGGTGTTTCGGAAAGGACTACTTCTGGTTTTTTTTTGTTTTTATTTTCTTTTCATCTGTTTCTCTGTCATATTGTTTTTTTATTAGGTTTAAAAAATCTCTATTATGTAAGCCAATTTACGATTGTGCACAAAAATACCTTTATGACACAATATTGTGGATTCTTTTAACTGAGATAGCCGATACTTGATGAAAATTCATTTTAAATAGAAGATCTAAGACTCATGTCACATATCCATATAAAATACAGTAGAAATTTCAATAAATGTGAATTTCAGCATCTATTATTAAGTGTTTAACTTGATTTTTGGCCCCCACATATCATCGTCTGCAGAACCTCTTCATCTTCAAAACGAGATACACCTCTTGTAAATATAACCTATAACATAAGTTGTAGACACGTACAAAAAGCAACCCTTAAAGCACTCTCTTTTGTTTCCCTTTTAGCTAAAAAAGAAAGCTACGGAAGCTCAGGACATAATTTGTGCAGCTTTGAGAGATAATGCTGTTTGGTATAGTAGATAGTATAGTTTGGTACAGCTGTTTGGTACATTTGGGTTGGTACATGTCAGCAATTTTTATGATATGGTACTTTTAACTTGTACGATGCAGCTCATTAGGGACAGTCCACAAAGTGCAGAATAAAGAAATTGAAGAACTGCTGGAAGAAAATCCTTATCGTACATTGATATAACTTGGACATGAACTCGGAGTAATACCACAAATCATTGCTAAATGTTTACACAAACTAGGAAAATGTTTACACAAGCTATGAAAGCTTACGAAAGCTATGAACTTATAGCTGATAATAAGAGTAGACAATTTGATGTTATGTTATTGCCCTCCAGATTCAAGAAAATGAAAATAACGACTTAAAAATTATACTGGCAAGGGAAGAAGGGAAATCACATAATCACATATAGCAAAAATGACTGTGAAAATGATCACCGCGATTTTATCGAACTCGGAGTATTCTTCAAACTTGGCCTTTTCGGATGTTCATCTCGGCCGACTCTTTACAGCTTTTGAGAAAGTTGAAAAAAACCTTAATGACTTCATCACATTAAAACCAAGTTTATTTTTGAATCTGGGGTTCGACGGCTGCAGGTGACCTACAGGTAACGAAAGTATGTAGAAATTGAGGAAAGTTACTTCAAAGTTTGTATAACTTTTTTCATAAATAAATGTCAAAGATAGTCAAGAAAGGTCAAGAACTAAGTTATGAGCCTGATAATAAAATTAATTTGCAATTCGGTTTCTAATAAAAAAGAAGAAAGCAAATGTCTACGATACGTGCTGCTTTCGTAAGCTTAATTTTGTCTGGTTGATTCTCTTTTCTAATGGCTGACGCTTGTATCTTGTCGGGTTTCTTTTGTTTCTGACGTTTTTATTGTCAGTTGGCTGTGTCCGTATATATTCTCTGAATTGGTCATCGGGAGGATCTGATCTCGCCGTAAAATTTTTTTTTGTGGATCACATTTCGTTTGACATAACAAAGGTTTCCTTGTTAGTACAGAGTATAAAATAAATACTTGGTTAATATACGAGAGTTGATCTTAAAGTTTTTAACCTAACAAATCAATTGTGGCCACAGATATATATATATATATATATATATATATATATATATATATATATATATATATATATATATATATATATATATATATATATATATATATATATAGGGTGTTCTCAAAGTTGGGTCATTTATTTTAACAGGTTGAGTATCTCGCAAAAATAAGTCATTTTACCAAAAATCATTTATATAAAAATTGTAAAATAAAGAAGTTATTAACAGTTGCAAAATTTGAATATAGACTTGACTTTTTGATATTCTCGACCACTGCGTTGTGGAGAGGTCAATTTGGCAAAAGAGAGGTCAATTTAGCAAAAATTATTTATATAAAAGTTGCAGAATAACAAAAACAAAAATGTTACATGTTATAAAAATTATTCAAAATTGTCACCATTTGTTCGGTTAGCACAAAATCTTGCTGGGCGTACCCATGCATCACTACACAGGTCAAAAATAAAATCCGGGTGTTCACGAATAACGTTATAAGCGTTTTTGTAGTTCTTCCACAGTATTTACTTCTCCTTCGTGATAAACTAACTTTTCTAAATAGCCTCACAGAAAAAAATTTCAGCGCACTAAATATGGTGAGCGTGCAGGCCAAGAAAAGGGTCCATTGCGCCCTATCCATCTGTTAGGAAATTCATTATATAAATTTCGTAAACTTCTCCTCTAAAATGTAGCGGAGCTCTATTATATAGAAACCATATATTCTGTCTAACATTTAAAGGAACATCTTCAAATAATTGTGGCAGATTGTTTTGAAGAAAGTCTAAATAATTTTCACCTGTCAGTCGACCTGGAAGAAAGCCTTTCTGTCTTCCAGGTCGACTGACATGAAGAATGAATGCTTATTGGACCTTCCCAATAAGCATTCTATTTACTACGCCAGTCCCTACATTTACTGAAAATCTATGCTGAAAGTGGGTTCTGTTCATAGCATTCTGATTTTCTACCGTCCCAAACATGGTTGTTGTAAAAATTATTTACTCCATTTGTTGTAAATGTAATCTCGTTGATAGCCACAATAAATTTGGTAAACTTTTTATTTCTGTTGTACTGATATGGCTGTAAAAGCCACTGAAAAAATTCAACTCTTCTAGGATAATCTTCGGGTTGTAAAGCTTGTATCCATTGATACTGATAGGGATAAAAGTGTTCTTGTCGTATAGTCTTCAACACTTTACTATAACCAACTTCAACTTGACCTGCTATAGACCTAGTGCTCGTTGTTAGGCTCGTCTTCGACAATTTCTTAAATAGCTTCTTCAAACTCTACCATTTCGCGTGGAGGAGGTCTTCCAGCATGACCTTCTCGTTGTGCCTTTAAGTACCCTGTTTCGCGAAGTCTTCTAACTAAATTTACAAACATCCGCGGAGCCGAATGATTTCTTAAAGGAAACCTTTCCGTGTTCAAACGATATGCTGCGGCTGCATTTTGTTGGCACTCCCTTTAAGTTAATATTATGTCCACTAGTTCATTGTTTTCATAAACGTGTGGTATTTTAATAGCAATAAAGTACCTAAAAATTAAACATGCACTATTAAGAAATTATTACCACTGGTTAAATCGAACATCGCACTCAAAAGATATCGTACAATAATACAAAAAACTAGCCATACCCAGTATCAGCAGTAAACAGATACCTTATGTGTTTACAACGCAGTGGTCGAGAATATCAAAAAGTCAGGTCTGTTTTTAAATTTTGTAACTGTTAATAACTTCTTTATTTTGCAACTTTCATATAAATGATTTTTGGTAAATTTACTTCGAGTTCTAACAACTTTGACGTATAACGTTCTCAACTTTGAGAACACCCTATATATATTTATTGAAATAACAGGAATCTTTCATCCATGCTCCACGTACCTCTGCTCGTTTCAAATCAGTCGTCGATGTCTGAGACAAGAAACCGGTCGTGCGAGATACTTGTCTTGATGCGACGGCAACGGCTGATTTGAAACGAGCAGAGATACGTAGAGTATGGATAAAAGATTCCTGTTATTTTAATACCTATCTCCACGGTCCCACTACGCTATTGGGTGATACGCATTGTCGTATGTTGTTTCAAGTGTGTTTTCTATTCCACAGGATTTTAGCAATGGTTCTTCTTGTTTGGTTAGGCGCGAGTTCAGTGACGCTGAATCTCCTTAAATATATTTTATCCATGTTTTCTTCTTTGGTGCTGTCCATTGTATTTTCCAGCTTGCAACTTCATCTGTCAATAAAATTTTATGTGGCAGACGGGTAGCATCAATTCAGCATGCA